>JAWPHD010000163.1:0-596150 GCA_037043455.1 Cyrtodaria siliqua | reverse complement strand
CCCCACCTCTCCACCTCCCTAATCTCAAACACAAACCCCCATCACACCAATAAAAATAAAACCTCCTACACTTAAACCCCCCCTCCTCATCCAAAAAACCCCCACTAACCTCATCCCCCACCTCCACCTCCTCCCTCCTCCTCCCTCCCTCACCCTCCTCCCATCAAACAACTTACCAAACACCAACCAACAACACTAAATCTACCACCACCAACTCATAACTCAAACCCCTCCTATATAAAATCCTACAAAACACAACCTCCCACCCATATACCATCCTATAAAAACACCTCCAACCACCCAACCAAAAAACATCAAACCCACTCCCAATACAAACAATATACTCACCCAACCACAACACAAACAAACACCCATCACCCCTAATACTAAACCTAAATCTCAAACCCCTTCCTCCCATCCCATCCAAACACCCCCATCCCATCCCCCTTCCATCACAACCAACCTCCACCATCCTCCACAAACCTAACCAAACCCTTCCCCTCCCATCCACATCAACACACCTCCATCACAACCTCCCATCCCACCCCTTCTCACCTCCACCCTCCCCTCCCCATCAAATATTTACAATCCCTCTATTTAATAACAACTAAAACAAACACAAAAATTTTCACAACTAACCTAACCCTTCATCCACCCATCCAATCTAAACATCCATCCAAAATCCAACAAACCATAACTTACAAACAAATCCAAAACAAACATTCCTAAATTCCAAAAACCCCCACTCACCATAATAACCCTAACACACATAAACCCACAAAAATCTACCTAAACCCAACAACAAACACTACTAAACACACCAACCTCATCTAAACCCCTTCCCTCCCAAAAATCCCCAAAACATCAAACAAAATCACCATAACACATTTACTCTCAAAAAATCTCCAACTAACACTCAACTACCCACAAAACACACCTAACACACAAATCACCCCTAATCAAAAAATACCAATCAAAACACATCACCACAAAACCTCTACACAATATCCCTTACACTTCAATAAAATTCCCAAAACACAAAATCACCTAAACTATCTTAAAATCATATAATACCACTAAACAACCACACCAACACCCCTCCAAACAACACTCTAATAAACTAACTCACCAGATTTCTACTCTACAATTAACCTCATACCAGACTCAAAACCATAGTCATCATCATCATAACACCTAACATTAATGACTTCACAAAACCTCAAACTTAAAATATCAACACTACTTCCTACCTAAAACTTACAAAAAATCCACATCACCTATCACTTTCAACACTTACAAATTGACTCATCAATAATCCCATTTATCATATACCTGTGATTTTTGGGAAAGCTAAACATTATCAAATAATAATTTATTCGACAAACCTATAAATCTAACTAAGATACATCACTCAATACAAATGACATAGAATATAATACAAGACCGAATATTACAGGACAACTCTCCAAATTACATCCCCATCCTAATCACATTCATAACTTTATACAAAACCAATAACAATAACTCCAATTACCGAAAAATATAACAAAAACCTTCTACCACAATTTAACACCTCAAAACTTGACCTTATCATAATGGTAATATTCGTAATATACAGGATACGTGTGTCTTTATATTATTATATCCCTCTTTGTCTACATAAAAATAAAAGGCAAGCCTCGCTGTAAACTGCCGCAAACTAATTCAACATGCACAGCACATGTAATGCATGCACGACTGTGCTGTTGTGTATAATACAGCATTGTATACTGATAACACAATCAAAACCAAAGAGGCCACCACAATACATTGAATTATAAATATGACGATTGTTAGATACATGTGTCGGAAGATTTATGATGAATGGTGTTTACGTCATTTTCATCACATTTTGGTGGCTATCATGTATATGACAGTCGATGTTTTTGTGTTTTAAAAATCGTGGTGGATGCAGACTACTCACTCTTTCGTGGCTAGAACCAGTACAGTATAGCTCCCGCCATCCACCCGACGCTTTCTCACTTCAAGACGAATAACCGATAAACAATGAACCAATATGTTAAGTAAACATGTTAATATAACTAATAAATAAATACTATAATTCCACTTTCAGTAAAAAATGGATTATTAATCCTGTGAAAAGTCAATTATATGAGACAAATACGTAGACAAGATTGATAATTGATAAATATATTACAAAATTCCTAGTAAAATTATAACCAGAGGTCAATGATCTTGAAGCTCTTCTAATAGACTGTGATAGCTATATTATCCTGTCCGATCTTTTTATATTTCTTCTTAGCCATTGGAACCTGTGAAGATTTATGAAAATATGACCAGCTCTTGAGAGAAATAGTCGAACATGGCGGCCATGTTTAAAATGGAATGGACCAACTACATGTCATGCCAGTCACTTTAGAAAAGGTTTCACATCAATACCACTTATGAATTTTGAGAAGTAGTGGCCGCAAAATTGTATTTTTAAAATCTATTTATAGCTATTGCGGCCATCTTGAATTACCGGCAGACTTGACATTTTGCTAAGATCGGATCAACTTGACATCAGGAGTAACATTCCTGTGAAGTTTCATGAAATTCCGTCAAGTAGTTTCCCTAAATATCTTTCTGTCATAACACAGAATGGAATGTTTTTCCTAAAAAACTCAATTCATGTGGAGAACAGTTATAACTGGTGTAAAAATTTATATTCCAAAAAATCCCAGTAAAATTATCAAAAAACAATGAAATTTCCCCCAAAATTGCCTTTTCTGTCAACATTTCGCTTGGATATTTTTTCTATATGGAGTCAATTCGTATGAAGAAAAACTATGTGGAGAAAATTAATAACTGATTGTAAAATGTTTCTTTTAAATAAAAGTTCCAACAAATTCCCAGTAAAGTTATCAAACAACAATGAAATGTCCCCAACATTGCCTTTCCTGTCAAAAATCAGCTTGGTATCCATCATAATCGAACTCAGCATACCCAAAATTAATATGAAAACATCAAGATATCGCTTTTACTAAAAAATGCCACTAACCTTTTAATGAGGGCTGTTCTACAGAAATAGGTATAGTCTACAGTATAGAATATGTCAAAGAAACACGTGTTATTAGCTTATATGCTATATTTAAAAAAAAAATTAATAATTTACCGTGATATGAAGCCGTAAATTAGTAAATGCTCTATCAGTTTTTTAACATTTCTGTACCTGCTTGTGTATATTCATGATGTCCTGATGCAATGTGTACCGTTCTTTCTCATTGTTTTATTGTAAAGTTAAACCAACCTGCTAAGATGGACACAGTTACAGTTTTACCTTTAGTGCTATTAGTCATTTAATGAAATTCCATTCATTATTACAAACATTTTTGGTATCATTTTCTTCTGCTGTTTTTAAAAGATTTTATTTTCAGTCACATCTGGAAATGTAGTTACGATAATGAACATTAAACTAACATTTCTGTTTAAATGTATTTTGACATGTGCAAGCAATACACGTATAGAATGTAAGAACTGTTTAAAAGCAAATACTGAACATATATATAGTACATATATAATGATTAAAAACCCATACTATTATTTTGAAATGTATGCTGATTTAATAGGTCAACTTATCTCCCCTAATATTCATCTTGAGGTCATAGCTCAATTAATGTCGAGGTCACCGTGACCCGATCATTAAACTCCTTGTTTGCTCTTTAATTCTTCTTCCCCTGAAGTAAATATCATAAAACTTCATTAATGAACTACCCCTGGTTCGTGAATGACCTCCATTGGTTTTAAGGTTCATAGGTCAAATGTCAAGGTCAATGTGTCCCGATCATAGGCGTCCTTGTCCGCGCTATGATTCCTTTTCCCTAAAGTAAATATCATAAAACTGTGCGTGTGGCTTACACGTTATAAGTATATAAACACTTTTTTATTTAGAGTTCAGAAGGTCAGAGGTCAATGTAACCGTGACCCGATCATGAAAATAGTTGTCAGGGGTGTATCTCCTATATCCCTAAATTAAATATCGTGAAACTTCTTCGTTGTAAGAAAAGTGTTCCTATTGATTTTGAAGTCAGTAGATCTGAGGTCAAGGTCATCGTGGCCCGATCACTTAAATCGTTGTCCGCTCTGTAGCTCCTTTTTCCCACAGGTAAATCTCATAAAACACCATGTGTCAACTGCCTGTGTTAAGCCAATAACATGTGTTGATTTGCCTCAGTAGTTGAAAGATCAAGGTAATCGTTACCCGATCATGAAATTTGATTCCGCTCTGTAAGTCCTCTTCCACTGAAGTAAGTATCATGAAACTTCTTGGATGGGTTGTTAGTGGTAAGAGAATATTTCCTATTGATTTTTAGAGTGGTAAGAGAATATTTCCTATTGATTTTTAGATCATCAGGCCATAGATCAATGTCGCAGTCACCCGATCATGAATCCTTTACGCTCTTTAACCCCCTCTCTCCTGAAGCAAATCTCATGAACATTTCAGAAGTGAGATGCTCGTGATGCTCGGGATGAGAGGACTTCCTCTTTAAATCACTTGAACTTTTATTAATTTCCTTAGCTACAATAGACCTTCTTTAGCCTATGACTCTTTGATTAATGAGTAACGCTTCACTAGAAAAACTAATGATCCGTCAGTGCGCGTGAATCCACGTTGAGTTAATTCTTACCTGCCGTTCATGGTTAACTTTACCAAACAATAGGTAGTTGAAGTATATTATTCGCCACAACAACCCCCCCACCACACACCCCTCCCCCAACCCCCTCCCCCACCCCCCACCCCCCCAAAAAAAAAGAAGGTGAGCTCTTGTGTGTTTTTTAAACTTTCTTAAAACCACTACTACTTCGAATTGACGTTGTTTACAAATAGATAATGTTGTCATTGATACTTCATGATTTTCATTTAGTATATATTATTTAAAATAAGACAACAGTTGACAATTTTGCATTAGAGTGAATTTTTACCCTAGAATCCGCTATTGTAAAAAAAAAACGTTATTGTATTCGTATCGGGTTCAATTGGGCAATAACAGCATGTTTTAAATGTCCATATCACACTAAATTTGGATGAATGTATTATACTACATTTCCTTTCCTAATATGTTAATTAAGAATTCGTGAATAAATGTATACTTTTAATCGGAACATATACATTAATATATGACCTGAGAACACCTGGATAGATTTTGATATATATGGTTTTGCATTGTAATTTTACCGTTATTTGGCGGATACGTTTCTTGAACTATCCATTTTTGTCTCTGGTCGTGCTTAGGTCCATGTCAACTAATTAAGGAAAGCTGTGATTGGTCAAAAACCTGTCTAGGGAATCCGAGACTAATGTTATCAAGGTGAAGTCATGGATTTAATCAAATATGATGACTAAAATATAACAACTTGAGCCAGAGAGTTGTCTGCGGGTGGGTGGAAAGGGTGTCACTATGAAAAAATCACTCATAACGTGACACTTGGGTGGACGTTTTAGGCAAGGAGTGTCTATATGTCTATGAGATATAGGAAAATAAGGGTAGCCCTATAGGCTATAATGCAACCCTATGGGCAAATCAATTGTTGTCTATGACCATTACTCTTAAAGTATATTTATTAGTAAGTTTGGAGCATGGGGTCCATCATTCTATTAGCTCATGTCTCGCAAATGTACCACAAATTGATAACGTGTTTCATATGAAATTTGCAATTTACTTTCGGCGTTTAAAAACGCATAGTACACTCTCCGAAAAAAGCAAAACAATGATTAAACAGTATGATTTTACGATAAATTGTTAAAAGAAAATTATATATATATACACATTTTATGACCATTAATGAATTATTAAGTACTTGTGTACAAACTTGGTTATAAACGATGACAAATAAAATTATATGTGTCAAAAACGTACTTAATTTACGCGAAGTGTGTATAGCATGTTTACTCACAAAATTAATTTAAATAAATAAAAATGTCTCATAATTATAGGCATTATACATATCGTATGTCAATGCTTAATATAATTTCATTTTTAAAACGTTTACAGTTTTTTTAATTATTGTAGGCAAATGGAGATTTTTAACACATGTTTTACTTTATTTAAATGTAAGTACATGTATTGTTTTAAAAGAAAACAAGATAGGTTCCCAAAGGTGTTTACTAGTATAGCACACAGGTAATTACACGACACAGCTTCAGTTACTTGAATTTATCTCAAAATATATCTTATGTGCATCATATACAATTTATTCTGAGTGTGTAATTATCTTTTTAAAAAATACTCCAACAATTATATATCAAGTGTAAAGCACATTGTATACACAGAGATCCATTAATTATTTTCTTTATAATGTGTAATTATATAAACGGAGATGTTCAGTATAGCGAGTCTACCAACCCAAAATAAAATATACTGTCAGTAACATACATTAAACTTCTTGTTCCGGGCGCCTTATTCAACCAAAGTTCTTTTTTCTTATTTCAGACACAATTTGACCTTAAATTAGGTAACTTGTAAAATAATTTAACTTGAACAAATGTATTTGATAACTTAGTAAAGAAGGATAAAAATATCGGACAGGGAAAGCAGCATTCAAGGACGACAGTCAACCACAAAACACAAAAACAAACACGCAAACAGACAAACAAAAAGGCAAAATTAATAAAAAATGCAAACGACATCACAAACACAAAAGGGTTGACAATAGGGCTACCGCCTTGGAACGGTCAGTGGCAAAGTAGGCCACTGGGGGTTTAAACCGGTTCTAGGGTGCACCAAACCTCACACTTACCCTACTGTCATCCCATTAGAACAGGACAGTGTAAATAAAGAAATCCCCGCCATGATCTAATCTCTAACCAACAAGGCAGCATCAATAGGCAATATAAGTAAAACACAAATATGCTCGTGTAAATATAATACAAAAAAACAATAGCCTAGAAAGCCACAATGAAGGTACTCAATGACTTGGCAGAAGCCAGAGCAGTAAAGAGAATACACCATTAAGGGCGCGACAAGAAAGATCATGCACAAACATCAAACGCCAACGTCCCAATGGGCTTTAGGTAGGCGTCATCATAGGGTCCACAGCATGTCCGGTCATCGTACAATTAAAGAGGAAAGCATAGTGGCGAACTGTAAAAGGGTCCACCACCAAGCATGCAGTACGTTGCAAAATGATAGGGTCATAACCTCTTTTGATAAACTTTTTAACAAGTTTAACAAAGATAGTATGAAAGTGATCATGACCAAGAATCTTACGAAGTTTATAATTCACATCACCATAGAAGTCAGGTTGTGATAGTCCTTGTCGCAGAAGAGTCCTTAAATTACATTTATATTTGGAAAAAAGATCAGGGTTACGATAATAAAATTTTGCACAGGTTTTACGAAGTTTATGGTAACGGTAACCCTGATTGAGTAACTTTTTAGTTATACAAAGATTACGAATATTAAAGTCCTCAACTCGAGTACAAGCTCTAGAAAAACGAATAAGTTGAGACAGATAAACCCCATAAGAAGTTGCTCGGGGAACATCCCCATCCAAGTGGGGATAATTAGCAATGTCAAAATAAAAATCATCTCTCTTGTCATAGATTTTGCTAATTATTGTACCATTTTCAGTCGAGAGATCTAAATCAAGAAAAGAAGCGTTATTATCAGATATATTTTCTTTATTAAGCCGAAGTTCTTTAGGATAAATATTATGAACCATAGTTGGAAAGAAAGGGTTGTCAATGTTCAGTATGTCATCCAGATACCGAGAGGTGTCATTAAAAGCTTCACTAACATCTGCCTGGGTATCTGGTGAAAGACTCAACATGAAAAGTCATTTTCACTGCAAAATTCTACTGCATAAAAAATCTTTCTTTTTTTTCCATTTTTTTTTTGTTACCAAAAATAGTTGTAATGTGCTGGCTAAACGTAAACTAAGACATTCTGCATGTTTTATAGCAACCTATTGAGACTAACTTAATCTATTTGAGATTTCGTAATTGTCGGCCATGCCATCAACAAAATTTCTAGTACATGGAAAAAGCTCCATCAAATAAACATTTGAGGTGTAAAATATGTATAACCATACCTATTCAAATGTCTGTACTATTGTCATTTTAAATATTGAGTTCTGCTCAACCCGGGGCTAGAGTGCGTGAACGGCAGCAAGCACTTTTCACTACCGTTAATGAACAGCCCGAATCAAACAGAGACTGCAATATGTTTTGTATTCCTTTCATACATTTTTATATTAAAATTACTCATGTTATTGCTGAAAAACGTTTGGCTGGAACACGCTCTCTGAACGGTAATACATGTTTATTTTGTTGATAACTATATCAAGGATATCGCATATTAATTTAAATGACCTGTAATGTGTTGATGGACCGTTAAACAACATTTAATTATGCTAGCCAATCATCCACCTAATATATGATGACAGGTGTTATTTCACTTTACCGAGAGAAAACATAACCCCATTTTATAAAAGTTTTTTTTAAATTGTTCTCAAGACTGCAGCGTGACGACGCTAGCACAAGAAGAATTACAAAATACTATTTTAAGAAATAAAATGTAACTTTATTTAATCGCACAAGAAGAATTAAAAAATACTCTTTTAAGAAATAACATGTAAGTTTATTTAATCGGGGAGTAAAGCTACGTACGCTATACTTAAAAGAAGGTATAATAGTCGAAGAGAAAATGTAGCATTCAAAGAATAGAGTCAACCACAAACACTCACTGACACAAACAGCTACAAACATGAATAAAATGCCAGATATAAATACCATGCCGCTTTGTATGCGGGTCTTTTTTTAAATGTTCATGTTCACCCGCTCATGGCAAAATCGGGTATTTAAACGATAAAGTGGGCGGAGCGATTATAAACCTTAGAATCACACACACACGCGCGCGCGCGCGCATTATAATTTACAAAAACACATGTTTGCCTCTCTCGCGACTCGAACAAACAACCTTATACATGTACAGTCAGTCGTTCTAACCACTGCACGTTAGTGACTTATTGAGAACATGGAATATTAAGTACCTTATATATATTATGATGCGGAATAACATGGTTGAAAGCCCCTCAAGATGTATATGTCAGTCAGATGTATCAGTCTATCATGTCGAACATGTAAATTAACCTTGCGTGGTGTAATACTATTTATTTCATTTCTATGGGTGAAATATTGGGATTTTTCAGTGAAAGAATATTCCTAATCGCTAAATATTAATAACTAACTCCGAACGCAAAAATAACTAACTGTGGCGTTGAGTCATGACGTCAATAACATGTTGGTGAGGTCGGCGTCATCCGCCAATACCGCTAAATAAAGCGACTAATTCTGGTTAAAATCACACATAATCTGATTTAAAATGTAATAAATAGATTATTTAACTGTTGTGATCGAGTATAGGGAAATCCTTCACTCGATGATAGGCGTGTGTGTTTTTTTCACTGACTCGCTTGCGCTCGTTCGTGAAAAGAATCTTCTCGTGAACGATTTCCTTATAATCGATCCCAGCAGTTATATAATCTCTATAGTAGTAATTTAAATCTGTCTCAAATCAACTTTAATCTTGATGTTTATACGTGTTTGCCCGAGTGGGGGGCATAATAGCACTCTGACCCTTTGACCGCGCGGCATATACATTCCCAGACAATTATTTTCACGCCAGTGTGTTAACACGTCTTTGGAATTGAAGGTTTATATGAACACAATTTAAAAGTATAGCAACGTGTGTCTCTTACAAGTACACTGTTACCACTTTATAATTGTGTAATACTAATACTGATATGGGCGCATACAACGCACGCTTATAGTTTTAACAGGTTTATGGTTTTGCTTTTAAAAAAAAAAATCTGAAATTTATGTGTTTGTTTTTGTAACTTTATGTATGTATCCTGAAGAAGACGACAAAAGCCGAAAGCAGCGCTAGATATAATTTTGTTGTTTTAAGCACTGTTTGGTTGATAATTTGTCTCACATTTATTTTTATATATATATATACGTAGTAACGACTTTGAAGTAGACACAATCGTTATTTGGATTCTTGACAGACGGCTCGGGTAAATATAATTTCCAGGCTAGGAATGTGAGCCCATGTCTCGTGTCAAGTTATTTGGATTCTTGACAGACGGCGCGCGTAAATATAATTTCCAGGCTAGCAATTTAAGCCGATGACCCTGTCAAGAATCCAAATAACTAATAATAAATATAAAACATTTATCTTAAAATATATATTAACTTATTAAAAAATATAATAAATATACTATTTAACTGTTGGGTTAGATTATAGGGAAATCGTTCATTTGAATGTAATCGTATTAACCCGACGGGCTAATTCTTCGCGCATTCTGATCGCGCAAGAAACAGTTCATTGTCAGGAGGGCAACAGTCCAACTCTTTCAAACCTGCTTGGTGAGTGACGAAAATTGCAAGAAACGGTTAGAAATGATAATAACCATTTATAGAGAGAATTAGGTAATACTATCAGTTAAAGGATAGCGCCTGTAGCTTTAAGATACACAAATAAGACGATTTCGAAATATTATGCGTGTTTTCATGCGTGTAAATATAAACAATATCACTCCGGATTGCGCTGTTGGTGGATATACTTAATAGCAGTCTCGTATAAACATGATAAAGTAAAACACTTTTATGCGCGAACGTATAAATAACAGGGTATTAAAAGAAACTGTGAACCGTGACTAGACATTCGTTGAAGTACGGCCAATGGTGTTATACGTGTCATTTGATACAATTTATTTCGGTTAAAGGCCCAACTGCCGTATAAAAGCCACTGGGGCAGGCTTTTCATTTAAAAATGTATACATGGTTAAATCAGGGAGACCTTTTTAAAAATATTGAAAATTCCACCTCCTAAAAAAATTCAAAATTTGGCACAGAAGTAAACTTATATCAAACAAGTGTATTGGTAAAAACATATTTGTGAAAAATTATTTCTTATTCCTAGTTTCAATTTTTAAACCCAACTAACAGCAATTCGAAAATATAAGGGAGGAGCCTGTGGGGTTATGAACTGAGAGGTGTACAGAAATACACGTGGTAGTGTTTACAGCAGACTACACTCAGCGTTATGGCTTAGAGATAGGCAGTAGTTATAATCGTGTGTAAACCTCCGTAGCAGTACTCAGAGATATCTGTGACTATTTGTAGACAACTATTCATCTGTTCCAGATAACAAATCATCCCTCCCATTTTCACATCAGAATCAGAAACATGACCATGCACTATTATATCCCACCCATGATCAATTGATTATTCCCTCCTAAGGCTCATTGATGTATGTTCCTTAGTCATAACTATATACGATGTATTTCCTTATCTTATTATCTCCATCATGTCCAGCCATTCATAACAATAATTTGTACAGTTATGCTTCATTTTTTAATGTTTATTCCCAACACAATGTCATCCTAACATACATGTCCAAATTATAACCATATCTTGTGTACTGCAGTATATATACCTTGTTTCTTCAGACCAACTATAATTGGCAATTCATTTTCATTGAACACTGGTAACTTATGTCATGAAATATTTGCTGGCTTTATGAAGTTCTGTTTAGACATCAGGTTACATTTATTTTGTCGCAAAGGTTTATAGCAATCCATTTTTTTATTATTCACGGTACAGTGGATACTAGATAAAGAACGCGGGCGAAAAGACGCCGGGCGAAATATCAAAAAGACGACAAACACCGAGCGAAATAATGGAAATACGAAAAAACGCCGGGCGAAATAACGAAATAACGTCGGGCGAAAAGACGCCAAGCGAAATAACGAAAAAACGAAAAAAAGCCCTGCGAAATAACGCCGAGCAAAAAGACAAAATCACGCGACTGGTTCTATGGAGTCCGCCTTTGCCCATCCGAGTGTCGGACGGCGACTCGAACCAATACACAGGTGTCAGAAGGTGTGGGTTGCTGAGGTGGTAAAGCGTGCTCAGATACTCACACAACCTAGCACCCAAACCAAAGTATTCACACAATCTTCCTTCGAACACGCACTCCTTTCCCAGCTATCCACACCTCACCAAGCACGCTATCCTACCCAAAGTACTAATTCCTCCTAACATGGAGGACGCTATCCTACCAATACTATTAGTGTATCTTAGAACTGAGCACGCTATCCTACCCAAGCAATTCATAGCACGCTATCCTACCCAAGTAACTCACACCGCCTAACACCGAGCAAGCTATCCTACACCAGCTACAAACAACTGATATCATGCCCTAGCTACCCACATCTAGCGTCGAGCACGCTATCATGCCCCAGTTGTTGCACCAAGTGCGCTATCGTGCCCGGCTTCTACACATCATATCACCGAGAACGCTAGTCTACCTATCTACCCACATGTCCTAGTATTGAACACGCTGGAATTCTTTAGTTATTCACAGCTCCTAGCACCAAACACGCTAACATGTCCAAACAATTAACATGTGAGGAACCGAGCATGCACGCTATTCTACCACACCTACTCATTCCTCCTAACACTTGTGAGTTGTTTCTAATCGCGGTCCGATACTCGGATGAACAAAGGCGGACTCCACATGACCTGGCTGGGTTTTGTCTTTTCGCACGGCATTTTGATTATGTGTCGTCTTTTCGCTTGGCGTTATTTCGCCCGGCGTTTTTCGTTATTTTGCTTGGCGTCTTTTCGCTCGGCGTTATTTCGCCCGGCGTTTTTTCGTCTTTTCGCGGCAAAATAACGAAAAGACGAGATGGCACATATCAGCCACCATATTTACATGTGCTATTGAGTCATTCACTGTAACTGACATACCTGTATAGCTGGTGTAATTGATAAGACAGACCGTCAATCTCTCCCTACCAGGATAGGGAATGCTGCCCTTTAACGTAGTGAATACGAATTAAATTAATTTCTCACATTATTATTAAGCAAAGTTATATAAATGCGTTGTCTGCTTATATGTTTTACATGCGCAGATATCATGGTTAGTGCACGAGGCGTATCATGTGGAGTTTAAATACCGGTTATCATTCAAATTCTGAAAGACGAAAACTATGAATTTTAGAGAAAGAAACTGGAGCTTTTTTTGTTTTTTAAACGCATTTAATATGATTATTTTTTTATTTACGTGAAAACCAACAGTGGTTGCAGACACTTGTCTTAATATGTAATTAATATAAATTGAGTACTATTTTAGTTTCTCATTGTTTTTTTTATAAATTCACTCAAATGTAGTGAGAGAATTTAATGACGTTACTTGCAAAATGAATACATGATATTGTCATCCATCATCCTTACCTTACAAATAATTGTTATTAATTCACGGAATAAACAAATTCAAGAATTTACAACCATATGCTCACTTACTACTAACATAATAAACTCCGAACATCATGAACCATATTCTCACTTACTACTAAACTAATAAACTCCAAACACCATGAACCATATGGTGACTTACTACCAAAATAATAAACTCCAAACTCCATGAACCATATGCACATTTACTACTAAAATAATAAACTCCGAACACCATGAACCATATGCCCACTTATTCCTAAAATAATAAACTCCAAACTCCATGAACCATATGCTCACTTACTACTAAAATAATAAATTCCAAACACCATGAACCATATACTCACTTACTGCTAAACTAATAAACTCCAAACACCATGAACCATATGCTCACTTACTACTAAACTAATAAACTCCAAACACCATGAACCATGTGCTCACTTACTGCTAAACTAATAAACTCCAAACACCATGAACACTCACATGTGTTTATATTGCTGTTTTCAGTTATGTAGAGTTATGTTTATCAACAATTAAGAAGTATAGTTTTATCAAAATAGTGAAGACTAATGGTTCATTATTAAGTATGTGACAATTAATTACCGCTTATATATACTTGTATGCGTTATAAACAGACGAAAATATATATATTATGCACAAAAGTAAATACATTTGTACTTACGAGCATAAGGAATGACAATACATAGCGATATAAAATACACACGGAAAATATTTCCAAACATGTTCACATGTTCTCCTTCCCACAAATGGTGTGAATAAAATTACAAAGTTGTGTCTTAATCCGGTATATCTTCACTAATGAGGAAAAGGAAGTTTAATGAACGTGATTGGTTGAGGAAACGTTGTATTTGTAAAGCAGCGAAATCACCACTCTTGCCGGTACGCAGTCATTGTTGTAAATATACTTTATTTATTCAAGGATAAAATTAATAATGATGATTGAAATGTAAATTTGTTTTTTTCACCAGGACAGAAAATATCATAGATGTGATACATGCGTGTATATCTGACTGGTAGAAACTATGTATGCTGTATATCGTTATGTCTTGTCGTGCATTATGCTCGCTCGTTAGTAGATGCATTATGTTAAAGTGTAAGCCTTGATTGTTGTGGACGAAAACAAATTATTTTAAGCATTTTAGAAATTTGATCTACACTCGGCCTGCGTTTAACATAGAGCCAGCTTCTTCGCCTATATATATTATCCGCCGTGCTAACCACAATATTGTAGCGCCAATTATGGTATGAGTATTGTTTTTATTTCCGATTGTAGCCCTCGGAACAAGTGCGTTACAATTGTTATCACAGCACGGAAAATACGATACAAATGATTAAAGTGTCAACTGATGAATGGATGACATAGTTTTAGCAATATTTATTTTTTTAAATTTCGTATGATAAATTTTATTATTCATTATCTAAACCACTTGTGAAATGTATCCTGGTTCTAGAGGTCAAGCAACGTGTGAAATATATCCTGGTTCTAGAGGTCAAGCAACGTGTGAAATGTATCCTGGTTCTAGAGATCAAGCAACGTGTGAAATGTATCCTGGTTCTAGAGGTCATATAGAGATTATTTAATATATTTATTTAATAGATTCCATAAGAAGATAGAGTACATTAGTTTAACTATTTTCAACCATTTGCAAATATGCGTTCAGATTATTCGTTGTTCGATATATTTACAGTTAAATACCAAACGTTCAGCATTTAAAAAAATGGAACATATAGAGAGAAGAGGTAATGTATTAAAACTTGAAACAATACCAAGATTATTTTAAAGGGGTTGATGTACTATTTTCAAACTGATTTATTTAAAATAGCTCTGACAATCTTGAAAAAGGCTCAGAGAATTATCAAATGCTATTAAAAATAAAGGAGATATGACCTATTGAAAATCTGCAAAAAACATAAATGGAGGCGGCCATGTTGGAATCTTGGTAGATACAAGAGATATTTCATGAAGGATTTTAGTGTTCGAACTACGTTTCTTTATAGTGCATCTACACCAACTTGTAGAACTATGTATACATTAGTGGTAAATAACGTTGCTAATGGTGTTGTAGGACAGTATTTTAGCATTTTATTTTGCATCTTTTGTATTAACATTTTCAATAAATGCTAAAATACTGTCCTACAACAGGACGCTCCAGTTTTGGGGTTTGGTCTGTCTGGTTAAAGCCGTTTATAATATCTTTAGAATTTGGGTTTTCAAAATAAGGCATATAAATATGTACCACATCGTCACTACGTTTAGAAACGGTGTACATCTATTGCCTGATGGTGGGATAGTGACTTTAAACTCCCAGTGACCTTTTTTATCACTGACTGTTTCTAGGCGGTATCCTACTGTCAACCCTTTTATGTTTGTGATGTCATATCTTGCATTTAATGCATCTTTGTAGTTCTTGTTTGTTTCTGTGCGTGTTTGTGGTTGACTGTGGTCCTTGAATGCTACATTTCATTTTCTACTTTTATATCTAATCTTACGTTATAAGAAGAACACCTCTCGTAAAAGCTCAAGAAAACCGAATAAGTTGAGCAATATATGACTATTTATTGGTTCTTCCCAACAACAGCAACATGCTGATATTTGACTTTCTTGTCAGGAAACAATTGAATTGGGTTATACGTTGTACCAACACAGATATGCTGCCAATTCTGTTTGAAACATTCCACCTGTAGCTGAAGTCACAATCAGTGTTTTCTGCCACCACTCAAGAATACAAGAATATATTTAATGAAATGTCAAAATATGACAAAAAGAACATGAATTCGTGGAAATTTTACTCGTCTTCCTGGATAGTCGGTTGCCGTATTCTTACCTGGGCTTCTACAAGTTATTTGTAATACAATTGCTAACAATTATTTTGATGATATACTAGTATATCTGGAAGAAAGAACATTTATACATCAATCAATCTAAAATAATGTTTATCTAACTACAGATCTACATTCTTAATCATTTAAGTAAGCATGACAATCGACCTAAAAATGTCATTACTATGCTAGTTGACAGTTGGGTTTCTTTATCAGTAGGTATAAAAGTCGAACAGGAAATGTAGCTTTAAAAGAACAGAGTCAACCAAAAACACGCAATAAAACAAACAACAAATCAGAATATGTTTTACCTCGACGATAGACGTGTTTTGCTATGTCACTCGTTTGGCTCCGATATCTCATATAAAACAAAGTCTCTTATCCCGCAAATGGTCTCTTATCCCTTAAACGAATTCTTTATAATAGTACCATCCGTAAAATAATATTGGTATTGAATTTGTATGGCTACATATTTCTTGGAACCGTTGTTTTGGCAAAGGACGACGAGCTTGCGAGTAATATTGTTCCATACAAATTCCAACAGCCTTTTTATTGTTTACTTTATATTGTTTTCGATGGATATGAATTGTTTAAAAATTGTCATCCAATTTCATTTTGCGAAGATAATTATTTGGCGCAAAAATGACGCTGACGTGAGTTGAAGTCTTTAAAGACGTCAATCGATTTTCTGACGGTTTTTTTACCATTCGTTAGCGTTCAATTCTCGAGATGAGTGAGCACTTAGATTATTTTGTCAATTTCTGTCACAAATTCTTGCAAAACCATGTCGCAGTTATGCTGACAGTAGCACGATTCCGTCCTTTACATTTGAAGGTAGATCCTTGTCATAGTTCAATATCACACTTGTCTATCAAAACGACTGGCATGCGGATGCAACGGCTGGGATTGCTCCTAAAATATGGCAGAATGTAGAGGTACTGTTCAGAATGTATATATTTCGGTTATACAATTGGGCTAAACCATCACTCCAACTGAACGTCCGGAACATCGACCCATTTGATTTAAAGTTGAATTTAATGAAAGATGGCAAAACAACTCTCAGAAAGATGTATGCACATGTGCTTCCGAGGCTCGCCAGAGTGTTGAAAAGACACGTGTTTCTGTCTGTATTATCCGTTTTCGATGTTTCTGGTTTTAAAATTTGTAGTGCACGTCACATGCATAGACATTTAAGCATTTCAAAGTCCAAAATTTTTTTGGACAATATATAAGGCAAGATTTCGCACATTTTTTTTTATACAACGATGGTGATTGAATCAAATGGGCAACGATGTGCATGCTATTCAATCAAACACTGAACGAATCTATCATGTAGGACCAAAATACAAGTGAGCACGTCCCACGTGGTTGCATGCCCCTAATGAAAATGTTGTGTTTTTTTGAAAATGTTTTTTTTTGAAAATGATAAATAAAATCATTCATAGTTAGTTCATTACAACATTGTATTCCTAAACATTTCATGTGCTTGTTAAAATGTATTATGTATAAATATATACAACCTTTGTGAATTCAAGTTTTTAATCCATTTCAGTTAAAATGGTGAAACGCAAAATGAAGGTGTTTTTGTGGCTGCATAAGCCGAAACGAAAACAGTTTTCAACCCAAGCTAAAAAGTCCCAGAGGTGTTTCCAAGCGTCCACTGACGCCCAGGTCATGCGATAAATGCTGAAAGCGCCTCTACATCGATGCCAGTTCCGCTGTAGACACGACAGTTGTCACTCCAGTTGATTTCTTGTATGAACCGGCTCATGCAATCCCTGAGACATTTTCTGATGTTGATATAATGATAAAGTTTTCCTCTGTTTATTTATTAATTTATAAAAAAAGTCAATTAATTTCTGTCGTTCTGTCTTGCATGTCTGTATCAACCAATCAGAAATGATAACCAACATCTCGGTAAAATGGCTGCCGCTTCAAAACGTAGACGCAAACTTCTAGACAGATGCAGATGATTGGGACTAATACATCATTCGTCGATTTTCCAGAATGATAAAATGCTGTATCATAACTAAATGGGCCATAAAGACATTACATTGAACATATAAAATAAAACACCCGTGATAGATATTCCCTAATAAATACTGATAAAGGTGATCCTTTGAGAGCAACAAACACAATTCAGAGAATAAAGCAGCAGACTCGGTTTTATTGAGTCTGTTCATGAGAAGTAATGAAAGAAGCAACACTTCTCACGCCCCCTAGCACCGGCTTAAGCGGTATTCTACTTTAAAGCCACCTATATTGGGCTCGTTGGTCCCAAAGGACCAGTAAAAAATAACACTACTGATTCGTAGCACGGGGAGACTTTTTACAGCCGCCACACTGCACTAAACGAACGCTAGTGTGCATGTTAATAAATACTGATAAAGGTGATCCTTTGAGAGCAACAAACACAATTCAGAGAATAAAGCAGCAGACTCGGTTTTATTGAGTCTGTTCATGAGAAGTAATGAAAGAAGCAACACTTCTCACGCCCCCTAGCACCGGCTTCAGCGGTATTCTACTTTATAGCCACCTATATTGGGCTCGTTGGTCCCAAAGGACCAGTAAAACATAACACTACTGATTCGTAGCACGGGGAGACTTTTTACAGCCGCCACACTGCACTAAACGAACGCTAGTGTGCATGTTAATAAATACTGATAAAGGTGATCCTTTGAGAGCAACAAACACAATTCAGAGAATAAAGCAGCAGACTCGGTTTTATTGAGTCTGTTCATGAGAATTAATGAAAGAAGCAACACTTCTCACGCCCCCTAGCACCGGCTTAAGCGGTATTCTACTTTAAAGCCACCTATATTGGGCTCGTTGGTCCCAAAGGACCAGTAAAAAATAACACTACTGATTCGTATCACGGGGAGACTTTTTACAGCCGCCACACTGCACTAAACGAACGCTAGTGTGCATGTTAATAAATACTGATAAAGGTGATCCTTTGAGAGCAACAAACACAATTCAGAGAATAAAGCAGCAGACTCGGTTTTATTGAGTCTGTTCATGAGAAGTAATGAAAGAAGCAACACTTCTCACGCCCCCTAGCACCGGCGTAAGCGGTATTCTACTTTAAAGCCACCTATATTGGGCTCGTTGGTCCCAAAGGACCAGTAAAAAATAACACTACTGATTCGTAGCACGGGGAGACTTTTTACAGCCGCCACACTGCACTAAACGAACGCTAGTGTGCATGTTAATAAATACTGATAAAGGTGATCCTTTGAGAGCAACAAACACAATTCAGAGAATAAAGCAGCAGACTCGGATTTATTGAGTCTGTTCATGAGAAGTAATGAAAGAAGCAACACTTCTCACGCCCCCTAGCACCGGCTTAAGCGGTATTCTACTTTAAAGCCACCTATATTGGGCTCGTTGGTCCCAAAGGACCAGTAAGAAATAACACTATTGATTCGTAGCACGGGGAGACTTTTTACAGCCGCCACACTGCACTAAACGAACACTAGTGTGCATGTTAATAAATACTGATAAAGGTGATCCTTTGAGAGCAACAAACACAATTCAGAGAATAAAGCAGCAGACTCGGTTTTATTGAGTCTGTTCATGAGAAGTAATGAAAGAAGCAACACTTCTCACGCCCCCTAGCACCGGCTTCAGCGGTATTCTACTTTAAAGCCACCTATATTGGGCTCGTTGGTCCCAAAGGACCAATAAAAAATAACACTACTGACTCTCACTGGACACGCGTCAGGAACTTAGCAATACAAACAAATTGCAATGCAAATTAGCGTGAGCGTCAACAGATCATCCGCGTGTGACAGCTTCGTGTATTTATATAACTTTGGTATTCCTATTAGGCCTGATAGTTTGATTGAGACCGAAAAGGTGGTGGTGTGCCCCATTTAATCCAGGGGCGGATATATACAAATTTGAAATTGGGTGTTGGAGGGAGGTGTTGAGGGAGCAACTTTTAAAATCAGTTGACAACAACAAACAGCAGGTGTTCCTGTCTCAGGCAATCAGAAACGATACCAGTGTAACGGGGAAAATCAAACTTTGTTCAGGAGGATAGTCTAGATCATCTGCGACACTTGCTTGTTTTCAAGACAAATGTCTAGAACTGTCCTCCTGAACGAAGTTTGAGTTTTGCCGATACACTGGTATCTCTGGCGAACCTCGAAAGCACATGCGCATACATCTTTCTGAGTGATATCTTTCATTAAATCAACTTTAAATCATTTCATGGAATGGGTCGATGTTTCGGACGTTCCGTGTGAGTAATGGTTTAGCTCAATTGTTCAATATATGATCAAAAATATATACATTATGAACAGTACCTGCACATTTTCTGCATATTCCGCCATATTTTGAAGCAATCTCAGCCGTAGCATCCGCATGCCAGTCGTTTTGATAGACCAGCGGGAATATCGGTTCTTATCAGCGTATAATACCATAGACTAGATCAATAGTAAGCAGGGCAATATGAACGTATACGATAATAGCTATATATTCCTGGCCAGGAACAACGTTATGACGGGTTGCGATCATAGAGACATGATCACTGGACACCAGTTAACACTTCGGATATGTTCAGGAGATATTTTGTGCGAGATACCTTAGCACACAGATCATATTTTCCGGTAGACCTTTTCAACGTACATATATATACATATGATCTTAAACCAGTTCCCATTCCATATATGATTAATAAAACTAGTTTTGGCGAGTTAAAACTAATAAGTATTCATAACGAGTTTCATAACGCTTATATGGAATAGGGAGGAGTTGAAAAATCCTTTTTTTCACATGACATAATGTGTTAAAAAATAATAACGATTGGCATAAAACCGCGACATCGTCAAACAAACTTCAGCGCCAAAATGTCATGGACGTAAAATAATGTTTTTAAGTGCCAAAACGTCATGTTTCCTGTCGTGTCCTTAATGGTTTATTCTCTTGTTGCTCTGGCTTCTGCCAAGTCATTGAGTACCTTCATTGTGGCTTTCTAGGCTATTGTTTTTTTGTATTATATTTACACGAGCATATTTGTGTTTTACTTATATTGCCTTTTGATGCTGCCTTGTTGGTTAGAGATTAAATCATGGCGGGGATTTCTTTATTTACACTGTCCTGTTTTAATGGGATGACAGTAGGGTAAGTGTGAGGTTTGGTGCACCCTAGAACAGGTTTAAACCCCCAGTGGCCTTTGTTGCCACTGACCATTCCAAGGCGGTAGCCCTATTGTCGACCCTTTTGTGTTTGTGATGTCGTTTGCATTTTTTATTACTTTTGCCTTCTCGTTTGTCTGTTTGCGGGTTTGTTTTTGTGTTTTGTGGTTGACTGTCGTCTCTTGTATGCTGCTTTCCCTGTCCGATATTTTTATATTTCTTTACGTCATAGTGTCATATCACAAACAACGTTGGATATCAAAGAGTTCACTTTTTATCCCTTTAAAAAAGGGCTATTTTACGCCGACAACAATAAAAACTACAAACTTATTTTTTACTATTTATCATAATATTATATTATGAGTAGTTGGTAAATAAAAGTATATGACCAAGATTCGGATGAATTTATAATAAATAAAATAGTTTCAGTTAATAGTAGATTTACAGATTAAATGCACTTGAAGCCCTGACAATCACATTCGTTCCAGGTTGAATTGCACATGCGTATACACAATATACATGTCATATAATATGGGGGTTCATATGGCGATCAAGAAAACAATTGTGATAAATATACAAAACACTGTTAAATATGCAGCAGCACTTTCAATATGTTAACATTTACGGGATAAACTACTTCATTTCAAATGCATTTACAGTATTATACACTATATGTCTATACCAGCTATGTTTTATACATAACTAGTATATGTGTATATGTGTATTATGAATTATCAGTTCAGTATCAAGGATACATCTCAAACTCACATGACTGATAGAACTACACACTGGTTTCTTCATTGTTAAAGCTTTCATACGGACCCTGATCTAGACACATATAAGTAGTGCTATCTGTTCTTTTAACTGGATTCAGATATTCCATATCGTCTTCATGATTTGTTTCTGGAGGTGTAATGGTAATTGTTCCGCTATCTTCGCTATGTACTGGATGCAGATAATATCTATCGGCATCATGACAGGTTTCTGGATACTCTTGTGGATGACCTTCTCGACTGTCAGGTATATCTTCGTATATATGATATAATGGTTGGTCTAGCAAACTGTCAGGTATAACATCGTAGGTATCATCTCTTGTTTCGGTATTCATGTCTATAAAAAGGCGAACTGCCGGTGCTGTTTGTGTATTTGTCGATGTGCCTGGTTCACTGTGAAGTAAAATCAGGGTATTCGTATTTTAATTCCGGACATGTTACAAATAACATTAGAAATGGACATGAGAAAAGTATGTATTTCTTCTAAAGAATAATCCGTTTAGTTTAAACAAGATCGCTGTACACGTTTGTCGTGAGCTCTTTAAACAAAAATATTGCTTATCAATAACTCTAACACAATGTTGCTTAAACGTCTCTTGCCTGTATGATAGGGACTAGCATCCAACTCAAATTATAAACAACTTGCCGTAGTTACCAAGTGGCCATGTAACCAGTCAGGCAACTTATTAATCAGCATGGACTGAAACTTACGTTATATTTAGATGACTCATTTCCAGATTTGTTGAACCTAAAGTAAAATAGGAAACATTCAATTCGACGTTATTGTCAATTATTACTCGTTTTAACAAGTTCACTGCATGCTTAAAATAAATACTCCTTTTATTTATCATCAGAGACATAATAACACAGTTGCTTCTCTGTTGGCATCAACACTGCTTTATATAAATGCCAGCTGACCTAGGTGTAAATAACAATATTGCTAAGTATACAAAGTCATGTTTGATTATTTGATATGCAGTCTAAATATAATAATTGAATTTATTTAATTCGTATAGTCGCACCAAACGCTAAGGTCATGTGGCGACTTTCCTGCTTCAATTGTTGGCGAAAGACCACAGGTGCCCCTCCGGGTAATTTTCGCGCACGGAAGGGAACCTGGGTAGAACCACAGACGTTCTGCAAGCCACTTGGATAGCTTTCTCACATAAGGATCCCTTGTCCCATGACCGCAGCGGTGAGGTGTAAGTGATAACAAGCCAGAGACTCTAACCACTCGGCCACGGACTCCTCCGCCCCCTCTAAATATAATAAGATTACATATAATCAATACTGATAACTTCAACATTATACGAGAATCAAAACCAAACTAACATTGATCTTAATATCGGTGTATTTCAGTGGAAGTTTCATTATAATTATTTCCTAAACTTATAGTATCCCCTTATGACGGTACTAGGAGGCGTAAGCTGTATTGCACCTTACAGTATCTCTCATAAACAATAAACACTCAATAAAACCAAGTCTGCTACTTTTCAGACAACACTGAACGAACGCTAGTGTTAATGTTAAATGATATCGAAAAGGGAATCTCTTGGAAACAACGAACACAAGCAAGATGCTGTTACTGGTTGTAATGAAAATGAAAGTTATTTGGGGATTTCGATTTTGTGTAACATAGATTTTAATATGTCATAGGATGACATAGCTTCTTCTATAAAGTTTGTTTGGTTTCTTGTTTCATACAGAAAATCAATAGAGAACGTTACAATATGATAACTATAACAAGAGACGCTCTACTGGTATGATGTGATTCAAACACATAAACATGATAGAGGCCAACCCAAGAAACATGTTTTCTATATATAAATCTATGTAAACATTGATCAAACTTGATAGAGGCCAACAACAGGAACATGTTTATGATATTTAACTAGAATGGAATAAGTGGTAATATGTCGTTTGATAAATGTCCTTAAATTTGACCTAAGTTTAGCCATGGTGGTCATCATGGATGATAAGGAGGCCTCAACAACACAAATCTGAGGGGGACTTACCCAAAGCCCATTGTGATTAAGTTTCATCAAAATCCTTCAAGCGGTTTCAGAGAAGATGTCAGTTTTAACGTTTTCCTATATAACTCTATGTAAACTTTGGGTCGTTGTGGCGGCCATTTTGATTATTCGACGATAACGAAAAACACAAACTTGATAGAAGCCAACCCAAGGAATATGTTTATGGTATTTTCACAATAATGGAATAAGTGGTTTCGGGGGAGATGTTGTTTGAAATTTCCTTAAATTTGACCTAATTTTAGCCATGGCGGCCATCTTGTATGACTGACAGCCGCGAAAAACACAATTCTGAGGGGGACTATCTTAAAGATCATTGAAAAGAAGTTTCATCAAAATCCGTCAAGCAGTTTCTTTTTAGCCTTTTCCTATATAACACTATGTCAGCTTTGGATCGCCGTGGCGGCCATATTGACTATTCGACGATAACTAAAACACAAACTTGATAGAGGCTAACCCAAGGAACATGTTTTTGATATTTCACAAGAATGGAATAAGTGGTTTCGAAGGAGAATTTGTTTGAAATTTCCTTAAATTTGACCTTATTTTAGACAAAAACATAAATCTGAGAGGGACTATCCCAAATATCATGGTGATTAAGTTTCATCAAAATCCTTTAAGAGGTTTCAGAGAAGATGTCATTTTTAACCTTTTCCTATATAACTCTATGTAAACTTTGGGTCGCTGTGGCGGCCATTTTGATCATTCGACGATAACGAAAAACATAAACTTGATAGAGGCCAACCCAAGGAACATAAATCTAATATTTCCAATAATGGAATAAGCGGTTTTGGAGGAAATGTCGTTTGAAATTTCCTTTAATTTGACATAGTTTTAGCCACGGTGGCCATCTTGGATGACTGGCAGCCGCAAACAACACAAATATGAGAGGGACTATCCCAAAGATCATTGTGATTTAAGTTTCATCAAAATCCTTCAAGCGGTTTCAGAGATGATGTCATTTTTTAACGTTTCCCTATATAACTCTATGTAAACTTTTGGTCGCTGTGGCGGCCATTTTGATTATTCGTCGATAACGAAAAACACAAACTTGATAGAAGCCAACCCAAGGAATATGTTTATGGTATTTTCACAATAATGGAATAAGTGGTTTCGGAGGAGATGTCGCTTAAAGATTCCTTAAATTTGAACTAGTTTTAGCCATGGCGGCCATCTTGGATGACTGGCGGCCATATAAAACACATATTTGAGAGTAGGCCTCCTAAGTAACATTGTGATGAAGTTTCATCAAAGTCCTTCAATCGGTTTCAGAGGAGATATCGATTTTATAAAACTGCTAACAGACGGACAGACAGACAGACGGACGACGGACGAAAAGTGATCGCATCAGCTCGCCTGGCCTTTGGCCAGTAGAGCTAAAAAACAAAAAAACATTCTTCAATATATATAGTATCGATCTTTCACAACTAGGCTATGGTTAAGTGTGCAAGTACTATGAAACACTTCATATAAATAAGCATATAGTTAAGTTTAAGACAGGGTTTTAAAAGGTTTCCAATAATAATTTATATTAAACACAATGGGACAACATGACATTGATTATTTCAATTATATATAGAGAAACAAACGAAACATTTGTAAAACAAAATAGTATTGCATACCAATAGTGGGTCGTAGGTCTGTTGATATTTGAATAGCTATTTATTATCGAATATAATTTATTTAGTTTGTCTCTCAAAAAAATGTACGTATATTTCAGTTTAGTTTGTTATAAGATACATACATGTCTTAGTATACTCTTTTTAACATGCAAACTCGTAAATAGTTGTGATAAGAAATTGATTTATTCTTATCCTTAAAACTATTAATAGTGAGAGCAGTTTTCCTTAATATACTTATTAAACCACTCTGCTCTTATGTCAACACTCCTGGGGAAGCTGTACGCAGCGAGCACAGCGTATTGCATTAGAATCAGATAGCTATCATAAAAGCGTATATTCGTACCATATAAGCGCTATCTTTCGTCCTACAGATATTACGTTTAGTACGGTGATCCCATCTACTTCCTAGCGTACAGTAACACAAATGCAGATAGTTTTAAGGGCTTTAGTTTAAGTAGTTGAAATGTTATCGGCACATGTATATTGATATGACTTTCACAATACCCATACATCTTTGGTAAATGTTTTTTCACAAATTTGATACTTTGACGATTTTATACGTAATTTCTTCAAATTATAACAATGAAATGGAATAACTAGATACAAATAACACAATTTACGAAACTGAAAACATAACCGATTATCGGATATCACTTTAATAATTTCAAATATATGTTTTGTGTTTGACATTGTAGGTGATTCATGATAAGCCGAACAAAATAAACACCATCGATGTTTGTTATAAATTGCATTGATCAACCTTTAGTTTAAACATATTTTATTCATTGTATTTACAAGTTAAGCATATATACAATAACAACAAATAAAGGATTGGAACGGAAGCGTAATGCTTATTAAGTTCCTTTCCTTCAACCTTTCGTACTGTGCTCAAACCTGTTCTCGCAATGTAGACATTCGTCATGAAAGGGAATACGTTTATGTTAGTGTTAGTTGAGTGAGTGATTCTTTTTCCCTCCTAATTGGAAAGGATTCAAACAACACCATAATAAAAATCCTAACAATAATACATATACTAATATACATGTCAATGAATAAGTTATGTGACAAAGGATGAACACATATAAGTTCTAGTACTACATGTGTAATTATGACATCAACAACATCACTGTGTTGTAAGTTGTACGGAAGGAAATGTTCAGTCACATCCAAGATGGCGGAAGATCGGTTTCCCCGAGGTAGATGCTCAACTTTATCAGATATTCTATGTTTATTGAATGAATATTTTCCTAAATCCATCAGTCAAACACTGGTGAAGAATTTGCTAAGTCCAGGCCGATAAATATATAGGTTCTATCTTGTGGTTTAAAGAATAAACTTTGATACAAAAGTGTTACGTTGGCGTGACTTTCAAACTGGGTCGAGGAAATTTTACAATATCGAACCTCTATCAGATAAATGCTAGTCTGTTTTACCGTTGACGGCCACTAATTAGGGAACTCGAACCTGCTCTAATATTCGTTCACTATATATTAACGTGATTTAACATGTTCTTATACATAAGCTTATAATACAGATTATTCTCAGATACTTTAAGTATTCCATAATTATGTCTGCTTTAAATTAATAGCATGGTACACTAAATCTTATAATCTCATCTTCAACACTTCATCTTCTTACCTCGAATGGTCTGGAAGGAGATCCGTCCAAATGTAATTTTAAGAAAAAAACGAAGTTGTTAACTTGGACGGTCAAGGTCAAGTTTCTTATCTTAAATGAAATCCTCTTGATCTAATCATAATTTCTGTAAAGGCGGATTTTTAATATCTCGAACCGTCTAGGAGGAGTTCCGCCCACAAGAGAGTGACGGATGGGCGGACAACATGTTGTTTCTTATGCAACCGCATGATTCCATGGAACATGGCCGTTTATATCTGCAAATGCATGATGTGTTACGCAGAAGGTCTGATCACATTTCTCCGAAAAATACGTCGGTGTCAATCCGTCAGCACTCATTTCCAATCCATGTCTAACAAAAAAACTTCGTTCATAGTTTATCTAAACTATGGTGCAACGCTGCACATCGTTCTCCTTTTGGATCTTACGAAACTGGCTAATAAATACCTGTTTCAAAAACACTGTCGTGGCCTGAGTCATTTTCCATGGCTACTCTATTTATGAAGTTAGAAGCACCATTTACCCTCATCACATTGATAATTGTTATATTTCCAATTACATAAAATGCTCAGAGTCGCAATAGGTCAGTCATGAACTGCAGGAAGAATTTGCACTTTTAGAGTCACAAATAGTCTTTCCACTGTCATGTTGCTCCAGATCCATTTTCGCAGTGTCGATAGGTAAACTGGCCTTGTAAAACAATTGTTTTAAATGTCTTCTAGTACATGTATATCTACGAGCATTTTCCAAAAAGTATACATGTATAAAACTATCTTGCGTAGTTAGCATGTTTAGAATATTTTATGCTGACGAAATAAGGCAGCATATTTCACTGCGTCGCGAGATGTAATGTCCAATCAACCAGTCTTTCCGCCCAAATACTGATTAACATTAACATTAGCTGTTTCCAGAAACACAAATCAGAACTTGAATGTTACCGACTTTGAACAACCGTCAGTTCTGAGATATCCTGGGCAATATTACCTGATATGGCAAATTGCGTGGCGTCATCTGCTGAATCAATAGTTGCTTTATCTGAATCATTATAAAGTGTTTCTCTAATCTTTGTCAAAAGATGTTCTTTGTCATCGCCGTCAGGCAAAAAAAAAAGACATAAGTGCTTCATATGTTGGTGTTAGCCCACGAAAACGTCTGTGGTACTGTTTCAAGCCAATATATTTTCAACTGTAGAAGAAGCATATATATTAGAGTCTGTAAGTAAATCTATTAACCCACCGTCACCCAGTACCCTTCCTATCGGCTAGTCGAACAAAATGTGAGTGGAGTTTCGTGGACCTAGACCATTTCACTTGATGTGCAACTGCATCAATTGCTTGTTCATCATCTGCATCGATTTTTCTTTGCCTGACAATACTTGATAGACGTATAGATGGTGGCCGTATCGGTTGGACTTGTATAGATCTTTGATGGAAGCAATCGTATTAGGCTCATGAACTGGGAAAAGGCCAAAAATGTATATTTTGATCAGATGTCGTAGCAATAGCTGGAGTGTTTGAGGTATGTTTCGTCGAGGCATAGATCTCAGGAAAACTCATGTGAGGTATTTGCTATTAATTTCAGTTACCATAGTGAAAAGTATCTTGGTGGGACTGGTCTTTTAGCATTTTAGTTGACTTTTAAAAAGTAATTTTAGTTATTAATATAGCTTGTTTTCGTGCGAAATTGTATGTGACCGTTCCTTACTTCTTGGAATTAAAATAGAGGTACGTCTGTCTTTCGCTTGAAATCAGACACTTGCTAACGAGTGAAATGTATTCTTGCCATCTACTATTTACGCATTAATATCAATAGTGTCGACCACTTCATAGACACGTTTAACTCCGTTGCGGGTACTAACACGACATACATGTCATTTTGAATCTTATTCATATCATTTCGCTTTCTTCGTCATTAGTCATGGTGTGACGAACCGCTGTATAACTGTCACAGAAACTAAATTAATTCAGAAGATTGGTTAGCTTCTTTGAGCCAAAGTCATATACCTAATATTCGGTGGTAGACTGCATCCTGTCGAAGAAAATCAACCTTCCAGAAACTGTATTGAAGAAAAACAACCTTCCAGAATCTATATTTGTCTTCGCAAGTGCAATGGATTCTCACTAGTGAAGACGAATGCACTATTGGTAATGGACACACTGGACGGTTTAATGCAATGTACTTTTAACTGACATTGCTTACCGGGATCGCAATTAAAACAAAACGCTTTTGAAATTCTTAGTTACTCAGCCTATGCCAATGCATTTTGAAACAAGTCAAACGTACTTCCATTTCTTTCCTACTTTATAAATGCATATTAAAACTACATGTGTGTGTAAATTGTTTTTGTTTTTTGTTTGTTTTACACGCAGCTATTAAATACAGGTATAAGGCAAGAACACTACAAAATCAATTAGTCCTGTGAATTGCGAAAAGGCAAACAGTGCGAGCTGTGAACATCTCTTGATCGGATGTGCAGAATACCTTCTTAAACTTATATATACAACCGTCTTGATCGCAGCAAAAAAGAGTAGTAAAGTATCTTTCCAACACTACAATCAGCGTGGTTGCATGTGTGTATTGTTCAGAATAATGAGTAAAGCTAATTAAAAATTCAATATTTTATATATTCGTTAACAAACTAATAAGATTAGTACAACCCATAAAATAATTATCTCCCTTTATATGCAGTTTAAAATCACTTTGTATATCCAAACATATTTTAAAATGTGTGTGTAATATTTGAAATCATGCGTATAGTACCAATATATTGCATAATATAACAGTAACATTAAAGCAACAACAACAACAAAAGACTTTCGTATTATTAGTAGCATATATGTTTAAGCATTAAAATATAAAATTCGGAGTAGGAAACGTTTCGACATAATTTGAGAAAGTTTATACGTTTTTGTTTTTTTTTGTAGTAAACCTGTTCTCGCATATTTTATTACATTTCTTGAACTAAAATGAATGAATTAATTAACTTTAAATAAACATGTATTAAACAAAATAGAATTTTATTCTATAAATATAGAATAAATAAATATAGTATTATTCCTTATGTTTAAGAATTATTTTTTTTATTTCAACATGGAATATAGCATACAGAATTATTTTACGTACGTAAGACATGTAAGAAGATGATTATATACATTTGTTAATGAAAAATGAGCTATCATTTTTCTAAAACTTATAATCTTAGTCGGCAGCTAACATTTTGCTGAAATGTGTTATTTATGGGTTGTGGTATTCAGGCGCCATTGTTAAAAAAAGTGTACCACTTTGTGCAAGTAGTTTTGGTGAGATCGTTTAGACCAAGTACAAATAATGACCTTTCATTTGATATATAATAAAGAAATATAAAAAGATCGGACAGGGAAAGTAGCATTCAAGGAGGACAGTCAACCAAAAAACACAGAAACAAACTCGCAAACAGACAAACTAGAAGGCAAAAGTAATAATAAATGCAAACGACATCACAAACACAAAAGGGTTGACAATAGGGCTACCGCCTTGGAACGGTCAGTGGCAAAGTAGGCCACTGGGGGTTTAAAACGGTTCTAGGGTGCACCAAACCTCACACTTACCCTACTGTCATCCCATTAAAACAGGACAGTGTAAATAAAGAAATCCCCGCCATGATCTAATCTCTAACCAACACGGCAACATCAATAGGCAATATAAGTAAAACACAAATATGCTCGTGTAAATATAATACAAAAAAACAATAGCCTAGAAAGCCACAATGAAGGTATTCAATGACTTGGCAGAAGCCAGAGCAACAAGAGAAAAAACCATTAAGGGCACGACAAGAAAGACCATAGACAAACATTAAACGCCACCGTCCCAATGGACTTTAGGTAGGTGTCATCATAGGGCCACAGCCTGTCCCGTCATCGTACAATTAAAGAGGAAAGCATAGTGGCGAACTGTAAAAGGGTCCACCACATGTTCTAGCTGGTCCCAGCTAACTACTTAACTAAGCGACTTTTTCGCATATTGTCACTACAACATAACCAAAGCGTCAATTATGGCAACTGAGTTGATGATAATGAGTTTAGGATAATGACTGTGTCTGTTAATAAATTAACTTTAACTCTTTATTCTATCTAACATATTGAAACGAAATTATGCATTTTTGGAAATATTCAATAAGTTGTAATGAACCAGTTAGAAAATTTTTTTAAACTATACAAACTGTATTGTGGCTTTCTAGGCTATTGTTTTTTTTGTATTCTATTTACACGAGCATATTTGTGTTTTACTTATATTGCCTATTGATGCTGCCTTGTTGGTTAGAGATTAGATCATGGCGGGGATTTCTTTATTTACACTGTCCTGTTTTAATGGGATGACAGTAGGGTAAGTGTGAGGTTTGGTGCACCCTAGAACCGGTTTAAACCCCCAGTGGCCTACTTTGCCACTGACCGTTCCAAGGCGGTAGCCCTATTGTCAACCCTTTTGTGTTTGTGATGTCGTTTGTATTTTTTTATTAATTTTGCCTTTTCGTTTGTCTGTTTGCGTGTTTGTTTTTGTGTTTTGTGGTTGACTGTCGTCCTTGAATGCTGCGTTCCCTGTCCGATATTTCTATCCTTCTTTGTATGCATTCATAAATAGAGGATATTTGTTGGTTTGAAATGAATATAGGATTTATTTTCATCGAGAAATGATAAAACTTATATTTTCACGAGTGCTTTAACACGAGTGAAAATATATGAGTTTTCTCACTTCGAATGGGGTTTTATTTTAATCATAAAATCCACTTTTTCACTGTAAAGTATATGAAAAGTAACGATCTTTGTTTGAAACTTACCTTCAATAAGATAGTTTCAGTTACTCAACGTAAAAGAGAGCAAAATAAAAATGCAAAATGCACGAAGTTGGATCATCACCAGGGAAAACCCAAAATAACTGTCATCTTGTTAATGGCTGGTTTTATGGAATTTCTCATTAATGTCAAACTTTAACTTCTTATCATAGAGATGTTTGAATACATTTATGACGTACACGTTTACAGCAATACAATTTTCGCAATGAGGCTGATTATGCAATTTGAGCGGACACTTTCTGTTTTTACTCAGTATATATGTGTTGCCTCAATTGTTTAACTATCATATGTTTATTATGCTTCACTAAGTTCACATGTTTATCTTTTGTTTTATTGGAGGACGGAAATTCTATTCGAATGAAGGAACTGGTGACTCACCACTGTTTCTTACATTTGTATTTATTTTGACAATACAACATAGAACAATTTTATTTTGTACACAACACCTATGTTTTACACACTTACTGGATTTGCCGTTTGACTTTCGTCGGTAAACCAAGAAATATACAAGCAAACCAATAAATACTATCAATACAATGACACCGACTGCAGCACCAGCAATTATTCCTTCGTCAACATGTATATCTGAAATGTTATACAATTAATGCAATATATATCGTATGCAATACATGCAAACTAATTTGCATAACTAAAAAGCATGTGTATGTCAACAATATGCAATTTCCAAGAAGCTGTTAGAAGAACTATTCAGATTGGGGTATTCTAACTGCAAAAGTTGTTCAAGCAAGAACAGATACAGACAAATGCATATTTAGTACATTTTGTAAAATTTCATTTGTATGCGTTTAAACGCGTATATTAGCCTTTATTTGTTTGATAGAAAGATAGTTACTCGAATATTTAAGCATTCGGACTTCCCATGTACGAGCATACTTCTGAAAATTCAGTTAAATCTCGATTTAAATAGTTGTAATCAAGTTGCATCGGACCTTATTACATCAGCTTTGTTTGGTTTCCCGGAAGGTTGTCGGAATGTGAGCTGTGTGTTTAAATAAAAGCATTATTCCACTATGGCCGTAACCTAGCTTTGTGTATATTTTATACGACAAGATCGTCTATCAGTCACTGTTTGAAAATATTGTTGGATGTGTAAAGGCAAGATACTTTATGAATAATAGGTGTCGTTATTTGCATTTGGTGAATGTAGAGGTAACAGCCATTAACTGTATGAAGTATATAAAAGTGTTCAGATGTAGACTGTTTTTAAAAGATGATGTTATTTATTTGCATGAATTTTTACTTACCATCTGTTGTTGTTTTCTCTGGTGCATAAGTGGTAGATCTCTCCATAACTGTAAGAACAAAAAATATAACAAACCAAATGCGACAATTTAAATACAGTTATAAAAGCAAAACATTTTAAACTAAATATATTTAACTTGTTCACATTGATCCCCTTTAAACCCTCCTTGAAAGTCATCACAGTGACCATCGCCATCACAGTGACCATCGTCATCACAGTGACCAGTGACCATCGTCATCACAGTGACCATCAGTAGTCCTACAAGCTTTAGTGTTGAGACACTTTACATTGCAACGTTCTGTGCATTATTTCTCTTGCGTTCTAGGGTCACATTTTAATATTAGAAAATTATTTGCTATACGTAAGAAAAACGACTGGCACCTATTCCTACTAAAGGAATGCTAAATTAAAACGAAAGCATAATTTTTGACACATTCCCTAAACATATGTTATCAAGAAATAGCAACCGCCCAATTTGTATATTGATGCGATAATTCAAATCCTGTGGATGTTGCTGAGATAACAGTTTCTTGCATACCGGACAAGGATATCCGTCATTTTACCGGGGCTAGATATTTCCATCTCACCCTAGGGTCGAGATAAAATTCACGCGCGCCAACATCCGGTATGCAGGAAAACATACAGTCGGCGTCAACGCACAACATGTCTCTGATATGCAAGAAACCGCCGATGACTGGATACCTTGTTTGAAAGGGCGTCTTTGTATCAAGTATATGCATATATATAAATGACGGTTTACTATGGTTTATTCTTTGAGTATATGTTGTAAAGGCACGAGCAGTGAATAATTGCAGCATGTTAATAAAGGCAATAAAGATATTTATATTGATGTATTAACATTATAAGAATCTATCATGAGTATTCGGTTCAGATAGGGAATTCCAGCCCTCGGTATAAGTGTTTTAATCGGAACCTAGGCTAGACACTTTTACCTCGGGCTGGAATTCCCTATCTTCACCGGACGCCCTTTCAAACAAGGTACCCAGTTATCGGCGGTTTGTTATCTATAAAACAACAAAACATGTATACACTGATATTTTGGTCGATATATGTTATACATGATTATTGTATACAGGTTTTATTATATATTATTTTATTATATTTACAAACATTTATATATAATACATATTGAAGATATACATGTATTTTTAAGAATAGAAAATATAAATATTTTAAGCAGTTTTAAAAATGCAAATCATACGTTTACACCCTGGTACATGTACCATTGCAACTGTCATACGGACAACCATAGCTCATACATATGATTGTACTGAATTGTCATTATCCCGTGTTTTAGTAAATCTGATTTTAAACAACTGTAAATCATACTTCAAGAATGAAATGTATTTTTCGAAACATCCTTACCTTCAACACATGTTGGCGTATCCTTGTATCCAGCCTTGCATCCACTAGCACATGCACCATCAACAATATTACAATGTCCTTGAAAGCAGTGGCCACATGGCGACTTGCAGTTCTCTCCATAAGTTCCTTCAGCACATGCTTTAAATATTATCAGTGACTATTAGCCGTTTGTCTTTATTTCTCAATCAACTTTCAAAGACATTAAATTGTGCAAACTGTATTTATATACCCCGCAGACACATCAGCGCATAGGATCCAAACAAACAAAAACACATTAAGTTGAAATTGGTCGCAATGGACATTAAATTACATGTTTCGTGTTAAATAATTAAAACAATTAAAACATATAGCAACACTATTAACGGATAATTATTGAGAGACCCTATTTTAAACATAATACATATTTACTCTTCTCACTTAGTTGTATTTTCTTCATAGTTATATGTAAACAACTGGTAGCTGCCTCAGATAGTATTGGATAATGTCCCTTGAACATACCTTGGTCGCAGCGTTCTCCCATCCAGCCAGGCCTACACTGATACAGACATGAACCATCAACGATGCTGCAGAATGTTTGTCCGTATTTGCAATTACCGCTACACGTCTGAGCACAATCACTCCCATACCAACCAGGTTTGCATTCTGGTAGTTATAAAATGTATGTTTTAAATAAATCACACTTCTTTAACATAAATCCCTACGGGATAACGGTGTGCAAGTGTAGTTTTAGTTCCTCTCCCATGTGCCCTTAAAGGGCGGGCTGGGTGGTTGGTCAACAGGTCAAATATACTTAAAATCAATAACACTGTCAATGTCCCATATTGTTACACATAACTTGGTATATTTACTCGTCTATGAAAGAATTGTTTTATTATTTCAAACGCTGACGTTTTTCAAGGGATTGCATTTTGTTTGGGTGAGTTGGGGAAGTGGGTAGGTTATATGGGTCATAATTTGTATTTGTCTAAAATTAAATGTTATGATGATGGCATTACACTGTATACTTTGTTTTCCGCATATATCACCAGTGGACCCGAGAGAAGGGGCATCAAAAGGTCAAATATACAAAATGAAATTGCAATGTTATTTGTCTCTTATTTATAATATGGCATATAAACTTGCTTATCAAAAATACAAAGCATATCAAACATGTCTATTATATTGAACTTATAGTTGTGCCCTGGTCTCCGGTGTGGGGGTTGTGGGGTTTGCGGGATGGAGCTCACTTGGTTACATATGTTTTTTCTTTCGCAAATTAAACGTTATGATGACTGGATTACACAGTCTATTTTGATCCAGGATCATCAGCTTGTCTCTGGAATGGGGTCAATTGTTCAACTACACAAACACCCTAAATATAATTTATTCATTTACCGTGTCATGCATAGAGAATAACATACATAGTACTATTTGTGTGATGAGTATCCAGAACAAGCAACACAAACTAGTATGTAACCCTAGATTTAGATACAGTGGTGAACATATATTTGCTGACTATATTGACCTGTGTAAAGAACGTGTGTGGATTTGCGATGGCGTGACGTCGTATTGGTTCTAATTGGTATATGTAATACCTGTAGTATTAACAATAGTACTATGTGTTATGGATATGTATATAGTTTGTTCTTAAATTGATAACTTTATTTCATAAAATATGCATATTTATACCATTACATGTATACACCGTTACCGGGAATTATTCTTCGACTTCCGTGGGGGTAGCTATGATTGAAGTAACTTATGCTTTTATAAAGGCGGAACAATTGACACATGCAATTTACTATCCAGTTTGTAAATCGTGTCACCCTTGAAACCAGCGTACCAGACAAATATAGTATATGCATATAGTTTTGTTATCAACCTTTAATCCTACCAACATAAACTTTCAAAGAATGTACGTTATTGTGTTCTAATTCGGTATAAATTAAGTAAAAATAAACCTACGTGATTTGCAGGTGGCACCATCGGATCCTTCTGTGCATCCTAAAGAGCATGAACCAGTTGATTTGTTACAGTTTTCAACACCACCTTGGCAATTGCCACACGCGTAGGTACAATTTATACCGTACATACCGTTTTCACATTCTGTTTTTAAACATGTGTACAATTAGACATTGTATTCATCTTTGATAAACAGTTTTATTTCTCTTGTGATAAAAATATATTTGCAAAGACACACATTTGTCATACAAATGCCATGTAAAAAGTAAAAATGTTGAAACTCTTTCAGAACCTATCATACATATTTTGAATAATTTTGATTGCAAACAATATCAACGTAAAAATAAGCAAATATAATTTCAGGGACAGTACATCACATACTGTTTAATATACACATGACATATCACATACATTATTTCAGAACCTATCAAAAATAATTCTCTAATTATGCCACATCTGTAAGCAAACAGTGTAAAAGAAAATCTGTCTGAGTTTAAGCCGGTGCTAGGATGCGTGAGAAGTGTTGCATCTTACAATTACCTCTCATTAACAGAGTCAATAAAACCAAGTCTGCAGCTTTTCTCTCTTGTTCGTGTTTGTTGCTTCCAAGGGATCAGCTTTTCAGTATTTATTGTTTTAAACGTCTCTCATCTTTTAAAACATAACTTCCACCGAAGAACAACATACCTTCCGTACACATGGCTGTAGTTTTATATCCAGGCATACATCCGTTGATACAAGTGCCATTGATTACATCACATGTGATGCCATCGTAGCACGAGCCACATACATTGGTACAGCTTTCACCCCATTCTCCCTTTTCACAATCTAAAAATCAAACGTTTAAATGATTCACGTTGCTTGCTTGTATACAGTTCAAATATGCCAGTAGACAGGTACATATTACATAGGGGGCGTCCGTGGCCGAGTGGTTAAAGTCTCTGACTAGTGATCACTTGCCCATCACCGCTGTGGGTTTGATCCCTCAGGGGCCTAGGAATCTTTATGTGAGGAAGCTATCCAGCTGGCTTGCGGAACGTCGGTGGTTGTACCCAGGTGCCCACCCGTGCACAAAAATTGCCCGGAGGGGCACCTGGGGTCTTCCTCCACCAGTGGAAGCTGGAAAGTCGCCATATGACCTTAGCTGTTGATGCGACTATAAAATCCAATTCAATTCAATTCAATTACATATAATGTCAGTGCTATATACCATGTAAAGCATTGTCAATAATAATTACGCTACGATAATTACTAGTATCAGACTGTAACAGCGTGTTTTTATCTTATCCAATTTTCTTAGTTTAGAATATTTGTGTAATCAGTAATTATTTTGATCAATAATTTGTAATATAAATGTGTATTTTGATATTTTTATATTGTTTTATCTTCTGCGAGTTACCATCCTTTTAAATGAAAACGTGAAATGTGCTGATAAAACACATAACAGGAATCAAAGTCCGCGTAAAGATATAAACTTCTTAAGATTTGGTAAAATAATATAAAAAACATAGAAATTTGACCCATTTCTTGCAGAAGTTCAGTCAGCAATAAAATGAAACATGGATAATCCTAAATTACCTCCCTTTTAATACCGTTTGAAATTCAAGTAATTGTAATTCAGCGTTAACACTGAAGATTATAAAAATCTATATTGCAAACTCATTTGTAACGGTGATGCTAGTGAAACATGATGTCAACATTGGTTTAGTTGGCATGTTTTAAAATTAGGACCATCAAAACTCCACTAATTCAAAGTACTTAGCGAAATTCACCCAATTGTATTAATAAGCGTTATAACTTATTTCTAAGACAAAACATCAGACTGAAAGCTTCAGAAATGTGTTTATGCAGAACAGACTATTCAAACTTGTTATATTGCAGTTCAACTTTATCTCTAATTAAGGGTGAAATGCACAAAACAGTGAGAACATTATTAACATATTCTTAGCTGGGTATATTTATATACACTGAAAAAAAGTCACAAAAAGATAAACTTGAAACTGGTCACATTAATCTACATGTTTAAACAATTTGTAAAACAATTTAAACAATTGACAAGAGCCTGAATTTACCAAACATATACATGTAACAGAAATCCTAATGGATTATTTATGGACAGACATTATTTAAACATACATACATATTCACTCCTTTCAGATAATGCTTTTTTCTGCATAATGTTCCTTGAACATACCTTGGTCGCAGCGTTCTCCCATCCAGCCAGACGTACACTGATACAGACATGTACCACCAACGTTGCTGCAGTAGTCATGTCCGTATTTGCAATTACCGCTACACGTCTGATCACAATCACTCCCATACCAACCAGGTTTGCATTCTAGTAGATATGAAAATTATAAAACACAATCCTTTAACGTGTACATACATGTATATAATGGTTTATGTGTAATACATGTTGTTATTGAAAATAGGTGGATGTGATATGGATATATATATCTCTTGTTCTTAAATTGACAACTTTATTTCATAATGAATGCATATTTATACCATTACCCTTATATACTGTTACGGGTATTTGTTCTTCGACTTGCATGGGGAAAGCTATGGTTGTGCCACCTTATATATTACATTACTATTTTATAAAGCTGTAAGAAACATAGCTGTATTATACAAAGCAAAACAATTCATGTGAATGCATTCCATTGTATACAAAGATCAACTTGCTAGCATTAAGTTAGGACCACTTTGTTTCTAAGATACGAGGCAAAATCAGTCATGCAGAGCGTAAATTTTCCTAACTAAGAATGCAACTTTGGTAGCCATATTGAATCAGCGGCAGTAACAAGGATCATTCAACTATTAAATTTTACAAGGATCATTCAACTATTGAATTTTAAAAATATATCGGAGTTGTATTAGATTATACTGTTATATTCGAGTTGACGTATTTATATTTACTGATTGAGTTCTGGTTAAGTAACAGAATTAAAAAAGTTGTTTATCTTCGATGTTTTTTGGCTTTTAATTTTAAACTCCTAAAACTAAGGAGTACTCTTTTATTCAAGGGATGTAACTTAGATTAAACAATTCGCAATATCTCGTAGTAGTTCCTCTACGAACTTTACTAAAGACATGAAAGATGAACAAATGTATAAGCGACTCTGTAACTACAAATTATTTATGTATTCACGAGTTACTTCCCTTTAACAGTCTTTAATTTGTCTCTCGTCTCATAAATACAACAATACAGTTCTCTATGTAACATTGGCGTCTCTGTGGCAACCATCATGACAATTTGACAAAACGAAAAAAAACGTACATGAAATTAGATAATCACTGAAAACACGGAATCATAGGAGATATTGTTTGAACATTTATTATTTTTAACCTTTTTGAATATCCGTCGACAACAACAGTATCTGAATAGGAACCAATCAAAGATAATTTTAACAAAGATTTATATAAATATTGACAACGGATTTAGAAAAGATCATCGTAAAAGAAATGTTTTGATGACAACCAAGGCCATGCTAAAGGTCAATATAATGAGCATGCACGTGATATTTTTTATTGTAACTGAATATGCCATTTCAGAGGAAACGTCGTTTGACGTTTCTTTAATTTAGCTTTTATAATCTATGTCGGTAACAACAGTATCTGAATGGGAACCCTTCAAGGATAATTTTAACAAAGATGTATATACATATTGACAGCGGATTTAAAAAAGATCATCGTAAAAGTAATTTTTTAATGACAACCTAGGCAATGATAAAAGTCAATCCAATGAGCAATGCACGTCATATTTTTATTATACTGAATATGCCATTTCAGAGGAAATGTCGTTTGACGTTTCTTTAATTTCGGTTATTTTAGCAACAGTGCCCATCTTGGATCACGAGCGGTTACACACACCAATCTGAAAGGGTTCGACCCGGAAATATAGTTGTCCAGTTTCATATTTCACATTTATATACTGGTGCCAAAACCTACAGGAATAAATAAGATTCATACAAGGGAACTAAACTTGAATTTAGTTAAAAGTCATTACATGACAGGCGTTATGGGCAGGCTTCACTACACAAATTAGGAAGTATCGAATCACGAATATATAGAATATATTCAGTTAACTGCGTTCAGGACAAGAAGGTTTTGATTCAATTTAAATCATCATGTAACACTTGCAACCATTTAATTGCCAACTACGAGGCGGTGCATTTACAAAAGGTCAATCTGTGTGATACAGCATAACCCAACACAACAACATACAATCAAATAGTCCTTTGATATCTTAAGAAAGACACATATCAGCGATACGTGAAAGAAAACAATGCATATCATAAATATTATGTTGCCAAAATTGAACTCAGGTAAGCTCATCTTGCTACCTTAATTTGTTTTTATATGTATTTCTCGTATTTAACCTTTTCTAACGTTTTAGGAAACAACGTAACACGTTGTCAAAGCATGCGTTTAATTAAATCGTTTGCACGCGATTTGAATAGAATAATTGCTTATATAATAATTAAAAAATATAATTATGTGTTTTTGCATGTTAGGGTTAAAGATGAATAGCCACCCTTTTTGTAGTATTATCAATTAACAACTTTAACTCTTAAATATCATATAAACATTTCTTGATAGTCCCAGAGAAAAACATATATTTAAATCCGCTACTAAGTTGTATGTAAAAATAAGTATTATCTGCATGACGTAGATACTACTTTTACCACTGATTGTCTGCAAGGGGAAATGGGGTAAATCTGAATTGTATAGCTGCACAACTATTGCCAGATAATTGATAAATACATTACCTTTGGTTTAATTTACCTGTTCAAAGTTTTCTACATCATCCAATAAAATCTTATTCTCGCTTTTCACAGATATTGCAATGTGTGATGTGTAAATATCTATTGTTGTGTATTGATTTCGATTTAAATAAACATAATAATGTTCATGAAACAAAACATGGCCGGAGAACTTTAAGTTATCATTGATGAACTTTAAAAATAGATTGTTCTAGTAAAAGTAATATATATTTAAAAAGGGTCGCATATCTTTTACGTTTCATGATCTATAAACGAAACATATGTGTTCAAGAAACTAACCCAGCTATGTATTGTTTCGCATTTTGTTTGTTGACATAAAATGTTTTGTTTCTAATACCACAACAACAAGAAAGAAAGAAAGAACTTGCGAAGCGATGCGATAGCTTGCTCTAACACCTACATCTTGTGAGAAAAAATGCTTTTTGCAGTCCGAATTATATTATACTTCATAATGAACTTCAAATTACAAATAGATGTTCGCATTTATAAGGGTATTTAGGGTTTGTAAACGGACAAAGGATTTTATTAGAATATTTGAAGATTGATCTCTTGCAAATTAGTGTGTTTGCAAGAGATCAATCTTCAAATATTCTAATAAAATCCTGAAGTATAAAGGATAACAAACAAAATTACTCTACCGTTCATGAACAGCCTCAATCAAACCGAGACTGCAGTATTTGTTGTGTTCGGCGATTTCCAAGTTTCTCCTTAAATGTTTATAAATTGTTTATATACTTTTTATCACAGTAGCATTGCCTGTTCAGTGTGTCGGCGGTAAAACGTCTCCACGGGCTTGCAATCGGTACTGTTAGTCATTTCGATCTTTGGTAAATCGCTGAACCCGTTATTTATATACAAATATCGTGGTTCATTCTCAAATACTTCTGTTTTCTTACTTTAATTTCGAATAGATGGTTCCACAGCTACAGCCTTTATAGGTTTTGGGTTTTGTTTGATCATCCTTAGGATATGTTGTCTGCTTTTTAATTTAGTCTTTTAACTGTTGCGTGTGATACGCAAGCTTCAGGACCAATGCTCCCAACTAAATTTCGTTTTGTTTATTTCGCCCATTTTTTTTCTCATTTTGATAGAAACTGGGCCCATAGGCCGCTGGCCATGAAATGGAAATACCACATTAAAGGTTGCATGTTCATCGTCATATGCATACCATTAACATTTCAATTACTGAGTTCTGCTCAACCCGGGGCTAAATGGTGTGAAGAGTAGCAAGCATTTTTACTACCTTCATATATATATATTTATATATACATATATATTATATCTATATATTATTACTCACATCCTCTTTTCTGTTTAGTGATTTCAACATCAACACTTAAGTGTGTGTTTTCTTGTTTTAAAACGACAAAGAAAATGGGAAATATCAACAAACGAAATGAAACACGATAATGTATGATTTAGAAAACTTACGAGCATCACATGTATCCCCTGTATAACCATTCGCGCATCCACGTGGACACTGTCCCGTCCGAGCATTACATGGCTCTGATTGTAAACAATGGCCGCAACTAGTACCACATATGGGTCCCCATCTGTCATCCGGACATTCTGTAAATCAGTAGCACAATATTGCACCCAGTTCATAAAAAGTTGTGTGACATCTCAGACGTTAACTCTACCGGCAAAGCGCTCGGACTCACTTTTGAAAATACACTGTCCCGATGAAGGCTTCCCAATGTCAAAATATGCATAACAATATAGCAAGCGTATTACAACCATTATGGAAGGCATGTTAATGTGAAGAAGTATACATGTATATAATAAGTTAAGGTTAGAGCACGTTTAACATGTTTAAAGTAAAGATTGACGGGCATTTCACGGAGTGTTAAAGCATGCCAGTAAGTTTGCGATATCCGGCGATTCTGGCTGGACTAATCCGGAAACTTTGCGAAACTTATAGATGTTAAAGCCGTGAATCCAAGTAGATTATATAATTATTGGACGATAACTAAATCACAAAATAACTTTTTAAAAGGCATATGTATCAACGATGTGGGTGCTGAAGGGATATAAGGATACATTTGTAGCAATTATTATTGAAACTTCGTATAATTTTCATTATGTTGAAGAACAATTTACTAACTACTGTAGAAGGAGCTAAGCATATTATATTCTTTTATGTTTATACGGTATCTGCCCAATATTTCTATGACGAACATGTTGTCTCATTAAATTTACAATAAAACATGTACTATAATGTCAGTAGCAGTCCAGTACATCTTGACTCATTTTAAGTAAAGTGTTGCCAGAAGTGTACGAGATTAAATGAACCCAAGACAAAACAAGTAAGAAAAATCAAAAAATCACATTACACTGTAGTTACTACTAACAGCTAAACGCAAGCTTACTGTGCATTTCAGGGTGGCTGGACGTCAAATATAAATTGAGATATTTTTTTATTATTTGCTATGTGTTTTCATACTTGATATGGTTAGATAGAATGAATATAGACGCGCCTGGATCTGTTTACAATTCCGGTATGCTTCACAAAGCTTAAAATTAATTTTGACACTCTAGTTTGCATTGTAAAAATGAAAACAAAATGGCGGCGTTATTTTTTAGAAATTGTCGTCTGCGCATGTCTGTTTCTAGGGTTCGGATTACCAAGGAAAACGTAGGTTATGCAGGGTGGTGTTGTTGTTCAATGTTCAGCACCTCTAGCAGTCGATCATACTTACCTTTTATTTTGGAATGAAAACCATTGTATCTAGCAAATAAAAGGTAGGAAAATAGTATACTGCGTTTATATTTTGTTATTTAAACCACTGATGGTCAACTAATGTTTTAAGTCTTTAAGTCGCCCTACCCTAGAAAAATGGATTGTTACGCCGTCGTCATTTTGGTTTACATGTAAACATGGGTGGTTGGGGAGGGGGAGGGGGGGGGGGGGGGCAAAATGAATGTTTAACATTGGTTTAGCTAATTTTGCGAACTTCAGGGCTCTTAGTTCTTCAAAATAAGACTTAGTGCAATACAGGCGGACTGATGATAAAACAATTTGTTATATACCGATCAATACTATATACAGAGTAACTTCATATTCTGATGGTAAGCAATCAACTCGAAGTGATACAAGCTTCCAGAACACGTTAATATAGTAATATACACGTGCTACTGTTATATTAAAATAATTATTTAAATCAGAAAGGTGCACACCGTCAACAAAAATAGTCCAAAGACAATGTTATATTTTGGAAACCTCCAAGTTTCAAAATATAAAGACAATACCGATATTAGATGTTCGAAAGGACTATTGCAATATTATAACTCGAGATTTGTCATCTAAGTTTAGATTGGCTTAATTAATGTTAATAACATGCACCTATATTGCACTTCCCTCCCGACCATCGTTTGTCACAACCGGATTGACATATTTCAGCAAGTCTGTCATTCATTGAAAAGTCTTTACAATAACAGGGTTCCGTGCAATCCAGACCACATTGATATTTAGAAAACAATGCATATCATAAATATTATGTTGCCAAAATTGAACTCAGGTAAGCTCATCTTGCTACCTTAATTTGTTTTTATATGTATTTCTCGTATTTAACCTTTTCTAACGTTTTAGGAAACAACGTAACACGTTGTCAAAGCATGCGTTTAATTAAATCGTTTGCACGCGATTTGAATAGAATAATTGCTTATATAATAATTAAAAAATATAATTATGTGTTTTTGCATGTTAGGGTTAAAGATGAATAGCCACCCTTTTTGTAGTATTATCAATTAACAACTTTAACTCTTAAATATCATATAAACATTTCTTGATAGTCCCAGAGAAAAACATATATTTAAATCCGCTACTAAGTTGTATGTAAAAATAAGTATTATCTGCATGACGTAGATACTACTTTTACCACTGATTGTCTGCAAGGGGAAATGGGGTAAATCTGAATTGTATAGCTGCACAACTATTGCCAGATAATTGATAAATACATTACCTTTGGATTAAATTACCTGTTCACAGTTTTCTACATCATCCAATAAAATCTTATTCTCGCTTTTCACAGATATTGCAATGTGTGATGTGTAAATATCTATTGTTGTGTATTGATTTCGATTTAAATAAACATAATAATGTTCATGAAACAAAACATGGCCGGAGAACTTTAAGTTATCATTGATGAACTTTAAAAATAGATTGTTCTAGTAAAAGTAATATATATTTAAAAAGGGTCGCATATCTTTTACGTTTCATGATCTATAAACGAAACATATGTGTTCAAGAAACTAACCCAGCTATGTATTGTTTCGCATTTTGTTTGTTGACATAAAATGTTTTGTTTCTAATACCACAACAACAAGAAAGAAAGAAAGAACTTGCGAAGCGATGCGATAGCTTGCTCTAACACCTACATCTTGTGAGAAAAAATGCTTTTTGCAGTCCGAATTATATTATACTTCATAATGAACTTCAAATTACAAATAGATGTTCGCATTTATAAGGGTATTTAGGGTTTGAAAACGGACAAAGGATTTTATTAGAATATTTGAAGATTGATCTCTTGCAAATTAGTGTGTTTGCAGTCGCAATTGATTACATTTTCATTTAAAAGAACATTACCTTCTTTACAAGTGTCTCCAACGTAGCCAGGAGCACATCCACGTAGACAACGACCATCATTCTTCTGACAGACGTCTTTATATTGACAATGTCCACAGCTGTTGAAACATTGATGACCATAACGACCATCTTCACAGGCTACATGGAACATAACACGAATAATTATTCTTGAAGTATAAAGGATAACAAACAAAATTACTCTACCGTTCATGAACAGCCTCATTCAAACCGAGACTGCAGTATTTGTTGTGTTCGGCGATTTCCAAGTTTCTCCTTAAATGTTTATAAATTGTTTATATACTTTTTATCACAGTAGCATTGCCTGTTCAGTGTGTCGGCGGTAAAACGTCTCCACGGGCTTGCAATCGGTACTGTTAGTCATTTCGATCTTTGGTAAATCGCTGAACCCGTTATTTATATACAAATATCGTGGTTCATTCTCAAATACTTCTGTTTTCTTACTTTAATTTCGAATAGATGGTTCCACAGCTACAGCCTTTATAGGTTTTGGGTTATGTTTGATCATCCTTAGGATATGTTGTCTGCTTTTTAATTTAGTCTTTTAACTGTTGCGTGTGATACGCAAGCTTCAGGACCAATGCTCCCAACTAAATTTCGTTTTGTTTATTTCGCCCATTTTTTTTCTCATTTTGATAGAAACTGGGCCCATAGGCCGCTGGCCATGAAATGGAAATACCACATTAAAGGTTGCATGTTCATCGTCATATGCATACCATTAACATTTCAATTACTGAGTTCTGCTCAACCCGGGGCTAAATGGTGTGAAGAGTAGCAAGCATTTTTACTACCTTCATATATATATATTTATATATACATATATATTATATCTATATATTATTACTCACATCCTCTTTTCTGTTTAGTGATTTCAACATCAACACTTAAGTGTGTGTTTTCTTGTTTTAAAACGACAAAGAAAATGGGAAATATCAACAAACGAAATGAAACACGGTAATGTACGATTTAGAAAACTTACGAGCATCACATGTATCCCCTGTATAACCATTCGCGCATCCACGTGGACACTGTCCCGTCCGAGCATTACATGGCTCTGATTGTAAACAATGGCCGCAACTAGTACCACATATGGGTCCCCATCTGTCATCCGGACATTCTGTAAATCAGTAGCACAATATTGCACCCAGTTCATAAAAAGTTGTGTGACATCTCAGACGATAACTCTACCGGCAAAGCGCTCGGACTCACTTTTGAAAATACACTGTCCCGATGAAGGCTTCCCAATGTCAAAATATGCATAACAATATAGCAAGCGTATTACAACCATTATGGAAGGCATGTTAATGTGAAGAAGTATACATGTATATAATAAGTTAAGGTTAGAGCACGTTTAACATGTTTAAAGTAAAGATTGACGGGCATTTCACGGAGTGTTAAAGCATGCCAGTAAGTTTGCGATATCCGGCGATTCTGGCTGGACTAATCCGGAAACTTTGCGAAACTTATAGATGTTAAAGCCGTGAATCCAAGTAGATTATATAATTATTGGACGATAACTAAATCACAAAATAACTTTTTAAAAGGCATATGTATCAACGATGTGGGTGCTGAAGGGATATAAGGATACATTTGTAGCAATTATTATTGAAACTTCGTATAATTTTCATTATGTTGAAGAACAATTTACTAACTACTGTAGAAGGAGCTAAGCATATTATATTCTTTTATGTTTATACGGTATCTGCCCAATATTTCTATGACGAACATGTTGTCTCATTAAATTTACAATAAAACATGTACTATAATGTCAGTAGCAGTCCAGTACATCTTGACTCATTTTAAGTAAAGTGTTGCCAGAAGTGTACGAGATTAAATGAACCCAAGACAAAACAAGTAAGAAAAATCAAAAAATCACATTACACTGTAGTTACTACTAACAGCTAAACGCAAGCTTACTGTGCATTTCAGGGTGGCTGGACGTCAAATATAAATTGAGATATTTTTTTATTATTTGCTATGTGTTTTCATACTTGATATGGTTAGATAGAATGAATATAGACGCGCCTGGATCTGTTTACAATTCCGGTATGCTTCACAAAGCTTAAAATTAATTTTGACACTCTAGTTTGCATTGTAAAAATGAAAACAAAATGGCGGCGTTATTTTTTAGAAATTGTCGTCTGCGCATGTCTGTTTCTAGGGTTCGGATTACCAAGGAAAACGTAGGTTATGCAGGGTGGTGTTGTTGTTCAATGTTCAGCACCTCTAGCAGTCGATCATACTTACCTTTTATTTTGGAATGAAAACCATTGTATCTAGCAAATAAAAGGTAGGTAAATAGTATACTGCGTTTATATTTTGTTATTTAAACCACTGATGGTCAACTAATGTTTTAAGTCTTTAAGTCGCCCTACCCTAGAAAAATGGATTGTTACGCCGTCGTCATTTTGGTTTACATGTAAACATGGGTGGTTGGGGAGGGGGAGGGGGGGGGGGGGGCAAAATGAATGTTTAACATTGGTTTAGCTAATTTTGCGAACTTCAGGGCTCTTAGTTCTTCAAAATAAGACTTAGTGCAATACAGGCGGACTGATGATAAAACAATTTGTTATATACTGATCAATACTATATACAGAGTAACTTCATATTCTGATGGTAAGCAATCAACTCGAAGTGATACAAGCTTCCAGAACACGTTAATATAGTAATATACACGTGCTACTGTTATATTAAAATAATTATTTAAATCAGAAAGGTGCACACCGTCAACAAAAATAGTCCAAAGACAATGTTATATTTTGGAAACCTCCAAGTTTCAAAATATAAAGACAATACCGATATTAGATGTTCGAAAGGACTATTGCAATATTATAACTCGAGATTTGTCATCTAAGTTTAGATTGGCTTAATTAATGTTAATAACATGCACCTATATTGCACTTCCCTCCCGACCATCGTTTGTCACAACCGGATTGACATATTTCAGCAAGTCTGTCATTCATTGAAAAGTCTTTACAATAACAGGGTTCCGTGCAATCCAGACCACATTGATATTTAGGACAATCTGAAAAACATTGCATTGAAAAGAGAAATTATGCCAATACCTCCACATATCTGAGAAGTCGTTTATTCGATTTACATATATCAAATTACACTAATTCGACAATAGGTTAGGTCACAAGTTACTTACTAGGTAAGATATGACCCTTTGCGTCAAATTTATATACTAAAGGGAAAAAGAAACGCAACTCGGGAAATTCGCTATATAATTTATATACATTTCCACGTAATATTCCAGAGAAATACCAAGACGTTTTGTAACACAATAATAGTTGCAACTAGTTAGTGAAAGGACAAAACAGTGCTGTTGTAGAATTTTTAATCACAGTACACACTGTAACACGAAATTCATAAATGTTGAAGTTCCGCCTTGAACATTTGAACCATTTCAGTACTGTATTTAATATAAAGATATTTCAAAAAATGACGTCCTAAGTTTATTCACCTGATTGAGCCAAACGCATATTCTATCAATATTGAAACTATTAAGTCGTAACATTTGATGTGTTATGTGTTTTTCTAGTATTTTATCCGAAAGGAACGGTCTCATGTAGCCGTGTAACATTCGATTAGGCCAAGCATATTAATATGCATACAGCATAAAGCGGAAATTCCCGAGTTGCGTTACTTGTTTCCTTTAATATATTTACTAAGTTATACCAAGTTCATTGCATTAATTGATTAGTTCAAAATACCAGTTTAAGAAATAATACGACAATCAGCAAATGATAATTAGGAAGATGGATAGGAATAGTCAATAAAAGAAAATTGCGCATAAGTAGAACGCAAAACACAAAATGCAGAAAAATCTGTAAAAATGTAACTTGCCTGAAAAAATGCCATGTTGCTTTGTATGACATTAGTCATTCATCTTTAAACAATATGGATTACCGTCTTATATTTTATGTATTCTATATATAATCAGTTATCCGCACTTAAACAATTGACACGTGATAACACACAGAAAAAAACATGATTGAGTGAATTATTTTTATCTCACCAAAGTGTTCAGATTAAATAAGTATTTAAGGATACATAAATAATGAGGTCCAATTTCTATAGGGGGTCATATTGTAAATGTAATAGATATAGAAACGGGGATCCTTAACATGCAACGACAACAAATAAGAGAGAAAATTACAGACTCGGTTTGCAGTCTGTCACTGAGAGATCATTATAAGAATCTTTCATGGGTATCCGGTGAAGATAGGGAATTCCAACCCAAGGTATAAGTGTTTTTATCGGAATCGAGGCTCTGCCGAGGGTTGGAATTTCCTATCTGAATATAATACCCATGATATATTCCGTGTCTTGCATATCAGAGACATGTTGTGCGTTGACGCCGCCAGCTACATGTACTAACGTGTTGCATGTTTTCCTGCATACCGGATGTTGGTGCGCGCGTGAATTTTATCTCGATACTAGGGTGAGATGGAAATATTTAGCCCCGGTAAAATGACGGATATCCTTGTCCGGTATGCAAGAAATAAGATGCAACACCTCTCACGCCCCACTAGCACCGGTTTATGCGGTATTCTAAGTTAAAGCTACATTGAATGGAGTCGATGATCACAAAGTAAGTAATAACGCCACTGATTCGAAGCGCTGGGAGACTTTTACATATTTCAGTTTCTTAGTTAGACCATAGTATTATAAGCACCATATATACTATTCAAGCCATAATCTAGTATTGTATTATCTATAATAAAAATCGTGACAACCTCGTGTTGTGTAACCCAAACGTTATACACTTAGCATGTCCTTATAGCTTTCTAAGCTTCAGCATAAACACTGATTTGATAGAAATAAAATCATAATGTAAATACATCAACTTTAACTAACCTAATCCCTGGTTTTAGATTTTATATGTTTTCTATTTGCCTTCAACTGCTGTGTTTGTTCAGTACAATTTTGAATACATCCTGAGGTGTTTCTAATTATTTATCTTTACGACGACCTTTAATTGTATTGTTTCCGGATGTTTGTTTTATTGTTAGACATCTCCTTTTGGTGGGATGTACTTTTATTTACACTTTCTTGTCAAGTTAGGCGATGAAGATAGAAAATAGCGAGATTGTACACGCATAAACTCAACTTAAGATTACCAGTAGATCGTATTGCCTACTGAGGGTGATGATGGTGCTGACTGATCTTGAGACAACATTTACGAAAACAAACGATGGCACGGCGTGTAAGGCATCTACATTGTCCATTGTCATTGTGTATAGATGGCTCACATAAGTAATATATATAGACTCAACGCGACCACTTATTTAAAAGGAAATTATGTTTGCACAATTATTAGAATATCTGCTATCTTAATTAAGTTACGCACCATGGTTAATTTTATCATTTTACACTATTCATTTCATAATATATATAATTATGTTGAATTCAAATTTAAGACAAACACTGTGCTAACACCATATGTTGGTAGATAATACATTTTATCACGAATTGGAACATTTTAACAGCTTAAATTATTCTGGAAAACGTCTAATATACTCTCTTGAAGAATGATACAGATCTTGACTGTTGATCAGATCAATGATTTGTACCAAACTGATGTTTAGTCATTACTTTGTTTGAAAACTGCACATTCATGTTGATGTGAACTATTTCATTCAATCTTACCACCAAAAGCTTTAAAATCGCAAACTGCAAGGAGAAATTGAGCAAACGCCAACCGTTTCACGTTCAACCTTAGAAGTCTTGTCGTGATCGAACCTCTGAGGTCTACAGACGAACTCGCTGTGGTGGTATAGTTATATACTGTTGTCCAGCGTGCAGTCGAATCATTCCTAGCTTCAAGCTTGTAATCTCGTTGATAAGCTGATAACAATAACACATGAATAATAAAGAGTTAATTGATATACAAACACATTTCCTAATTACTCAATTTTGTAGTTTGACTAATTTTCTTATTTTAAATAAAGTTTAGAATGAATGTGTGATAAGTATTTTGTTATGAGCAATAGTTTGTAAAATATGTGTTTTTTGTTTAAATTGTTACATCTATTGAGAGTTATCCTCCATTTGTGTGAAAACATGATATGTGCTGATAAAACACATACCATGAATCGAAGTCCGCTTAAAGATACAAACTTCTTAAAATGGGTAGGAAATAATATAATAAAGCCATAAAAAATTGAACCATTTAAGACAGATGTTCCGCAAATAATACAATGAAACATAGATAATCACAAATTACCTCCCTTTTAGTTGACATCAACTTGAATGGCATTTAATGACATTGTAGGACAGGTAATATAATAAACTATTTTTGACTAGAAAATAAGTCTAACCACTACTTCTGTTTCAGAAAGCATCATTTAAAAAAAAAAAAAAAAAAAAAAAAAAATCATATATGGGCATAGGTGAACAATTAATAAATTAAGAAACACTGCCTGAAAGACAAACATCACACTTTTTTATATTAGATACATATCATACACATTTCCTACAGAATGTAAGAACATAATCTCTTAGAATACAAAAGTTACTGAATAATTTCTACTCTTGATTAGATTAAAATTCCTGATTTGTTCGCTCAATGAATATGGCACGAAGCAAACTGATGCATGTTGCATTTTGAGCCGTAAACTCATGTAATCTATGACAAAAGTATCTATAAACTATTTTGTTTGTTAGGTAGTCACCTATAGTTGTTGCGGGTATGATTTTGAAGACATGCACATACATGAGCCCTCCTTGAAGATCTCACTACACACTTAGCTTCATTGCATGTGACTGTAGGATGATTCTTACACCATAAAAAGTAGGGGTGTGTTCTTCGGTTTGAGATATTGTAATAATTGCCCATGGATATTTTCTTTTCTTGTTGCAGGTGAGAGAACAATAGTGTGAGATTGGATGAACAGCGATTAGACGACACTGACAGCAAAATGTGACACATTTGTGGGTGCTCAAAATGCGTATGAATTTAGGTGCAAACTGTTTAGTGAAAGCCGAAAAGAGTAACTTGACTGCCACCACTGACATAAAAAAAAAAAACTGGGCTATGTACCAGATTTTGTGGATTTTTATGAGCAGCAGTAACTGTATTTTCCCAAAAAAATACTTTTAGACTGTAAATGCTTGATTCAGAATGGAAAATTGGACTTTACTGCCTATGGCCAACACAGTAAAATCGAAGTGTGTTGTGAGACCTCGAGCCACGGCTGCCAACATATATTTAATCAAATAAATTATATTTGTACATACTGTGTGTTAAAGCTACAGAGTCCCTATATCAATCGATTTCTTCTTTGTAGGCGTGGCTTTATTTGTAACTTCATGTTCACCAGCTCATGTCGAAATCGGGTATTTAAGCGAGCAAATATAGCGCAAGAAATCATTTACTGTATATACATCGACCACTGCATATCGTACCTGTACACAGGTAACAGTAATTTTTACAGAAAAAAAGTTAGCTTCTTTCGGGGCTCGAACACACGACCTTCTGATTTCAAGTCCTGAGCTCTATCCACTGAACTAAACCGCTACTTGAGAAAATAGTGTACTAACTACCATATATTATGAGGAAAAATAACTTATTTGAACGCAACTAAAGATGGATCAATAAATATGCAGTCCATATTGTCGCACGTGTAAATTAACATTGCCTGGTGTAATACTGTATCTTATCAATATGAAACTAATACTTCGCCTCAAATCAACCATATCTCGACTTGTTATTTAGCGCTTGATGAGTTTGTGTGCGCGCTCTTGTTATTACGTAATGCCTATTTAGTGTTAAAAATGCTACAAAATACCAATAAGTAGCAGTGGTCTAGAGGTTCAGCGTACATCTTTCAAATCTTACAAGTGCAAGGCTGTGGTTCAAATCCATTCCGGGCAACTATTTTTTTTATCACATATATTCTGGAGCAGTATATTTATCGATGTTACCTGAACGGAGGCCAAATAAAAATGTGAAATATTACGTATCGATTTCTCCTTATATACCGACTTTTGGGGTGTTCGTCGATTTGAAACTACTTCACACGTGACTCATTCATATTCATGAGTTATTACCAGTTAAAATAGGGACTGTACAGCTTTAAGGACATATTTCCTAATATTTCCCATCGCTACTTGGTCATTGAAAAAGCATGGGAATCTTGTTTAATTACTGGCTGCATGCTCCATGGCCGATCAACTCCGGTATATTAATTGAGGCCCACTTGTAGTTTTTATTTGTGTTACATTGCTATATTAGATATTGTCTTGGGTAAGAATAGCTAAACACAACTTTGTAATTTAGAAAAGCATATTCATAATTTAGCTAGTTTAAATACAAAACGTGTCTGCTATTTCTTTATTGTTTCTAGAACAAGAATGATAGCAAAGCATTAAATGAACAACTTTCTGTTGTGTGTTTATATTTTACTGCACAGAAAAAAGGCTTTATTGGGTGGGCCTCATAATCTGAATCAAAATTGAATATCACAATCTTCTCATGAAATTGCATGGCTATGAGTGATTTACAGTTACCTATAGAAATTCTCTATTCCCCCCCCCCCCCCCCCCCCCCAATCCCCTCAAATAAAATAGGCTCCAAATATGTCCTTAACTTAATATCTTTGAATTCTTTTTAAATAAATTAAAATCAAGTGAAGTCAGAAAATCTGATAAATGCCACAGGATGGAAATGTGTTCGTGCTCGCTAATACTATTAAGTAATGTGTTACCAGGGTCGAATGCAGGATAATTTGGAGATTGGGGAGGGCAGAGAGCGCACCTTTTAAATAATAATTGACAAGATGAAAAAGCACGTTTTTTCCCCAATACATTTTCAGTGGGTCGGGTGATACTTCTAAAAACAAACCTGTTGATAATTAAGCCAAAAAAATATTTTTATAACTTTTAGGTTTTTGTGAAAAGCACGAAAGGTGCGCCCCACCTGAATCCACTCCTAAGCCAGTGGAAGCTAATGATTATCAGTAGGCAAGATCAGCTAGAAGGTATAATAAAGTCATAAATCTGCTCTCTGCAGACTGTACAGAGACCACATGCTGCCCCAGGTGACCTCCATCAACAGATGCTAATTGTTATAAATACACATGGTTCTTTTTACAATATAACTAAGCTTGAATTGTATAAATGAATGTTTAACACACATTAACTATATGTGAAAGGGGTGTAAGTACCCTCAAATTAAAATGATACATTCACAGTAGCCTAATTAGATATTAAAAGTTGCCCTATCAAACTGAAATATTCTCTATCTGGTTAAATTATTTAATTTTAATGTGGTACATCAGGCCTTGGGACTAATTATATTTAAAATAAATAAAAAGCTTTTAAATTACCAGTTTAAAAAGAGAAATGATTCAAAGATATAAATGGAACATTAACCGTTTCAGATAAATAAAGCGCATTAAATTACATTATACTTATTAGGCTATATAGAGGATCAAAGTTACAAGTAGGTGTCCTATGATTTATCTGCGCGATATCTACAAATGCTTACGTTGCAATGCAGTCATGATTGTTTAGCCACCAAGTTTAATATAGCTAACTGTGGCGCGTAACCATATGTTCCGCGTAATTTCTGTTGGAGATTTAGAGCTCATTTAGTTTATATTTCTCAATTTTATATATAAATAAAGTAGTTTTAAATTTAAAACAAAATCAAAAAATCTTGATAACTTTTAACTCTTTAATCTGTGATGAACATTCCCTGCATAATTTAAAACCAGTATCTGTAGCATATACTGTATACCACCCCACTCCCCCACCCATATGCACACGAGGCCCACGTTCACCTCCCCTTTTAGTCATTTGTATTGATACTTGATACTGCCCTGGTATAGATAGTTTATTTGCCGACAATCTCATTATATAATTATTGTATATGAATCTGAAATATGAGATCATGATCACAAACATTTGTAAGAATTAACGTCAGCATGCCTGCTGGAATTGCCCCATGGGGTGATAATTAATCTTTCTATGAACCCTTAGATACAGGTTATCATAAGTGAACTGGCAAAACCACCAGAATGGTAGCACATTCCTAGAAAGATATTATGGTATTAGTTAAAAGAGCATTTTTTGACATGTTTTATGTGTTGTTATCTTGAATTTCGATTTGTGGGTTTCAAAATGTTATGCAAGTAAAATGGCAAGGTTTTGAAAAGGATACCTAACAATGTTTGGCCACAAATGCCCAGAAAACTTCGAAAAAATGATCTCCTTTTGATCCTTAGACCGAGAGGGGACTGACCGGGGGACTTTAATGTTAAAGGCCCGAAATACGGGTTAACATGCACATACATGTATTATACTTCATTTTGAACTTATTCAACACAATTAAACGGTTACATCCAAACGATTGCATCTGGTGACCAATTGTAACTCTCAATCAATTGCCAAACACTAGTAATACGCATTTATGCAAATGGAAATCCAAATCTGTCCACCGGTTTATATGATAAAAGACACAAATTGGGACAAACGGACATACAGCTCCCGACTATTCAACACCGGGGGCATATCGACACTTTTTTTTAATTTTGATAATTTTTAGGATTTTAAATAGAAAATAAATTATTTATCTCTCAGTTTTTTTGTTGAAAGTAAATTTTCATAATAAACTGTTTTCAATGCATACAATTATTAGTGATAAGCAATTAAATCCAATATGTATGAATTGAAAAGAAAAAAAAAAAAAAAAACTTGTTTGACATATGTGCATGTTGTTGTTATCCCCCACCGAAGGCGAGGGGAAATCCTCCACCGAAGGCGAGGGTAAATGGTAATAGTGTCCGTTTGTCTGTCACACTTTTGTCTGCACTATTTCTCAGTAACCATTAGTTGGATTTTCGCGAAACCTGCTGGGAAACATCCATATGGAGATGCGCATATTGTCGTCGCATTCCGATTTGATGATTTTTCCTGGAGTTATTGCCCTTTGAAAATGTTTAAAGAAATTTCTTGTCCGCGCTACTTCTCTATAATCGCTAAACGAAATTTAGCGAAAATTGCTGGGAACCATCAATATCAAGATAGATGCGCATACTTGTCGCCGCGTTCCGGTTCCATGATTTTTCATGGAGTTATTGCCCTTTGCAATTTTTTAAAGAAAATTCCTGTACGCGATACTTCTCTACCTCTTATCGAAATGTCGCGAAACTTTCTGGGAACCATTAATATCAAACGGAGATGCACATCTTGTTGCCGTGTTCCGGTTCGATCATTTTTCTTGGAGTTATGGTCCCTTGATTTTTTTATAGAAAATTATTGTCCGTGCCACTTCTCTATAACGTCTTATTGAAATATCACGAAACTTGCTGGGAAGCTGGGAAGCATCAATATCAAGTGCAAAATGTGCATATTGTCGTCACGTTCCAGTTCAATGATTTTTCATGGAGTTATTGCCCTTTGAATTATTTTATAGAAAATTCTTGTCTGCGCTACTTCTATACGTTTTATGAGTGTATGTGTTATGGTTTTGAAGTTATCGTGGGATCGTGGGAATGCATATTTCCATAAAAGGTCACTACGACCTTGACCTACTGTCCCCAAAAGCAATAGGATTCCCCTCTCACACAAGGAAATGTAGCTATAAGGTTTTATGAGTGTATGTATTTTGGTTTTGAAGTTATTATGCGGAATTTACTTTGACCTACTTGCCCCCAAAAGCTAGGTGCAATGTAACTATGAATTTTCATGCGTGGATCTGATAATTTTGGAGTTATCGTGCGCGGAAGGCAATTTGTTTACGGACTGACGAACCCATATCCATAATACCCGTATAAAAATTATAAATAGTCTTACGTTTTTGTACCTTTGTCCCCAAAATTGGACCTTGATGTTGACCTTAATGTATTGGCAACGTCACATGAATACAGCCTTTGTGGCATAAATATAGAAAGTTTTATGAAGAAATGAAAGAAATTATATCCAAAATTATCTTTTTTGTGACAAGAGATGACAATGGAAGAAGCAATCACTGTCTTGCTTTTTTCATCGAAAAGTTGACACAAAAATGGATGGATTAAAGATTGTTAAATTTGTATTGGGCAGATTCATAAATCACATATCATGTTATTGACTATAAACTTTATTACATTTACAAACACATTAATAAATACTCTTTTCGTTCAGAAGTTAAATAGACATATATTACATCTGCAAGTGCCAACATTTTACTCTTGCCTTCAGTTATATATATTTCAATAAATAACCGCAAAACAAAACAAAAACAAATTTAATATTTTCTACAAATAAAGTTTACATAGATGTTATTCACAGTAATTATTATTCCTCCTTAACACAGATACATGTACTTTACTGATAACATTGTAATAAATAACAATTTTTTTTCATGGTACACCATTTTTATATCAATGATTTTGGTTATGAATATATAGAAAGGGGTTCAATGACGTCCTAAAACCGTTACATATGCGAATATATCAATGTCGTTGAACTTGGCCATGATATTAGGTTTCTGTTCAGTCTATGAAAAAGTATCATTAAAAAGGTCAAATCTGATTTTTTTGTAAAAACTTTCAGAAAATAAAGATCATCTATCCTTTACTCAGACAATTAAAATAATACACGTCATCATGCTTCGTTTAGAGAAACTAAAGTATACTGATAAAAGAAACACAACTCAGAAATTTCAACTATATATTGTATGCACAATATGCTGCTGTTAATCAAATGGTAAATGGCTACGTAAGACCCTTTCTTTCGGAAAAAAAGTTAAACCAATACATAACACACCAAATATGATCCCTTCATAGTTGTCAGTATTGACAGAGTATGCATTTGACTCAAGCATGTGAGCAAACTTAGGATGCAACATATTGCAAACTCTTTACATTAAATACAGTACTGAAATAGCTCAGTTTTTCAAAGAGGAACTTCAACATTTATGAATTTCTTGTTACAAAGTGTACTGTGATTAAAATGTCTACAACCTCAAAGTTTTGTTCTTTCTCTAACTGCAACTTTTTGTTTTTTACAAAACATCTTGGGATTTTTTTTTTATTATGTGAAATTAAACATTTGTTAAGTGTGCGGTATATACAATATATAGCGGAAATTCCCGAGTTGCATTTCTTTTTCGCTTCAGTATACATCTATAATTGTGCACAAATAAAGGGGTACAATTATTGAAATGTTAGTGAAAATGGTTACTTCAACAATGTATGTATGATCTATGCATATAAAAAAGTTTTCTTGTTCATTTGCGTTTCTCTCTTATTCGAACTCCTATGGTATAATGATGAATGGTGACTGCAAGCAAATAACTAAAACGCTTGTGATGCCTGCCGTGTGTTTTTTCATCAAGTACAATCCAACTATAAAGTTGGAAGGCAGAGGGTGCAGTCCTTCATGAATTATGCAGTCGATTGTTTTTTAATTGTTAAAGTTAATGAAAAGGGGCATAACTCTGCATTGGATAATTGATAAGGAGGAACTGTAAAGCTGCATGACCATAGGTCAATGTTTTGACAAGTCATGAGCTAGATTAGGTTGCACGTTAAAAGTTTTACGAAAATGGCCATAACTCTGCCAAAATGAATGTCGGAGTTCAGTATTGGACATGTCCATGGCATTGAATAATTGATAACGAAAAACTGTATAAAGTTTTATGACCATAAGTCACTATTTTGCCAATTTATGAGCCAGGTTAGGTTGCAGGTTAACGTTTTATGAGACGGGGCAAACTCTGCCAAAATGAATATCGGAGTTATTGGACATGTGATGTAAGATGAAGATGTTTGTAAAGATTTATGAGCATAGGTCAAATAATTTTCAAGTTATGGTCATTTATTAGCTTGGTTAGGTTGCAGGTTAAAGTTTTGTGAAAAGGGGCATAACTCAAAATGAAAACATATATTTAAAACCGTTACTAAGTTGTATGTAAAAATCAGTAATATTTGCATGACGTAGATACTACTTTTACCACTGAGTGTCTGCACGGGGAAATGAGGTAAATCTGAATGGTATAGCTGCACAACTATTGCCAGATAATTGATAAATACATTTACCTGTGGATTAATTTACCTGTTCAAAGTTTTCTACGTCTTCAAATAAAATCTTATTCCCTCTTTTCATAAATATTGCAATGTCTGAATTGCATATATCTATTGTTGTGTATTGATTGCGATTTTAATAAACATATACATATTCATGAAACAAAACATGGCCGGAGATTTTTAACGAAATCCTCCATATGGAATTGTATAAGACTTAGTGTTATAATTTATGTAAATTTTTAGGTGGGTACTTAGAAATTTTGACTAGTATAAGTAAAGTGACGGCCAAATGCCAATTTCGGATTTTGTAAAACTGTCAAAACGTGTGTTTGCCATACGTGATCGATTACATATTATTGATCAAGGTGTTACTTGTAGAACAGGCTTATATCATCACATTGCATTGTTTATAATTAACCCATTTGATAAACCACCACCCTGTTTAATTCATAATTAATGTAAATGTATTGATCAAGATAATATTCTCTATCGACCAAATTAAGGAAGATACCAAATCAATTTTGCTTTAAATTATTAATTTACACAATTGAAACACGGCATTGTCAGCGCTTATTGAAAATACATCATGTCGGAATTTTGTTTCTGTTAATGAAACGTGGTTTCTTTCATGGAACGTGGACGGTTTTTATAGCAATTAATGTAATCTACAATGATTGATTCAATACCAAGAAGTGTAATTTCTTGTCGTTCTTAAGACTTGGATAACAATCTCAGAATCGCTTAACAGAGTTTTGCGATCGCTAAACAGTGTCGTATACATTTGATACGAAACGGCAAAGATATTGTATTCTCTCTATGTTGGAGAAAAATTGTTAACCATAACTGTATTATTGTTGAACGTCAATGATATTTAAAACTATATAGAAGAACCACAGTAAAATACTATAAACTAAAATATATAAAATATCGTTCACTGAAAAAAAGACTAGATCGAAACGCTAATTATACAATAATAAATAGCAATGGGATATGAACAATTTACTTTCAAAAGGAACAGGTTTTATGTTTGTTATATCATTTATATACACACCATGGTTGTAGTAGTTAATTCGTATTGTATGTATGGTATATATCTGGCCAAGATTTACCATCCACCAAGGATTCCTTTCCCAGTTAGTTATGCTGCAAGTTCTCATATCACCATCCACGGCTAAAGATGCATCTATGCCAGTACCATATTGAGATATCTGACTTGGTTTCCTTCCATACGCTAGATTTCTTCCTAAATACGTTGTATTTAAAATAAACTCGTCTTTACATTCTCTCTCTTTAATATGTTTACAATAAATATATACACATATCATTCTAAGTGCATATTCATTCAAAACGTCACCATGTATCTAATTGCTTGCAAGGTGTACAACTGAAGTCCCGACAAAGACAAATCCACATTTTTGATAACTTGTTAATGAATATACAGTACTAAATAAAACGTTATGATATTTACAATGGCAATAACCATCAAAACCAATACGTTATAGAAAAGACACAGTGAAATGTTTTATTCAACATAATCATGTGTTGTACCTTCATATATCTTTACATCACACAGAACCAGCTGCGACTGTTTAGATGCGAGTTGAATTCTGACCTGGTTACCGAGCATCGGTTCGTTACAAGTAACGTACATCGTTGTGGTCATTGGTGTTTTTGCATCATGTTTGTAGCAGGTGTGTTGATGTTGGTATCCAGTGTAATCATACTGGTTGGTCGATTCAATATATACGTTGAATCCAACAAAAGTATCTAAGAAATCATATAATATATATACGAGTATAATTTGAGGAAAAGTTGTGTAAACTCGCCTTAATGTACATGTATAACATCTAAATCATAACTAGACATGACTAGTGGCGGGTGAGCAGGTAAATTATCAGAAAAGGATCATTGCCTTGGGCGTTTAAACATTTAAATAACAAGATTGCAATACAAACCGAATCTGCGAATATGTGGTGTAGTAGTAAGTCTAGTGGATTATCATCGATCATAGATCTTTTAGTGTAGGTTCGAATCAGATGACACACAAACATTTTACACTTTTTTCATACTCAGATATGTTCTGTTTTCTTTTTATATGGTGTTTGTTTAATATCTATATTTTATTTTATAGTGAAATACATATGATGATCACACGTTTTGGTACACTAGTTTCAAAATAATTCATGCAAATATCAAACATATGGCGTATAATAATGAATCTCATTCCGAATAATCATTAATGTTTATACTTTTGTTATAACCACGTTTCACTGAAAATGGCGGAAGTCGTGCATGTACATACACGAGAAAAGAGATAAAACATTTATGTGTAATCAGTCATTTACCATCCAACACATATAAAAGACAAACGAAACAATAGCTTCGTGTCAGAATCGAACCATTGCGGGTTACTCTATAATGATTCTAACTGCAGACTACTAACCGCTACGCTCGATTCGTCAGATAGTTTACATTACAATATACCACCGTATCACTAAAAGTGCACTATGTATAGTCTTACATCTCCTTTACCTGTCAGTGTTAATATTGTTGTCTTGGAATGAACCAAAACAGCGCCAAATTAGAGTTCGTACTGTATTTGTCTCTATTTGTGTCTTATAAATTATACGTAAATATTTATTATATGTAGATAACTAAAAACCACAGCAATAAAACGACCGTAGGTCTGTACTGCACCACACAACAAAACAAGAGGCCCAATAGGGCATGTGGACGCTCTACTGGATAAAACGGCCCCTATATCAAGAGTTGTCGACATAAAATTCCTATCAGTACTTCTTTTAAAACATTGCAAGAAAGACACGGCTAGGATAGCCTTAGATCTCTCACCTGGTAAACATGGGCAATAAGTCTGCCGTGTCTAGTCTGGAATGGGTATTTTGTAATTTGTCCCACTTTCTTCTATAAATGAAATTTCATAAAAATGTGTGGGGGGTGGGGGCGGGGTTATATTAACATTCTAAACAAATATAGTAAAGATCAGATTAAAAATGAAGTAACAGTTACTACAGATTTAACGAAGGAAAATACAATATACATGTAGCACTTTTCAACAAATCAAGAGCCATAACTCTGTCGTTACTAACAAGATCTACCTGGTTTTCGAACTTGTCCAAGACTTCATTGATATACCGCGCTTTGCACAACTAGACATCATACTGAGGTTTACTGCCAAATTTCGTAGAAATCCAACAAGCCGTTTAGGAGGAGTAGCGCCAACAAAAATTTCAACTAAACATGTCAAAGAGCCATAACTACGTCAAAAATCAGCGAACTGGAACGCAGGAAATGCACAACTACGTATCTTACCGATGCTTCCTGCCAAGTTTCGTCGAAATCCAACAAGGCGTTTAGGAGGTGTAGCGCCGACAAGAAATTAAAGTAAAAATGTAAAGGGGCCGTAACGTCAGCAAAAATCGACGAACCCGAATAAAAATGCAATCATAGCAATGCTTCATGCTAAGTTTTGTCAAATCCAACACGGAGTTAAATAAAAAAAAAAAATTAACGACAAAAAATAATTTAAAAATAATTGTTTCTAAAAAAAGAAAATCAAAAAATAATATATATTATTTATTTTTTTGAAAAACCTGAAACACCTGAAAAACCTGATACAGTTTGGTAAAGATCAGCTTTTTTAACGAAATCAAGGGCCATAATTTGCTGAAAGTTACTGGTCCGACCTGGCTGGTTTTCAAGGGCTATAACTCCGCTGTTACTGGTTTGATCTGGCTGGTTTTCGAACTTGCCCGAGCTTTCATTGATATTAACAATCTGCTAAAGTTTGGTAAAGATAGTATGAAAATGAAGGCACCATTGTTTTAACGAGGCAAAATATAGCATGTTTTAACTAAATCAAGAGCCATAACTCCGCTGTATCGTCCGATCTGGCTGGTTTCCAAACTTGTCCGAGCTTTCATTGATATTAACAAGCTGGTAAATGCTGATAAAGGTGATCCTTTGGGAGTAACAAACACAATTAAGAGAATAAAGCAGCAGACTCGGTTGTAGTGAGTCTGTTCATGAGAAGTAATGAAAGAAGCAACACCTCTCACGCCCCATAGCACCGGCTTAAGCGGTATTCTACTTCAAAGCCACCTATATTGGGCTCGTTCGTCCCAAAGGACCAGTAAAAATAACACTACTGATTCGTAGCGCGGGGAGACTGTTTACAGCCGCCACACTGCACTAAACGAACGCTAGTGTGAATGTTAATAAATGCTGATAAAGGTGATCCTTTGAGAGTAACAACACAATTAAGAGAATAAAACTGCAGACTCGGTTTTATTGAGTCTGTTCATGAGAAGTTATGAAAGAAGCAACACCTCTCACGCCCCTAGCACCGGCTTAAGCGGTATTCTACTTCAAAGCCACCTATATTGGGCTCGTTCGTCCCAAAGGACGACCCTAAAGTTTTGTAAAGATCTGATGAAAAATGAAGGCCCTATCGTCTTAATGAGACAAAAGTTAACGACGAACGACGGACGGACGACAGAAAACTCAGCATCAGAAAAGGTATGCTGGCCTTCGGCCAGTAGATCTAATGAATGAGCATATTTAAAATGGAAAGGACAACATATAGCATAACGAGTGTTGAAGATAGGGCACTAAGGCCTACAGGTTAGTTTAAAGCAATGTTATGTGTACACAACCTCGCTATTATCCTGACTTCATTGCCCAAACTGACAAGACAGTGTAAAAAAAGTACATCCTATCAAAAGGAAATATCTAACAATGAAGTCTAAATACAGAGAAATAAGCTTACGATACACTTAAATGTTTGTGTAAAGCTATATAAAATATAATAGAAACACCTCAGGATTGTTCTGAACAACCACAGCAGTTGCAGTTAAAGAAAAATCCAGTCTAGGGTAAACAATCTAAAAGATCTAGGACGAACTTTCTAACACCTATCTCCCTGTGTCCGGGTTTCAGTAGGTGCAATCACAAGAGTCCAAAGAGGTTGTCCTGTCATCGCACAAGGGAAATATGAAGCGTAGTGACTGACTGTAGATGAAATAATCATTAAAGTACGTTACAATACTAAATGGTCGTATTCTTTTTTGACGAATTTCCTGATTAATTTTTTAAGTGTTCAGCAACCCGTCAGATCATTTTAACTTACGAAGTTTATAGACCACAAATCAAAAAATCGTAACATTGAAATTTTACCAAATACAGTCGAACCTCGATAGCTCGAACACCGGTGATTCGAATACCATCGGTAATTCGAACACATTTTCCGGTCCCGACACAACTCCTATATAATTCAATGTAATTTAACCTCGATTATTCGAATATTATTTCTCGAATACCCCGGCTCGCTCGAATACTTTTTACGGTCCGTTTTTGTGTGAATTTAAACCTCGCTTAATCGAAGGTGATGATCCGTTGCCATGCGACGTCGGCCATATTAATTGTAATCGACGCGTTTGTATTTGTTTGTAGCAAGTTCGATCATAGTGGGAAAACAGATAAAGTTGGTTGTTAAAGGTGCGAACATTTATGATTGAAAAGCGATAATAGACAGATAACATTTATGTTTAGTGAACTTCGTTTACTGTTAATTACGATAAATTAAACACGGTTGATTTTCTAATTAAATAATGTACGGAAACCAGTCTCACCTTGTTCTCATTATTCGGACGTCCGGAATGTATGTTAAAATCTATTAGTGTGATATTTCTTTAAATAAATGATAATTTAAAAACACATTATTGCAGTTTTTCTTGTATTTTCAGTGTAACAATTACATGTTATATATCCGTTAAGAGGTTTAAACAAAAATGCATGAACATAAAAAACACCGAGAACGATACATCACGTAAACAAGTAACACTATTTCGGGTGGTACACCAATTCGGATAGATATTTTGGTTTTTACCGTTACCTCGATGCCTCGAAGCCACCGATAGCTCGAACATATCGCTATCGTCCCGCTGACTTCGAGCTATCGAGGTTCGACTGTACGTATAAAATAAGTCATTTGTACAATACATCACATGAATTCCCATTTAAACCGCCAGCATTACACATGGAGAAAACATATTTCTAAACAATCAATCATGAAGTGCTCATGCTTGATATCTAAAGCTAAGATAAATAAGGAAATGTGTTTAAAGAAACACAACGTTGATGAAATATTCAGTATTTGCTCGAGCATCTCCTATTATACGAGTATGTGGAAAATCATCTTACGTTCCGCTCCAGATTCTGTAGTGATAACAAGGCCTTGTATAACTCTCTTGTCACCTATATTTACTCTCCACCATGGTTCAGTAGTTAGACGATTGGCCACAGTTGAATCCGGCACAGCTGTTCTACTGCATGTTGTAAGGTCGCCATCGTTTGCATGAAATGTATACTTGTTGCTGATGTGACTATCTATTTGTGTAGAATACTTTCCAAACGCAAGATCTCCTAAAGGTAATAATTGCTTTCATCAACATAATAAAGAGCCATTTCATATGATTTGAGACATTGCATTTATTTCGACGTATGTGTACATAAGAAAGTAAACGGTTAAGCTATATGGAATGTACATACATGTAGCTATACACTTATTCACTTATTCACTAGACCTATGCTTTTGTAAGTTAAGTATGGATCTCGGTAGTAAACAAGAAAATCACTAAAGGACATTATGTATACTTCCTGGCGATGTCTTTTGACGTTAAAGTGTTCTACAAAATCTTACATAAACGAATCACAAAAAACAACTATATCAACACTGGAAGTCCTAAAGAGGATGAATACCGCATTAGATAAAAACAACACCTCGTTTGCTTCATGTAGTGAGCAAAGTATCCAAATGGAAGAAATCTTATATGATCACACCTTAAAATGCATCAAGATAGTTAGGCGTTTGGGAAGTAGAATAATTAAAGTAATCAGATGGCTATACCATTAACAAGTCATATTGTTGCTATGCTGACAAGATGTGTAGTCTATAAACACAGGGATTGATATCTGTAAAAGAGTTCCACGCGTTAGCCAACAAAATACGTCCCCTCATTCAAGTGGATATCCGATACATGTATGTCACAGATCAGCCTGACTTAATTGATGTACTCACAACCATTAGAAACTACAAGCGCACTTCTAACATTTACACAAGGCCCATAACATTAGGGTAAAGGGAATATGCTAGGACAGTTATCAAAGGCACAGGTGCGTGATCAAACAGCAGACCGTTAGAAACTACACGCTCACTACTAACCTTTACACAAGTTCTATAACATTAAAGTAAAGGGAATATGCTAGGATGAAGATAGTTATCAAAGGCACATGTGTGTGATCAAACAGCAGCTTCATCACAGGGGATAATATGAAAAATGTGTAGAAACAAAATTGAAAACGTGGACAATACAATAGAGATTAACTACTGCATACACAGGTAAGTAAAGGAGATACCACGGGTGACTTAACACGTATTTCCGCCACCTCCTATGTTGATATGTACGGGAGACAATAAGCTCCAAAATATTATTGTACAGAAGAAGTCCTAAGTAATGTAAATCATGTGGTAAGAATGTGTGCACTTTTCCCGTACATGCAAACATCCAACTACAAGACTACGCGTGAAATATATGCCATCTACTGCAAAAAGTGCTCACATTTCGTGACTGTAGGCTAACGGCAAACTCTCAGGCCATATGAAATTAACACAATGGATAAGCTCGCGCCGCAACACAAAGTCTGCAGCACACTAAATAAGACGTTATTTCACTATTTTGTAATGTTAATTCAATAAACGCCGCTGATGAAAACTGAGAGCTTCAAAGTACACCGGTAAAAAAGAAGAGACAATGTTATTGCTATATTATATTAACAGAAGTGTCTGTATGATTCAGAATAGTTGAACCATTTGACAGGTTCAAACCGTAATTAGAAATCTTTGTATTAATGGCCAAGACTTCGTATTACTTATATTTCAGATGACTTGTATGCTTTATATTAAACAAAAATATATAGAACTATTAGGAATTGATTGTTTTGTTTTCTATACGATACGTATAAAGCTAAGATATCGTAACATGTGGAATATAATCATGTGCGTACTGTATTGGCATCCGGGTCCCATCCAACCAGTAGCACACCCAGTATCGCAATGCCCAGTGACTTCATCACACTGTTCAGATGCAGTTTTACAGTGACATTTGTACTCACAGCCAGTGCCAACTCTTGGGCTGCCATTAGAGTCAGGACTACATGCTGAAACTACAACGTTGAAAATACATTATACATATTATAAGTAAACATAAGCTTACGATATACACGATATAGTTACGTTATTCTTAAACAAGTGTTACTAAATACAGCGATAACATCGACCTCGTGAAATTATCTTTACATGTTTAATAGATCCAAATCAGTACACGTCTAAATGAAATATATGCTAATGCTATTTGACCATAATTTACTGATACTGTTTTTTCAAAACAGAAATCATATTCTACAAATGTACTCTCCTCTATAAAAATATAAAACATACATATAAATTGTGGTAAGGCAACGCATATAGTTTATAGTAAAATTGTAATATTGTATTTACATGTAGATCATGACGGTTTACAGTAAATATTGTATTTACCTGTATATCATGGCAAATATTGTACTTACATGTAAATCGTAGTTTATAGTAAATGTTGTACTTACATGCATATCACGGTTTATGGTAAATACTGTACTTGCATCATGGTTTATAGTAGATATTGTTCTTATATGTAGATCATGGTCTATAGTAAATATTGTACTTACATGCATATCATGGCTTATAGTTAATATTGTACTTACATGTATATCATGGTTTACAGTACATATTGTAATTACATGTCTATCATGGTATACAGTAAATGTTGTACTTACATGCATATCATGGTTTATTGTAAATATTGTACTTACATGCATTTCATGGTTTATAGTAAATATTGTACTTATATGTATAACATGGTTTATAGTAAATATTGTACTTACATCTATATTATGGTTTATAGTACATATTGTATTTACATGCATATCATGGTTTATATTAGATATTGTACTTACATGTAAATCATGATTTATAGTAAATATTGTAATTACATATATATCATGGTTTATAGTAAATACTGTACTTACATGGATATCATGGTTTATAGTAGTTATTGTACTTACTTATATATCATGGTTTATAGCAAATATTGTACTTACATGTATATCATGGTTTATAGTAGATATTGTACTTACATGTATATCATGGTTTATAGTAAATACTGTACTTACATGTATATCATGGTTTATAGTAAATACTGTACTTACATGTATATCATGGTTTATAGTAAATATTGTACTTACATGTATATCATGGTTTATAGTAAATACTGTACTTACATGGATATCATGGTTTATAGTAAATATGTTACTTACTTATATATCATGGTTTATAGTAAATATTGTACTTACATGTATATCATGGTTTATAGTAAATACTGTTCTGACATGGATATCATGGTTTATAGTAGATATTGTACTTACTTATATATCATGGTTTATAGCAAATATTGTACTTACATGTATATCATGGTTTATAGTAGATATTGTACTTACATGTATATCATGGTTTATAGTAAATATTGTACTTACATGTATATCATGGTTTATAGTAAATACTGTACTTACATGGATATCCTGGTTTATAGTAAATATGTTACTTACTTATATATCATGGTTTATAGTAAATATTGTACTTACATGCATATCATGGTTTATAGTAAATACTGTACTTACATGTATATCATGGTTTACAGTAAATACTATACTTACATGGATATCATGGTTTATAGTAAATATTGTACTTACATGTATATCATGGTTTATAGTAAATATTGTACTTACATGTATATCATGGTTTATAGTAAATACTGTACTTACATGGATATCATGGTTTATAGTAAATATTGTACTTACATGTATATCATGGTTTATAGTAAACACTGTACTTACATGGATATCATGGTTTATAGTAAATATGTTACTTACTTATATATCATGGTTTATAGTAAATACTGTACTTACATGGATATCATGGTTTATAGTAAATATTGTACTTACATGTATATCATGGTTTATAGTAAATATTGTACTTACATGTATATCATGGTTTATAGTAAATACTGTACTTACATGGATATCATGGTTTATAGTAAATATTGTACTTACATGTATATCATGGTTTATAGTAAATACTGTACTTACATGGATATCATGGTTTATAGTAAATACTGTACTTACATGGATATCATGGTTTATAGTAAATATTATACTTACATGTATATCATGGTTTATAGTAAATACTGTACTTACATGTATATCATGGTTTATAGTAAATACTGTACTTACATGTGTATCATGGTTTATAGTAAATATTGTACTTACATGTATATCATGGTTTATAGTAAATACTGTACTTACATGGATATCATGGTTTATAGTGAATAGGTTACTTACTTATATATCATGGTGTATAGCAAATATTGTACTTACATGTATATCATGGTTTATAGTAGATATTGTACTTACATGTATATTGAATCGGCAAGACTAGTACAACAAAAGCAGCAAGTAACGCATATATCCTGAACATGTTATTATTTGTATTACTGATATCAGTCAGTGTAAGACTAACTACTCTGCCATTGCGACATACACTATGATTAATAGTCACATTAATAGATTAGAAAGGGAAATAAAATGCATGATTAATGCTCAGGACAGAGAATGATTATTTAATACAATTATTCTTTGTCTGTATACGTGCTTGTATTTATATACTAGAAATGTAATTTTACGTTGTATATAAATTATACTCTTTAACTTTCAAAAAAAGAAATAAACAAAATCAATATTATAGTCTCAGGCATTCATGATTGAACAAAATAATGTGTTGAAATACCCTAGGCGAAATCTAACTATGTTTTCTTTTTGGGAAGTAAGTAGGAAAACATTAAACAATGCTATGGAAATTATTATAATTTATATCAAAAGTTTGGAGCCTCGCGGTTTGATGTTAGATCTATAAAAATGCAAAACCAAATAATAAACGCTATAATTATATGAAATTAAACTGCAAGAGTGCTTTTTTGAAGATATATCATATAAATGGGGAGTAACTGTAATTGAAAAAAAAACGATTTCAGAATTACCACTGGTTGCTCAACCAGGTTTTAAGGATTATGTTGATAAAAGTGGAAGGTTTTGAATAAATCTACACACTTGCACGTGCAATGTATGACCTAGATGTATAAACTTACAAATTAATACACAGTATCATCCAAATGCCTAAAAACGACCCTATCACAAGTTATATGAAACAGACGGGCACGCGTCCTGAGTTGTCTGGAGGCTGAAAAGAGCAGTCGAGAAGTTGAATAGTCATGGTTTATTCACGTCATAAAATTATCAACCGTCTAACTTAGCATTTAATGAAGTGAGCGTCATGATACAATCTACAATGATCCGTGCGACAACCGTCTAACTTAGCATTTAATGAAGTGAGCGTCATGATTTAGTATTTTGAAGGATAACTTGAATGAACAAGAAGACGAAATTAAGGAGATTCTGGAGCCACACGTGTTGTTGCTTTCAGTCCAGAACCCAGTCTTCCAAATCGACCGGGTTCTGATTCTGAAATTATCTTAGAATATCTTAGTTCTAAGATAATTTCAGAATCAGAATGAGTATTCTAACCGAATGTTTTATTTTTCTCCACGAGCACACATCGTTAACAAATTTCTGCGAGACGATAATGTCAACATACTGATTTGACTGCCATGTCTCTAGTTTATAAAAAGGTGGTTTAAAAATTGTCTTACAAAGAATATGTTATGTGGGCTAGATAGAGTCTATTGACTAATAATACACACAAACATTGTGAAAAACATTATATTTCAAATATAAACAGCACATTATCTTCTTTTTTTATTATTTACTGAAATTTGATTGTTCAGTGGTATGCACATCCTTTATATAAGTTGTAGTATGAAAGTAGTCACGTTAACACCGGTGGGATTTCTCTACACGTTCAACCAGTGCCAACGTATATAAAACATCTGCCACAAATCACTGGTACCTGGTAGACATTTAGCCGGTTCGTTGCGCAAGGCGGCAGAGCTTCTTAGAAGTGAAGATACTCTTCCGGTTGTTCGTTTCGGACCTCTTCTCTTCTCGGAAGCTCTGCCGTCTCTGCCGATTTGAAATAAAAAGAGACAGTAGAGAAGAACAGCAAAGATGGCGGCGAAACAATTAAGTAATATTGTAGCAAACGAGGATTGAACCACATATTTTGTTCTCAGATAATTTCAGAATCAGAACAAGTATTCTTATCAAATGTTTTATTTAAAAGACACTACAGTTGTCAAGTTTTCATGCTTTTGAAACCACAATTGACCCGATTATAAAAAAATATGCGTGTTCAATTAGTAAAAAATCCTCTACATTGTCTAATGTGTGATTAGAACAGTGTTCTGCCATCTTCTACCCTATTTTACACTTCGTACTTCACTTCCCAGAAGAGACCAAACGAACCGGCTAACATACATACAACACAAGTAGTTACTTTACTTACCATTGATGTATACACAGTTATACAATTTTGTGTAGACACGCCGTATAGAACTTCAGTTCGAACGCTTAAATCCTTTATGAAATATCTCTTGCATAATTGACTTCTAGCCTCTTAGTCCATACATGCAGACTCATAGGAAACTATTTTGAAAAAAAAAGTTGAATAGAGGATACTCCGGAAGCCAGTTTCCTTGATATGGCAAACAATTAAAGTAATTTAGTGTATAGAACATAAATATTCAAGCAGAAGCCATTGTTCATGTTTAAACTAAACTCATATAAAATGTATGTGTAGAAGCTATATTGGGCGTGCGACACGCGTCAAATGACGCTCACGCTCACACGTATACATTTGACGTTCTCACGCATTTTAAACATTGTACCAAAATGATGTTTGTTTGCGATGTTTTAAATAAAATGTACTAAATGTTATAACAAACATCTATAAAACTTGGTAATATGAACTAAGGTAAAACCTTGAGGCAAGCACACACAAGTTTGAAGCAATATATTCATGAAACATAGTTCTAACATAATTATATTCTGAAAATAAACTTTAAAAAGATGAAAGCAATTAAAAGAACAATAAAAATAACTTGTCAATTTGAAAGCAGTTCAATAATAAGAATGGATAAATCTGCAATGCATAACTTGAAATAAACGGCTAATTGCATTTATCATAGTGTTTGTACATATAAAAGAGATAAAAAGATGCACAAAATGTGCTTAGGACATGTTTTGATTAATTAAATTCTATATTTATAATTATATTGAAACATTTTAGACTAGCTTGATGATTTTTGATTTTTTTAAAAGGGATTTTTAAAGCAAACCATATTGCATGTACCTAATGCATGTGACAATAACATGCAGTTAACAAAACAAATAGAATGACAGTCACAGTACAAACAAAGACACTGACTTGAATAATAGTTTATCAACAGAAAAAGAGTCACAACTTTGGAGCTTAGCGATTATCATATCACCCAACTTCCAAATTATGGAATGATGTTTTGTGTCTAGTCCATTAAAGTTTCAATATCGTACAATTTATATATTTGCTTACAAACTTTTCACAATGAATAAACATCTGTCATGGCATGTAGAGTGAAAATACACCAACAGTGAGAGAAACTGTAACAATTTTAACTTGTGTAATCCACGGTTCTCTAGTAGGATCGTCACGGGTCACTTGTGACAATTTTTTAATTATTTCTTCTTTTTATCAATGTATCACCATGGTGTATCCACGACACTTCATAAAGAATAACCTATGCTTCCTTTTTGCTACAAGTAGTGTTCCCCACGCATGTAACATCTCAGTTTAGCGATTATCATATCACACAACTTACAAAGGTGACATTTTAAAAGAGAAATACTACATACATACAACAAGGAATCAGAAATAAAATGTTTCTGATTTTTAAAAAAATAAATCTGTAGGATCTATTCTTCTGTCGTTGGTTTTGGTTTAAGAATCTGCAATATGTACATGTATGCATCGTTCTTAAGATGTTGAAAAGTTTTGTAAGTAGATTTTGTCATCTCACATATCCTTTTAATTTCTTGAGACCTTGCTCTCGAGTGCCAGGATTTATGACGATATAATGGTTGGATTCACCTATGCCAATTGTCATGCCTTGACATCTATGAATTGTTGTTGCCCATCGAAGGCGTAATGGAATCTGCTTTCGTTTACAGAAATGACAGCTACAATCAAGTTTCCTCTCAAAAGGAAATATAGGGACAAGCTTGGGGTTGTCTTTTATAAATGGAGGACCAGTGTAGGTGTGAAAATCAACCATGACAACATCTGGCAGAGAGAAATTTTCTCTCCTGTCATTTTGAAATATTAGGTCAACAATTCTCCCAGATGCTCCATTAAAAACCTCTTATGGAACACACAAATTTACAGAAAGCATTACTTTGGCATTCTTACAGAGGAAAAGTGTATGCAAAAGGGAGCCAGATTTTTCGCCTGAAGTTGAGCGTGAATGTGGTCCTCGACACACAGCTTCAATTTTTGCTATGGGAAAAAGTTTGTTTTCTTCGAGAAGTTTAGCTTTGTTGTGTTCCAATACATCTGCATGGCTTGAAAATACAAAAAGACCTTGACTGCTCATGCGTGTCAACACTTCTTCACCATGTTTTACACTCAATTCATGCCACTGAAATCCCTGGAGCCATTTTGTATGCACTTCCGTGACATCATAATTTCGAACCGCTGTCAAAACATTTCGTAAGGCGGTCTCTTCATTTCCCTGTCGAATTATGTTATTTAGTGTGACAGCCTTTTTAAATAATTTCCATACAAGAACACCATGTATTGCAGCAGGTATTGTACTTTTGCAGTTGTAAACTGGTGAATCAAGAACAGGAGGAAGTTGCACGTCATCGCCCAAGAATACAACCACTGGGATACCACCCCAAGATGTGTTTGCGTTATCGCCTTTGTTCACCCCACACCTACACATGAACTCCATCCACCCAAGGGTTGTTGCTCCAACCATTGAACGTTCATCGACTAAAAGAACCTTTAGGTTTTCACATTTGTTTTGCAAGTCTTGTCCTATAGAGCCTTGAGGAGGATTCATTTCCTTTGCTTTACTTTGGGTTGGAATTTTTAAAAAGCTATGTAATGTGACACCGGAAATAAGGTTGGCACTGTTGCTTGTTGGACACAAAACTCTAACTGATGTATTTGACTGAACAAACGTTCTTATAGCTTTTACTAAACATTTGATAAGGAATGATTTTCCTGAACCGGCCGTGCCTGTCACAATAAGCCTTAATATCTCAAATTCTTGGTTTTTATTTGATTTTGAAAGAGTGTCCATTACAATATTGAATGCAAATTTTTGGTCATCATTCATGTTTAGTAAGTCAACATTGGGAATATCTAATGTGTCACTGTCATCATGTACTGTTTTGTCTAGTTGCTCAAACCAGTTTTCCCCCAAATATGTTGGATATACATGGGACTTTAAACTCCAGTCATGATCATGACCACCATCATCATACTGGAAACCTGTGGTAAAATCATCGAAGTTTGAATTTGGTTGCACCAGCTCCATCCATTCAGGCTGTTGACTTGAATCTGCTATTTCATCCTCTTCATGAATAATGTCAGTGTGTCTTTTTGCTCTCTCTATGTCAGCAATGATGAATTTTGGACAAATGTCAAGTGTAATAAATTCATTAAATGTATCAGTCCATGAAGAATGTTCATGTTTATGTCAGTTATTTCTCTCCAATTTGCCCAGTGCAGAAGAAGCATACTTTTACAATATTCTTCATCAAGTGGTCATGATGCTTGCGAAAAGGTACCTGCTACAACTGGCACTTTTCCACTTTTCGAAATAAAATTGTAAAACGATGATGTGTCATTTTTATCTCTTGCCAGATATTTGTCGAATGGTGTATTTTTTGTTGCCCTTGAGCCAGATCGCTCAAGAACCCTCGAGCCGGTGAAACTAACCGATTGAAATGTATGACTTTAGCGGTAAAGAGGCAAATATGAAAGTTCATAAGAGGCCTCGACAGCAGATATATCTCTCTTAACTGTGCTTATCAAAGCTTTTGTGACCAGTGACTTTGCTGTAGCTCCAGATGATTCATCTGCACAGATGACTAAATCATGGAAAAGGTCTGAAACTGCCCCTGTTGGTTGGTTCCCCTTACATGCATAGCCTGTGATATATTTCTCAGGTGCCAATATTTCATCAACTGATGGATTTTCAGGACTGCTTTTTGACAAAATTAGAGACATATCTCCGTTTGCTCTCCAGCCTTGCGTGTGGAATCTTGAATGTTGAACCATCATAGGGTGGTCTTTTGTCATTTCTAATCGCATTGATCCATTTTTGTCCTTGACTATAGCTGGACTTTCTCTTAACAATTTGCCAGATTCAGACAGTGTCCCAAATTCCATTCTATAGGTCTTTTCGCCTGTTGCATTTGACCTTGGTAGTCTGAGACAATAGTCTGAACACCTGTGTATGTTTATACGATTAGTTAAGAGAAGGTGATCATCAAGTAGTGACTCTTGCGTTGAACTGACATCCATTAACAATTTAACCAAGGGCTTACTTTCTTCTGGTGGTAGAGGAGCAAATCCTTCTGGTGGTGGCCAGCGATCTCTCCTTGCATCTCCATTTTCATCTGCACCTGCTGGATGTGAGGCTGTCATTCTAAATTGTGAAGCTGCCCAATCTGCCAATGATTGTGCACACTGCTCTTCTGAAAGGCCTGCTTGTATAGCCGCGTGCTTAAATTATGAGGTTTCCTGTCTCCTCTCCAGCAAACTCCATGCCAGTGCACCATTCCTCGAGACTTTGCAAATTCTTGTCTATACCAGTATGCGTCAACACCAAAAACTGGCCGCATTACGTCATGGAAGTAAGATTGAGTCCTAAGGTTAAAATACTTAGCAACTATATGAGTATTTGACTGTAAAGTTTGAAATAGCATAGTGCGATTGTTCAAATCAGTATCTTTGCCAGTTGTGTCTTTGACATATGTGGTTAGCAATTTCTTGAGTTGTTTAAAATGAAATTCTGCACAACTTCCAGTAGTAAAAAAAGATGGCAAACCGTGACCTTCATTTATTTTGTATTGCATTAAAGCTCTAAGTTCTCTACCTTTTTGAGCCCAATACTGAGACGTGCCCCTTAGGTTACCTCCAAAGAATGAAATCTTTTTCCCTATTGAAGTATCACCCAATTTTAATTTTTCTTTAAGGTCTGTTACTGAAAGATGGTCATCGCCAAGTTTTGGACGGTAGATAAAACTTCCATTTTCAACTTTCCGTTTTCTCATAATCATATTGTGGACAATAAACTTAAAATAGGGATGCCGTGCAAATCTTCCATCTTCAAACCACATCAACTGATCTGCCCAATCTGCCAGGGAGGAACATGAACTTGGGCGGTTTGTACAAAAGTCACCAGTTCCGTATTGGAAAAGAGATGGGAAAGCCAGAGTAAATAAATTACGTGTGGTAAACTCGGAGACCGGTACATTTTCACGAGTTGGCCAAGATAATGTAACTATTCCCTTCTTTGATACAAACACCTCTGCATTAGTACCATTAGCAACTTCTTTAACAGCTGTGTCAACATGTTTTTTATGTCAAATGTTTTATCTGAAAGAAGTACAGAGGAGTTTGTTTCACCTACAATGTCACCAGGGTCAACTTGATCAGGGGCAGGGCCCATGTCATTTCCACATGCATTATCTGAATTGTATTCAACAGTGTGGATTTCTGATGAATCGCCATCAATTGGGAACTGTTGTAAACGTTCTTGACTTATTGTTATGTCCTTGTAAGAAGGATTGTTTTTCTGTAACCAAACAAGGGCCGATTGAACTTTATATCTACGGACTTTAATTTCCTTTGAAGTGTCATTTTTGCCTTGTTTTCTTACCCGAATAATGTTTATTTCGGCCGGTAGGCGAGGAAATATTTTTGCGGGTTCATTAATTTCCTGAGAAAATGTAACACAGTGTCCGCTAGAAGCTATTCCACCATGTTTAAGCATATGACTATTAATACATGGAGAAATTCTTGCTATGAGTTGATCCTCAACGACAGACATATCTTGTAAAGACAAGGGCACTTTACCGGGGTCCATATTATTTTGTGTCGAAATTATTTTAATGTCGGCTTTTTCTTTGGAACAACGCACACAACACCTGTGTATTTGTTGACAGTTTCATTTCAATCCTTCTCTCTTTACAAATAATACAATCATTGATAGAGTATGACATTTGATTGAGCTCAAAATGTCTTATCGAATCCATTGCATTATCAAAGGGTGCATCATTACTTAACGGTGGTGCACTGGGTAATTTGCTTGACACAGCTGCATTTATTTGTGCATTTTTGCTTTTAATTTTTTGCAAATTTCTTCGTTTTCTATTTTGGGTTTCATAAGGTGTTTCATGCTCCAATTTTTCTCATACTGCAAGCCAAATTTTCTACACAATGATTGTGTTTCGGGTGAATGACTGGGCACTTTTTGTGTTTCTTTGAAGATTTTACTTTCCACTTGCACATCAACTGTCTATTGTCTAGAGTATGTATTGAGTTTTTTGTTTGTTTTCTGGGTTTTGAAATATGCGATGCAGATGTTTTTACTTCCTATTTTTTTGTTTCGGGTGAATGATTGGGCACTTTTTGCGTTTCTTTGAAGATTTTGCTTTCCACTTGCCCATCAACCGTCTTTTTGTTTAGAGTATGTATTGAGTTTTGTTTTCTAGTTTTTGAAATATGCGATGCAGATGTTTTTACTTCTTTACCTAATGTATAAGTTGTATTTCTTTGTTTTCTATTGTTTTCAGTAGGTGTTTTGTGATCTTTGGTTTCCTCGTGTTGCATAAATAACGATTGTGTTACTGTGAGTGATTTCACCAGTGGATTTTCAAAATAATTGTGTTCAGCTAAAACCCCATTTACATCATTAATTGGCTCTTGAGCAAGTTTCAGCATTGGGGATGTTGGACGTTGAACATATGAATATGTATAAGTCGCTGAATTCAACTTTTTTGAGCATGGGTTTGAAACCGGAGATGTAGACTTTCTCTTTCTCTTTTTTTTGTCTTTTTTTGCAGGAGTTGTACTCTTTGTGTTGTGTTTAATTCCTAAATTGTGGGTTGTTTTGTCAGGATTAGTTTTATTGTGAGGGTTTGTAAAATGTGTTCTTGAATCTAACTTTTGTTCTAACAAAATAGAAGGTTTGATGCGTAATAGCTGATAATGTCCATTATCGAGCAACATATCAATAGTGCTTACAAAATCATCATAATGGTTGAATGAATTCAAAATGAAACCGGACGGGTTGGCTGTTTTGTTTGAAGTATTTACCCAGACATTAATCTTTACAGCATAAATGGCAGAAGCAGCCTCAACTTCGCATGCTGTTGCCCACCCATCTTTAAATAACATGTTATTCATGTACATGGATGGTGTAATTTAAGAATGATGATGCAATTTGACTTTGTTTTCCCATTGACCCCAGTTGTCGATAAGATAATTGGCTATCTGGGTCCTGTATTGCAAAGTGTGTTGCATATTGTCATCAATGGCTAAACTGAGACAATGGAAAAAACAGCTTCCATCACCAGGAACATTTATAACTTCATAATTCCCAATACCACCCACATGACCCACAATTGAAATAGTGCTTGATGAATAATTTTGACCTTCAACAACTTTTCCTTGAATTCCCTTCACGCAATCTGCATTTGACCGCGCAGTCACCATGCCAAATGCTTAGAAGTCTACTGTATGTTTCCAAAAAAAATATGAATAATGTTAAATGACGCAATTCTTAACAGTCAAAATGACCTTAATAAGTATCAATACAACAACTATGTTTACCTGTCAAAAATATGAATTAAATCAATTGTTCAATTGCGAACTGTCAAACTGTTACCTGAGCTGTCAGATGTCGTCTGTAAATATTTCCAACTGTTACGTCACTGTTTTAGCACTCGCTAATTTCCCCTAATTTGCATAATGTGGAAAGTTTCCAGCCAAGACAATTATCTTCTTTTTTTTTCTTTTTTTTTTTCTTTTTTTTCTCTCCCGTTACCGTGAAGTTCGCTTGCGATCGAAGTGCCTTCGGCACTTCTCGCTAGCTGTGCTCGCTATAATTTAACCAGGATTTAAGTATCGCTTCCGTATAATGTGTGACTTAAATAAATTCAATTGAACTGTATGATGATATGAACAGTATTACGAGTATACATCTAAGCTTAGGTTCACGAAATGTTAACACGGTACAGGTCGTCTCGGACTTCAGCGGGCTCCATTGGGTTCCATCTCACTCTTGACTTCCACTGGGACTTGACAGCTATGAACTATGCATATCGTATACGGATTATCCAAACGTTTAAAATTCGGACGTTCCCAGATACCAAAGTGTGTATAAACACTACACTTTGATATTGTGTCGGTCATAGAGTTTACGTATGTGAAGAACCAAACAAATGTGAGATTTTACTGGTTCTTTGGGACCAGCGAGCCCAATATAGGTGGCTTTAAAGTAGAATACCGCTTAAGCCGGTGCTAGGGGGCGTGAGACGTGTTGCTTCTTTCATTACTTCTCATGAACAGACTCAATAAAACCGAGTCTGCTGCTTTATTCTCTGAATTGTGTTTGTTGCTCTCAAAGGATCACCTTTATCAGTATTTATTAACATGCACACTAGCGTTCGTTTTGTGCAGTGTGGCGGCTGTAAAAAGTCTCCCCGTGCTACGAATCAGTAGTGTTATTTTTTACTGGTCCTTTGGGACCAGCGAGCCCAATATAGGTGGCTTTAAAGTAGAATACCGCTTAAGCCGGTGCTAGGGGGCGTGAGAAGTGTTGCTTCTTTCATTACTTCTCATGAACAGACTCAATGAAACCGAGTCTGCTGCTTTATTCTCTGAATTGTTGCTCTCAAAGGATCACCTTTATCAGTATTTATAAATATGTAAACAAATGCCTTCAACCCTTTTTGTGTTTGTGATGTCGTTTGCATTTATTATTGCTTTTGCCTTCTTGTTTGTCTGTTTGCGTGTTTGTTTCTGTGTTTTGTGGTTGACTGTCCTCCTTGAATGCTACTTTCCCTGTCCGATCTTTTTATATTTCTTTTCTTGTAATGTGGTTTCAGTTGTACACGACGTAAACGCTTGTATAGACCATATAAATTTTGCTGCAAATAGGTCCTTTGCTGAAATTTCGTGATCAGCAGATAACAGTGTAAACCCTGATCAGCCTGCGAGTGACTAGCAGGCTACACATAGTTGTTGCCCTTAATTACATTAACTATTCAGATTGCATGCAGACGTATGTATACATGTAAGCCTATGAATGTTTTTTTATTAAACTCGGTAAGAATCATTTTTAGCTTAAAGTTAAGTTATCTAGGTCAAAGGATCTTGTCTGATGGCACATTTTCCTTGTATTGTTTTAAAACTTTTTATGTTACTACCTTTTTTTTGAAACTACAGAAATATAACAACATTCTATATACAAATGTTGCTTAGACCATATTTTTTATGCCGCCCCGGTAATTTGTATTCCTTCAAAAATAAATAAATAATAATAATAAAAGAAAATGCTGAAAGTATGAAACACTGTTAAGAATGTGTTTTCAATCTTGGAAGTACTAAGTAGTATGTTTTACTATTTTTGCCTTGTGCCGATGCCATAATCTATTTGTCGTATAAAATAACAAATAAAAATTCACCTCTCGCCCCTATGTTGAAATAAATTTGGATGAGAAACTAGCAATTAATTATTATGGCCTTATTTGAGCTCTTTTTTTCAATTGTGTGATAAATAGAATCAATTTCACATTCATGCCTATTTAATATTGAATTTATTAAACTCGGATAAAATTGATGCTCAGCATAGCCCCGCACCTCGCATCATATTTTATATTGGGTCAGTATTAAACAGGCACTCGTGCACGATTTCTATATCTTTTTTTCACACCTTTTCAGTGAAGCACTTCTGTAAACTTACCGTATATATTAGTATAGTGGTTAGCAAACTTGCCCGGTAAGCAAGAGTTCCATGGTTCGATTCCCGGCTGACATCGAAGAAACATTATGTTTCATAACCATTTAATTACAGCGAATTACCTACTGTACATACATGTGTACATGTAGTTATAATAACACATTCGTATATGTATTTGTTAAAGCTATCTCATATATTCATGATGTTTGTGAATTAAATGAAATAGAATATACTTGATATGATTTAATAACGGCCTTCTTTTAAATTAACACTTTTAATTAGTTAGTTTTTATTTTTATACCCTCGAAGGGTGGCATATAGTTGTTGCACCGTCCATCAGTCAGTCCGTCCGTACAATCGTGTCCGGTCACGTCCAAACGTGTCCGGTCAATAACTCTGGCATTCCTCGAGGGATTTTCAAATAACTTGGGTCACCACAACGAGACGACATGTCACGCAATAAAATCCAGGTCCGTGGCTCCAAGGTCAAGGTCACACTTAGAGGTCAAAGGTCAAATCGCGTCCGGTCAATAACTCTGGCATTCCTCGACGGATTTTCAAATAACTTGGCACAAGTACTCACCACAACAAGACGACGTAAAAGTTCATGCATATCAATATTAATGCATATAATGTTAATACAGTGTATTTAAGAAATAAAATATTTCCAGCGGGTTTATATTGTCCCAGATCAATACCTGGTGGGCGGTACTTGAAGTTCATCGATACCAAGGGCCGCAGGCACGCAGTTTCAAGTCCCAAACATAAGGTTTTGATCTCGCACAACATAAACCTGCTGGATATTTTATGTCTTATCTAACATGGAGTTTTATGTATCATGAAACACATTTTGTTGAGAGATTGCACAAAATACAAACAAATTCTCACAACTGAGTAGCAGTTGGTTACTAAATACCATACATTTAATTCCACAAGTGTGGTTTGTCAATAAAATTTCATGCATATCAATATTAATGCATATAATGTTAATACAGTGTATTTAAGAAATAAAATATTTCCAGCGGGTTTATATTGTCCCAGATCAATACCTGGTGGGCGGTACTTGAAGTTCATCGATACCAAGGGTCGCAGACACGCAGTTTCAAATCTCAAACACAATGTTTTGATCTCGCACAACATAAACCTGCTGGATATTTTATTTCTTATCTAACATGGAGTTTTATGTATCATGAAACACATTTTGTTGAGAGATTGCACAAAATACAAACAAATTCTCACAACTTACATTGTATGCCTATCTCTCAACATCAAATGAGAAAAATAAACAGCTTCATCCTATTTAAATGTGTTGAAACGTAGCGTCGCTTAAAATAACGCATTTCATTGCGTTGTTGTTTTGCATCTGACGTTTAAAATGACGTCTCAACGGTTAACATGTTTCTTTGTGGTTTACAATGTCTTCTAAGGGTTGACGTACATGACGTCAGATGTTTCTTACCACCCCAATAGCCAATCAACATTGAGTATTTTAATAAACTATGTTAGATTTTAAATTGAACAATTTAAAGACATAGTATGGCTGGTAATTATTCCCCCGCAAATGAAGTTTGATAGCGGTATATACATGTATGAGTCGATGTGTCAGTCGGTCTGTCGTTCTGTTGAATCTTGGGTATCGAACTACTTCTACAGTTTTGAAGATATTCGATTGGAAATTTGTATATATAATCAACACGAAGTGTAGACGTGCGTGAAATACAATTTACGTGCGGCTCAATCAATGCCATGCAGTGTTATTGCCCTTGCTCTTAGTCAACATTGCTATATTCAGCATATGCAATCTTGTGGAGCGGACTACCTTTACAGTTTTGAAGCTATTGACTTGAAACATTGTGTACATGATAAACATGAAGTGTAGATATGCGTGACAAAATTTTGGCGAGGCTCACTCAATGCCATGCATAGTTATTGCCGTTGATCTTACTAAAGCATTGTTTGTGAGGGTGTTTATCACCTTAAATAATAGATTTAGTTAAATCTAAATTTGTATTCAGTATTCATTATTTTATATATATATACTAAATACATACTTTATAAACTCTAATGATTAACTGAACAATGATCCAATTCTGAATGCTCAACTGATACATGTAGCTCAACTATAAAAAACGATCAAGTCCAATCGCTCAACTAATGATCAACTAAAAATTATCCAAGTCCATTTACTCATCTAGGCTCAAATAAAAATATATCAAAGTTCATATACTCAACTGACTGCTCAACTACAAAAATGTATAAGTCCAGTCGGCCAACTCTTTGGCTAACTTAATATGTTGATAAGGAGTTGAGCGCTAACTTGTGTTAAAAGTTGAGGGCTTACTACTTTTGAGTTGAGCGTTACTGCTCAACTGCTAGCGCTCAACTTTTACCCCTGAAACAGTCAGCCGTCAACTGTCAGCTAGCTAGCCGCTAGATAGCCCTCAACTATTTTTCTTCTGTATGGGACAGGTCGTCTCGGATTTCAGCGGGCTCCATTGGGTTCAATCTCACTCTTGACTTCCACTGGGACTTGACAGCTATGAACTATGCATATGACTGGACGAAATCGTATACGGATTATCCAAACGTTTAAAATTTGGACGTCACCAAAGTGTGTATAAACACTACACTTTGAATGCATGTAAAACATATACAAATGCGTTGTTACCGGAACATAATTTATAACAAACTTCAAACAGAAACGCCGCACGCATGCATCATTATATTTTACATTGTGGCGATTTAAACAATAGAAACGATGATTCAGCAATGAAAAACGTTTTATTGAACTATAATAAATAAGTGGAACGAACTTAAGAACATAATTAATATTCTTACAAATAGAGTATACATACATACCAATAACAAAGCGTGTAACACTGTTAAGGATATTGTTCTATAAATCTAACACAAATACACACGAGTGTTGTATATGGGTTATAATAACGATATTCATTATGTGCCCTAACTAGTGAATGCTCCAAGCTATGAAAGATACATAATAGCTCTGAGGTAAGTACAACACAACATATGTTGTCAGACTGATGAAAGTCAGCTCATTGAACAAAATGCAAAATAGGCTATATTTGGAGATCAGTCATAAGTTCCACAACATTCGTTCGCTTAAATACACTTTAATTCTATGATGTAAACACATTTGACTCACAAACGGTCCCATATCTGGAATAACACCTGACTGGTATGACACCTAAATGAGTCGCGACATTTGTCAGATACATCTAACTGACCCATAAGGTACACATAATGGAAAATCAGATGCTTTTGCAAGGACCTATTATCTTTTCGGTTCAATTCCTGCATGCAAAGAACCATTCGGCTAATAGAAATCAAGGATTTTAGGACGCGTTATATTTTCATCAAGTAAAGTTTTCAAACATTGCCTTTTATATACCAAACTAAAATACACACATAATTGGGGGTGCAGATATCAAAATCACTCATGCATAAACCTTCTCCATTTTTCATAGAGAAACAGACATTCTGTTATACTCCAACAATTTTGAGGCACAAAATAGCCCATAAGGCTGCTTTGGAGCACATTTACAAGAACAATGTCCAATAAAGTATGCAATATGGCAATAAAATGCCAGAAAAAAAGACAAAATTGAAGTAATGACTCAAAAACTAAACCTACCCCATATGTCTGTAGCAGTTTTAAAGACAACTAATACATTTAATTATTGGGCAACAGCAAGACATCACATACCAGAATGGTATATATTTCAGTTGAATATACTGTTGTCTCTAACAAAAAGCCAAATCAATGTGTTAAATAACAATCGTATGCTATTGCATAGTGATTTCATCTGAATTAATGAAGGAAAATGTGTGGGATTTACACAATTTTAGCAAAAAACTAAAATAAATGCTGAATTCCACAAATTTCTGTATATTTCTGTATATTTCAGTTTCAGATTGTAAAATCCATCATCGCATACTAAATGTACAGGTTCTCAGGCTTTCGATACAAGGAAGACTCCTCCTAGAGGCTCATCATGTCAAAATGTCAGTATATAAATTTTCAGATTTTAGCCTCATACGGTATCTTAACATAATAAAATTGCCATTTATTGTAGGAAATGTGACAGATCTATTACCTATTGCCATCAATCCACATAAAGACACTTGAGAGCCAATTTAAAATGCTTTAGGGCCACTTCAAATCACCAGGACCCCCACATTTCACCCTGAAATACACACATTCTATTTTAATTGCAAACAAACCTAACATGTTCTGTTGTAGAATTCAAAAATTTAAACATCATCTTTTTATTCTCAATCAGATGCTAACTTTCACAGGAAACATCAACTGGATTTGGTCATTAATAAGAAAAAGCCATTTTGTCCATCTAGGTGTCAGACCGGTGAAAATCAGCGCATTGAACATATTGCAAAATAGGTTATTTTTGGAGATCAGTCATAAGTACTACAACATTCGTTCGCTTAAATACACTTTAGTTCAGTGAATTAAACATATTTGGCTCACAAACGGTCCCATAGCTGAAATAAAACACCGATTCAGTGTGTCAACACTTCGCGTCATTCGTTCACACTATGCGTATTTTGAAATAAACATCTGTCAAAACCACATCTCTACCTACCCTATGTGCTCATACTCTCTAAAGAAACAGTCCTGACAAACGCAGTATAATACTTACTATTCATGACAATAAACATAATACTTTAACATCAGGTTAGATTTAACAATGAAATAAAAACTAATCTTGGAAAAAACAATGCCAACTAGAAACTTTGGATTGTTTCAAGGAACTATTTTAGCACTCTACGACCCGGAAGTACTTCCTGACTGGTCTGACACCATATATAGAGAGAGAATGGTCAGGTATTCAGAGTCATGCATAACACATTTGTGTTGTAGAGAGTATATCAAATAGCATAACAAAGAGGAAAATTAATATACCATTGAATGTAGAGAGTATATCAAATAGCGTAACAAAGAGGGAAATTAATATAACATTGAATGCAGAGTGTATATCAAATAGCATAACGAAGAGGAAAATTAATGTACCATTGAATGTAGAGTGTATATCAAATAGCATAACGAAGAGGAAAATCAATGTAACATTGGGAGTAGATAGTATATCAAATAGCATAACAAAAAGGGAAATTAATATACCATTGAATGCAGAGTGTATATCAAATAGCACAATAAACGGGTTAAAGAACGTTAATTACACTCACTTTCATAATTAATACGATCCGAGAATCAACGACCATAACTTTGTTACATATGGGTCGATACAGCACATTGACTAACTCGTCCATCATCTCCACGGTATATACATGTTTACAATGTTCAGTGAAATGTAAATACCATGAGCTATTGCGTAAACGAGCGGATTTTACTTATTAAAATGCATCTAGGTAAATAGTGTTACTCAAATAATTCATATGCCGATTTTGGTCATTGACAATCTACTGTTTGTGGACTTGTTACAGCCAAAAGTGTATTGGGTTTTCTGGTCGTACCCTAGATTGGTTTTCTCTTTAGCTGCAACTACTATGGTTGATCAGTACGATTCTGGATACATCCTGAGATGTTTATTATTTTGTATGTGTTTCTTTAGTTAGTTTCTCAGGATGTGGACTTTATTGTTAGAGAATTCATTTGCAAGTCCTTGTATGCAGTACAGCGTGGACCTACGATGCCATTGCGCTCGGACGCTGTGGTTTCTATAGGACCCTATATCTCATTTCGGACTTTTCAGACACAAGTTAAATAGTACATAAATAAATGTTATATCAGTAAAACATATATTTGATAATTCAGAACATGCCAATAAAGGAACACAACCACACAATCCATTTCTGATGTAACAGTCAATATGCATGGCAATTTGTCCGACAATCTATATTTATCTGCTGTAACTACTGATAATAACACGTTTTCTCGCATGATACATCTTTCTTTAAATTATCAACCAGATGTTATAATTTCGTAACAGTACGAAAAAGTGTTATCAGAACAGTTAGGGAGCGGCTCATGTATACATTATTTTTTTATTGAATCAGGCTTTGGGGCTATTTTTGTTTAAAAAAGCAGATTTGAAATGACCAATTTAAAGCGTGAAATGGTTCAAAGATATATAATATCCAGTAATAAATTACAACATGTGTTATCAGACCACGACAGAGGAATCTCCAAGTTATAAATAGCTGTCACGCGGTTCACCTCGAGTATATCTACAAATAACGCTAGCGTTTTAATGCATTGCGATTATAGTAGCGCCAAGCTCAAAATAGATACCCTTCACGTATATTGTTTTTTTATATGTATAGTGTAATTTGTTTTGGAAGTTTAAGTTATGGCTGATGTAGGTTATTTTTTATCAATTTAATAAACAAATAATATATTCGAATATATACTAACAACACAGTTCTAATCCTGATGTATTCCTTTAACTGTTTGGTCGATAAAACACTACAATTTCCAAGTTGGATGTTACGACATATATCGTATGCTCGTTGGACATTCTATAACTATTACGCACGACATTTGTTACATAAACAAATATCTGCATTCTAAACAAGCCTATATTCATTTAAAAGTGTGTATTTAAGTTCACTTATAAGACTTTATTAACTTGTATGTACAGATTGCACATTTTACGCTGGTCAATTTGTATTGGTGGAGGCAGACCACCCACTTATTCCTTGGTAGAACCAGTACTGTATACCTCCCGCCATCCGTAGCAATAGACACTTGTTCAATAACATTTGTTCATACAGAATGTGTAACACATAGTGTATGTATACATGTATACATATATAATTTATATATATATATATATATACATCCCGTGCGTTAGGTTGTTCAGAAGTAAAACACAGAATGTGCAACATAACATGTAGTGTAGAACACAACATAACATTAATCATGTGTCTGTATATATATGCTAACAGCATATAAATGACGTACCTGCTTTGAGAAATGGTTAGATGTACGGTGATCCTAAGATCATTATACATTCTTTATACTGCATTTAAAACACTCATTTAAAAAAAAGAGTGATATCCTTTAATATATCAAAACTGTATGCACATGTATTACAAATACCTAAATAGCGAACACTGTATATACATTCCATTTCGTCTAACTAAGGTTAATACCACATGTGTAACGTACATCAACATTTCGAACAGTATATGTATGTGTTTATGTATTTTGTCCAATCGGTTCTGTATGTTACAGCTTGTTCCGTGTGATGTAATGGAGCACAGCATCATAACAGAATTTAAACTGCTCCTGAAAATGTAAATGAGATTCACTAAGGTTAGTTATTAAATAGAATCATTATACAAAAACTTAAAGAGCTTTTATCCTCTGATGTCAAGTAAACCAATGGCATACACGTGCATTTCATTGGATTGCATATGGGGTAATGTAACGTATATCGGAACGTTAAAAAAACGTTAAATCATATATACTAAAGGAAAAGGGAAACGCAACTCGGAAATTTCTGCTATATATTGTATGTATGGTATGTTGCTGTTAATCAAATGGTACATGGTTACATTAGACATTTTCTTTTGGAAAATAGACTAAAACAACACATAAAACAACCAAATAGTATCGCTTCAAAGTTTCATTATTGATAGAATACGCGTTTGGCTCAAGCAGGTGAGCAAACTTAGAATGCAAACCTTTGCAATCTCTTTACATTAAATACAGTAATAAAATTGTTTAAATGTTCAAATCAAACGTTTAGCATATCGGAAGTTCGTGTTACAAAGTGTACTGTTTTAAAAAGCCTACAGCAGTACAGTTTAGTATTTTCCCTAACTAGCTGCAACCTTTTTGTTTCTTTACAAAACGTCTTGGGATTTCTCTGAAATATTGCATAGAATGAAGTGTGCAGTATATAAACTATATAGCGGAAAGTCGCGATTTGCTTTTGCTTTTTCCTTTAGTATATATACTTTATTGTTTCCGTACATGAACCATGGTCATGTCTACACTAAAACAATATACGTATTTAGTCTTATTCAAAAGTTAAAAGGAAATCAAGCAAACTTGGTGTAGTAATTGCGTTAGATAGTAGTAGAACCTATTTGATTTCTGGTAAGAGAATAGTTTTAAATGTCTTCATCCTCAACGTATGGTGTCCATTTCTTTTACGTGGAAATGTTAAGAATCGCCCACAATATGCCATGTGCCCGTATAATCTATCGTTATATAAATAGTTGTGTTAGTGATAACTAAATGATCAGTATTTAAAAGTAAATATGACACCGATAGAATAAAAGTATAAAAAATACTCATTGTTTATTATTCAAGTGAACTGAATAATGGATCATGAGTTTACATTTTCCAATACGGAATCTTAATGCAAACTACATACAAAGTTCGGTATGATTTGCTGACGTCGCTGCCTCATATGTCTGATAACTTGTGGAATGGCGACCTCTTGTTCAATCCTCAGTCGTTCCAAAATATTGGATAGTGCAACAAACAGACCGCTTCTCTCGGCACCATTACTGCAATATAATTCGCAATCTAATGGATGTACTACACATTTGAAAACATAAAATATTTGTGAATATAAGATAGTGATTCTGTTAAGTGCAGAATGGCGAATAAAACATGTTATCGTTTTGTTTGTAAAACAATCATTTTAATTAAACGCTCATGCGATAATAAGCTTAAATGTTCTTGATAATTTGGTTTCATTGAAAGTATTACTATTGAACACGTACAAGCATTGTACCATCACAGGATTGTCGTCTGCTTGTTTTTGATGTTCTTCAACGTTTTGTATGAGATCCAACATGGCGGCATAACCCGCAGGTACTGTATCTTCCCGCAGCCACTTCTTCAATATGAACAGCTTTAAATCGTGTTGTTGAATCTTAAAAATAAAATTACAACTACAACACAGGAACAAGCATTATTGTGTCGTATTAAACCAATTTAGTGAACATGTTACATGAACACAAAACATATATTCTCCATTTTCTTTGCATGCATATGCCCGAGAATAGTACCCAGTTTAAGTATGAGGCATTGAAAGTGCTGTTATATTACCCCAGTTATTTAAAAAAACGGAAACAGCGACTTATATTCAGAACGTTGAATCACATTCTTTGGAAACAAAAGCTTTTGAAAAGTGATTCGAGCACTTGTCCATGTTATTAAATATTGATCTACATATTACGTGATAATAAGAGGAGATAAAGCGTTGCTATATATGAGCGAGAGAGAGAGAGAGAAAGAGAGCACATAACTGACATTCTTCTTTTGTTCGATGTCTACATAGGCAGCATTAAATATATACCTCTACTCATGCCTGCCAGCACCGACTTAATGAGATTGTGTCACTATGTGTAATCCCAGTGAAGTTGCGTTTATAATGAGTATTAAATACAACACATAATTAACTGATTGGTTTATACTATTATGCCACAAAATATTAAGTACAAGAAAATCGGTAGAACCGATGGATGCTCCCCGAAATTTATCCTCAACTTATCAGAATAATTATGGCACCAAGCATTTTTCAATTTGCAGTTCCATCAGTAGTTTATGCTCCGGATAAAAAATCTAAGTAAAAAAAGCAGGGCAATAACTCTAATTTGAATGATGACAAAGTTACGTTCTTACACTTATTGTGTGAAGTTTCATTGCAGTCCCATCAGTAGTTTTGAAGATATGTTCCGGACAAAAATTCTAAGTATAAAATTACAAAGGACAATAACTCTTATTTGAATGATAACAGTGTTCCGGTTCTTGAACTCTGCACTTCCTCTCATTGCCCTTATCATTGTTTAAAGTTTCATTGCAGTCCCATCAATTGTTCAGAAGATAAGCTCCGGACAAATATTCTAAATATAAAATTACAAGGGCAATAACTCGAATTTGAATTATGACAGAGTTACGGTTCGTGCACTTTGCACTTTCTCTCCTCATTGCCTTCTATCATTGCGTGAAGTTTCATTATAGTCCAATTTGTAGTTTTCAAGATATGCTCCGGACAAAAGTGTGACGGACGGACAAAACTGCTAAGAATAAAATTACAAAGGCCAATAACTCTAATTTGAATGATGACAGACTTACGGTTCTTGCACTCTGCACTTCCTCTCATTGCCTTTTATCATTGTGTGAAGTTTCATTGTAGTTCCCTCAGACAGTTTCAAGATATGCTCCGGACAACAGTGTTACGGACAGACGGACAAAGCGGCGCCTGTATGCTCCCCACAACATTTTGGGGAGCATAAATATGTATCGTTGAGTATGATACACTCGTAAACATGCATGTTGATCAACATTTGTTTAGTCTAGCGTTTACTATATTACTATATAAAGGTGTTAACGTAATATACTGTTAGAGAATATGCAGGTATAGTTCACATTAGAGGGCATACGTGTACTCTTTAAGTTCGGCTGTAAATATCACGAAACAAAAGTAAACCAGTGATATCAATGATGATGTATATCCGAAGCGTTTAAACTGTCATTTAACTATTAAAGGCATACACTTTCTTCATGATGTAATTTGTAAGTTCTGGTCCTAATATCGTTCAGTTCTTCTTTAGATGTTAGAGTAACTTCAAACGGTCCAATATGTAACGATTCAATTTCAGGTAGGTAGTCTCCAACCTAAAACAAATTCATAGTGTTTTATTGTAAGTCATAATATTATGCTACATTGAACAAATGCGAGATCATGAAACCAAAACATGTATACAATAAACATACGAAATTGGAAAGTAATGAGCACGTCAACCTGGCAGCACATTTATTAAGTATAAGTAGATATACAAGTAGAACAGGAAACGTAGTATTCAAGAACCATAGTCAACCAAAGGCATGCATAGAAACAAACAAAAATTACAAAGATGAATAAAAGGCACGATATAACATCAGCAAAACAAATGGGGTTAACAATAAGGCTACTGCCTTGGAACGGTCAGTGGTAAAAGGCTGCTGGGGGGTTTAAACAAGGTTCAAGAGTGCACCAAATCTCACTCTTACCCTATTGCCATGCCAATAAAACGGGACAGTGTAAATAAACATATACACGCCATGTTATATTCTCTAACAAACAATGGAGCATAGGCAAAATGACTGATAAAGACTGTGTTAACAAAAACATGCAAATTGTCACATGCCCTTCCTCGAACAAAAAGAAGCCGGTTTTATCATATACCTTTGCAAGCTGAAGAAATCAGAAACCGTAATATCTTAGCATACGGCAAACGAAGCCGCTGTCGTGTAACGTAACTATACAGTAAATTTTGTTTAATATGCATTTTCAGGTCACACATGTATAATATAGATATAAAAATCGAACAGGAAAAGCAGCATTCAAGGACGACAGTCAACCACAAACACACACATAAACAAAGAACAAATTTACAAATGAACAAAAGGCCAAACAAGACATCACAAACACAAAAAGGTTGACAATAGAGTTACCGCCTTAGAACGGTCAGTGGCAAAAAAAGCCAGATTACAATAAATCCATATGTGTAAGTTGTTTATATCATATACGAGATATTGAGTAAAAAGATATACTTCTTATAACCTGTTGATTTAGTCCATGAACCCATATGTGTTGTTTTTTTCGTATTAGATGGTAGATTTAAATAAAAAACAGTTTGAAATCAAAGAAAGTCGAACACAACTGACATACTCTATATTTATACTTGTATATCGCTTTGACCAAATGTGGTTTGTAGCTAATGTCCACTAATTAATCAGAATTAATACCACATGTCCACCATTGATACAGCACATACTGAATGCACTACTCTTACGATGTATATTATAAAACATGTTTTGGCTATCATTTGTTGAACTATACTGTACATGCATTACATGTTCATATATTGTGGCATAAATGCTTTCTGCGTTATGGGACTGGTCTCGATTCTCTCGATCGCAAGTTTCAGCTTTGCCATAGTTCCATTTAGAATGAATACAAACCTGTTCGCGTTCGTAGTCTTCGAATGTGACAATAGTCTTCACGTTTTGTTCATAAATCAGGCGACAGCAGTCAATCGTCGTTTAATTAAGAGGTACTTGTGTTAATATGTAGCCATGTTTCCGTGTATAGCTCTGTATCAACATTAATTTAGTTATTATGAAATATTTATTACGTGGGGCAAGTACTATAATAATAGAACAGGGTTGATGCATATTGAATATTTTCTTGAATGTAAAATAATATGCATACTAGAATGTTTTACACATGTTCAACGTTCAAAACATTTAACGTCTCACTAATTCTATCAATTGCAGTTAATATTTCAACGTTAAAAATACCTTAATTAGTTATCAGATAAACGTTTATTTTAATGCTAGGCATGCTTAATAGTTAAAATTAATCAAGAAATAATATCCCGTCTTTTTTAAAGTTCATATTTCTACGCTCATGGTGAAGTACAGTTGCTTAAATATTCTTATTGTCATTATTAAGGAAATTTCAGCATGTTTGGATTGACACTGGTCCTAATAGACTGATTTCAAAAAATTAAAAAAGCAAACAAATATATGACATTGAATTATCCCTTTCAAAATAACGTTTACTTCATCTGTAATATGTTTTTGTTTCTCATGCGAGTATTGCATTTAAAAACATTTTAGTCTTTGATAAACTAATACCGACACAGGCAGTCATCAGAGCTGCATCTAACATTACATAGGAGATGCCAGTACAACTAAAACGGATATTGAAAACGTGAACTGAATTGTATTTACTGGAATGTAAACAGCGTTGATGTAGTTGTTACAGCCGGGATCTAGTGTCATCAGAATCGGTCGACAGTCATTTCCTGTAAAATATTTTCAGTTGTATGTACATGATGTAATGAATATGTTATGTGTATGATGTCCGACAGGTAATTTATGTAAATGTAAACTAATACAGTAGCAGAACATGCAAACACAATAACGCATTCATATTATTAGTCTAATAGTTCGGAAGTAATTTAATAACAGATTTCAGATATTGAAAATTTATATACTGGTTATGGATTTGAAACATGTATTTGTTAAAAGTAGATACATACTAGGCAATATGTCCATGAATCTATTCTTTGAAACGTTATCTAGAAGTTTCGATGCAGAGAAGACATCTTTAACGTCTCCATCTTGTTCAGTCTCAGTTTGTAATTCCATCATCTTGTCGAGTTTGACATCATCCGTGGCATTCTGGATTTATTCAACAAAAAAACGTGTGGATATGTGTTCGTCATGTATTATAACCTACGCCCATTAGAAGACAATTTATAAAAACGTCACATTTTTGGATGAGTTTTCATTAAAAACACTTACTTTATATTCGCATTGTATTCCAGTTTTCTGAGTTCTCTGATCTGTAATCAGAAGTATGTTATATTCCTTCTGGAACTCGGGTACAGGTATACGGTAACATGGCACACATACCATTTTGTATACAGCATCGTATAGAAATTGATATTGTTCCTGAAAAGAAAACAGTTAAAGAAAGGAATACGAGGTTAAGTTGAATATAGTCCTTTTACAACTTATCTTCGACAACATCCTATCCTTCATTCCAGATGTTACGAACCGGTAAATTATACCCACTGTTGACCTTTAATCTTATTGGTAGGTACCTTGGAGAACAAGATACATCTTGTCATGTTAACTAAACTTGATTTAAACAGTGTCACCTAAATACTGGCTTGTGTGTATTCAGACAAACTCAAAAATACTCGTTTGTACGAGTGAACTAAACCATGTGACCTTGTCATTGACAATATGGATCTGGGAGTCATCCGATGAATCGTAACGTTCTGTAAGTTAGTATTCCCAAATTCTTTATTAGCCTAAAATATATATATACCGGACACGAACATACCTTGACCACTTGACTAAATGTTTTTGTGCGACGTTTAGCAAACAACTTTCTGAAAATTATCATCAACATATCTCGAATGGCTCAACATGTTATATATCGGACACGAATCAGTGGAACAAGCGATCAACGAAATATATATCATAATCGAACTCAGCATAGTATTACCCAAATTAATATGAAAACACCAAGATTCCGCTTTTACTAAAAAATGCCGCTAACCTTTTAATGAGGTCTGTTCTACAGAAATAGGTCTAGTCTACAGTATAGAATATGTCAAAGAAACACGTGTTATTAGTTTATATGCTATATTTTTTTAAGAAATAATAATTTACAGTGATATGAAGCCGTATACTAAGTATAAATTAGTAAATGCTCTATCAAATTTTTAACATTTCTGTTCCAGCTTGTGTATATGTATGATTTTCTGATAAAATGTGTACCGTTCTTCCTCGATGTTTTCTTGTAAAGTTAAACCAACCTTTAGGCACTAACTGCTAAGATGAACACAGTTACAGTTTTACCTTTAGTGCTACTAGTCATTCAATGAAAATCCATTCATTATTACAAACATTTTTGGTATCATTTTCTTCTGCTGTTGTTAAAAAGTATTTATCTTCAGTCACATCTGGAAATGTAGTTATGATAATGGACATTAAACTAACATTTCTGTTTAAATGTATTTTGAAATTTGCAATCATTACACGTATAGTATGAACTATTATTTAAAAGCAAATACTGAACATATATATAGTACATATATAATGATATAAACGCACACTATTATTTTGAAATGTATGCTGATTCAATAGGTCAAAGGTCAATGTCATGAAATCCGTGTTCTCTCTGTAACTTATTTCCCCAAATTCAAATTTCATGAAACTTCATGGGTTGCTTGTGAGTAAAAATGACCCTATTCATTTTGAGTTCATATTTCAAATGTCAAGGTCACCGTGACCCTATCATTAAATCCTTGTTTACTCTTTAACTCCTCTTCTCCTGAAGCAAATAGCATGAAACTTCATTAATGGACTATCCCTGGTTCGTGAATGACCTCCATTGGTTTTGAGATCAGTAGGTCAAATGTCAAGGTCTATGTGACCCGATTATAAGCGTTCTAGTCCGTTCTGTGATTCCTTTCTCGCCAAAGTAAATATCATATAAACAGTGTGTGTGGCTTGTATGTTATAAGTAAACAAACACTTTTGATTTCGAGTTCAGAAGGTCAAAGGTCAATGTATCCGTGACCCGATCATGAAAATAGTTGTCAGGTCAGTATAACTCCTATACCTCTAAATTAAATCTCGTGAAATTTCTTCGTTGTAAGAAAATAGTTCCTATTGATTTGAGGTCAGTAGATCAGAGGTCAAGGTCATCCTGGCCCGATCACTTAAATCTTTGTCCGCTCTGTACCTCTTTTTTCCCAAAGGTAAATCTCATAAAACATCATGTGTCAACTGCCTGACTAAAGCAAATAACCTTTGTTGATTTGCCTCAGTAGTTGAAAGATCAAGGTAAATCGTTAGCGGATCATGAAATTCTTTTCCGCTCTGATGGGTTGTTAGTGGTAAGAGAATATTCTCATTGATTTGTAGGTCAGCAGATCAAAGATCAATGTCGCAGTCACCCGATCATGAAATCCTTTACGCTCTTTAACCACTCTCCCCTGAAGCAAATCTCATGAAAAGTTTGGAATTGAGATGCTCGTGACTTTTATTAATTTCCTTAGCTACAAAGAACCTTCTTTAGCCTATGACTATTTCGCTAATGATTAACGCTTGACAAGAAAACTAATGATCCTTCGCTGTGTGTTTTTTAAACTGTCTTAAAACCACTGCTTAACTTTACAAAAGTTTAGGAAATCATTCCATTTTTTAAATTTCTAATTGACGTTGATTATAAATCGAAAAATGTTGTCATTCATACTTCATCATTTTCATTTAGTATATATTACTTTAAAATAAGGACAACAGTTGACAAGTTTACAGCATAGTGATGTTTTACCCTAGAATCCGTTCTTTACGAAAAAACGCTATTAAATGCATTACAAACCATAATGCTCCCAAGCAATGATATTCTATACACTCGCACGTCCACTATTCCCTCTAAAATCACTTTCGGCTCGCACTTTGTTTTGATTTTGTCACCTTTCACATAAGAAATAATGATGTTTTCAGGAAGTTTTTATGTATCAATATATATAATAATAAATAACTTTATGGGTCTAGTGAATACGTGTATAGCCCATGTGCGATTCAAATGGTTTCACCATTTATTTTTTATGTGTACACATATTTCGAAATATATTTAATTTAATATCCCTAAATTTGCGAAACATGCCATATTTATTTATTTTAATGAATGCAATTATTACTTTTAGGAGATCTTGTTTTTGAACAGTACTGTACGCATATAGATAGTCACTTCAGAGACAATAATACATGTCGTGCAAACGATGGCGACCTAACAACTTGCAGTAGGACAGATTTGTCGTATTTGCATGAGTCCAATCATCGATCTACTGAACCATGGTGGAAAATAAATTTAGTTGACACGACAATTATACTAGGCCTTGTTATCACTACAGAATCTGGAGCAGAGCGTAAGTTGATTTTCTAAATACAACAAGGTAGAGATGCTTTCATGAACTGTTCATCATTTTTTTTGTTTCAAAACGTCTGCATCTTTTAGCATATTTATGTTTAGGTCGCTTTATCTTGTGTATGTAGTAACTGTGCTGTTAGCAGTGTGTGTCGTGCATCTTTGACATATTCAAGAACTGATCTTGTTACTGTACTTTATATTGCATCAACGTCTCCCATGGCATCAATAAGACAATGTGTCAATTGGATGAGCTTATTATTTCCTTATTATTTATTCCCAAGGCATCAATTATCCAATTTGTTAATTAGGACTACCTGTCTATAAATACATGTCTACATTGCTATAATACAACACTAGGTTTATACTTTATTCGAGTGTGTATTTGAAGTACGGATTTCATTTAATAATTGGCACAAACTAATTGAAACTACATAATTAAGGCAGAATAGCATATATCATTATGTATGTACATATAAACGCTTGCATACCTCTAAAGGCATATCTAAAAATTATATCGTTTTCTAGATAATTTTATTGGATTCAAAGTATATGTTGAATCAACATACCAGGAACATCAAAAGCAACAAACCTGCTACAACCATGATGGCAAAACATCACCAAACACAACGATGTTCGTGACTTGTAGCGAGCCGATGCTTGGTAACCTGGTCCGAATTCAACTCGCATCTAAACATTCGCAGCTGATTCTATGTGATATAAAGATATATGAAGGTACAACAAATAATATAATTTCAACAAACGTAAGTTTAAAATATGTCAATGTATCCTGTGTAGAACATATTATTGTTTATTGTAATGCTGTTGTTTATACATTACTCATTCTATTGAAACTGTGGATTTGTCTTTGTCGGGACCCCGCAGTAAACATTTCAAGCATTTAGACACACGGAGAATGTTTGAATCTGAGATCTAAACAAATATGCAATTGTTAACTGCTTTTACAATTCATTGTATTTTATTTATTTATTGTAAGGATATTAAAGAGAATGTAAAGACGTATTTGTTTTAAATACAACATATTTAGGACGAAATCTAGCGGAAGGTGACATGTCAACTTGCAACAAAACCAACGGGGAACACGCGGTTTTCAGGATGGTAAATCTTGGCCGGATATATACCATAAACACAATACTAGTTCACAACTACGTAAAAGGTTTGTACATCAATGGCATACATACAATTGCAAACGTCTAGAATGTTCCTCATGAAAACAACTTGTTCGTATTTAATTCAATTAGAGGATTACATAATTAAAATTTCGAATGCTTTATTTGAATGAACGATATTTTATAATTTTTAGTATTTTTACTGTTATTTTCTTTAAAGTTTTGAATATCATTAAAGTTTAAAAATAAATTACTATAAATCATAAATAATTCTGTCTTCAATATATGTAAGCGTGATTTGAAAGGGCATTTCTTGGTGTTCTACGCATAATCACACTTTTGACATGATGTATCTTCAATCAGCGCAAACATATTCCGTTGTGCAATGTTATAAACAAATAAAACAATCTGGGGTTAAATTTCACCCCGTGCTTGTAATAAGAACTATTATTCATTCCGATCTTTAGAGATCGCTGATCCCGATATTTGTATTCAAATATCGTTAGTACATTTTCAAATACGTTGTTTTCTTACTTTAATTTCGAATCGGTAGTTCCGCTGCTCCAGACTGTACAGCCGCTGAGAATTGTTAAATCACCCTTTGTGTACGTTGTCTGCTTTTTTAATTTAGTCTGTTGACTGTTACTTGTGATACGCATGTTTCATAACCTCTACTCCCAAATAACTTCCATTTTGTTATGTTATCGCCCATATTCTTCTCATTCTCGTTTAGACCAAAGCATTTTGTTAGAAACTAAATTACGCCGCTTGCCATATCATATAGTATGAAAATATCCTATGGAAGGTTTCATTTACCACTACCGTTCCTGAACAGTCTCTATCAAACCGATACTGCAATATGTTTATATTTATTGTATTCGGTATTTCCAAATTTCTCCTTTCATTCAATTTTTTGTTTTGATCTCTTCCTTTATTGGTCGATAGTGCATATTTGTATGATCAATACATTTTCTATAATGATTATGATTTAAAAACATCGTCGTTGTTTACCAACTAAGTAATTATAAACAGTACAATGTGATGATAGATGGATGTAAGTCTGTTCTGTAGAGTCAATAACACCCTGATCAATATGCTATCTAATAGATTTCGCTTGACACCAACCAATTCTTTGACGGGTTTGCAAAGTCCAAAACTCACTGAAATTATTATTACCAGCCCTTCAACTACATTACAAACTTGAAGCTAGAAATGAATCGACAGAACTCTGGTCAACAGTGTATGACGATAACACCTCATCCAGACGGTCTGCATACCTCAGAGTTTCGATAACAGCAAGACATCTGAGGTTCTACGTGGAATCGCCAACGTGTATTGCAGTTCTCATGGCAGTTTTATATTTAAAATTTCTAGGTGGTAAGATAGATTTGTTTTTATTTCATATTAATTTGACAGAAACAGTATAAATATTAAACATCAATTCGGTACCAATGTTAGATATTATCAACAGTTAATGATGCGTCGACGTTAGGTTTTTGTATAGTTCTTAAAGTGGGTGTCTCAGGCTTTTTCTAGGAGAATCTAAAATATTAAAGATAACCCAATTCATGCTACAAATGCCATATGTATCAAATGTTCATCAGTATAAGTTGTAGTACATATTATAGATATTTCCTAAAGTATAGGAAGATGTTTAACCATTTCGTACAAGTATAACCATATCTACATTTATTTATAAGGTCAACGTCGCGTCTGATAAAATGTCAAAAATTATAAAGCCTCATCAGATCAGAGAAATGTGTTTTTCTTGATATTCTCAGGTCGGATGTCAATAGTTGTCAAGGTAACAATGTATACCGACATCGTTTTATAAAATGTAAAGTTAAATATCATTATACTTTTGATAAAAAAAAAATAAGTATGTAGAAACAAATTCTAGAAAATCTGATTATAAAAATGGACCTCCATATTTTGTCTGACGATTTAGGTAAAACAAACATTCTTTACTCAAGTATGTTCTTTCTTCGTGATATTACTTGTCAACTGTTCAAGTGGGATTATTATTATTATTATATGTCAAAGTAGATATAAAATTCGAACAGAAAAAGTAGCATTCAAGGACGACAGTCAACCACAAACACATAAAGAAACAAAGAACAACTTTAAAGATAAATAATATGCAATATAAGACGTCACAAACACAAAAGGGTTAAGAATAGGCTACCGCCTTGGAACGGTCAGTGTCAAAAATGCCGCTGGGGGTTTAAACCAGGTTCTAGGGTGCACTAAACCTGACTCTTACCCTACTGTCGTCCAAATAAACGGGACATCCCAATACACGAATTATTAGACATATATGTGTTACTAATGACAAACACGACAAAATTGCATTTGGACTGGCACATTACATATTTACAGATTTGTATTTTCGGATTTCTTCTTATTTTTCGCATTCTGCTTATTCGTATTTTTCGTTATCAATGTTCCAACTGTCCTACTTCCAAGTTATCACTTGTTGTTCGTATTGTGTTTTAAACTGGGTTGTTTGTACGAACTAATCAGTTGATAAATTGATCACGGTATAACTAAGTCAATCTCAATTTGACACAAGGGTCATATCTTACGTAGTAAAGAGCTTGTGAATCAAATACATATCTACTGTATATTAATGACTTTTCAGATATAAGAAGATATCGGTAGCTATACGTCTCTTTTCCATTCCATGTTTTGCAGATTGTCCTAAATATAAATGTGGACTGGATTGCTCGGAACCCTGTTACTGTAAAGACTTTTCAATGAATGACAGACTTTCTGGAATATGTAAATCAGGATGTGATAAACGATGGTCTGGAGAAAAGTGTAATATGGGTACGTGATATAACCATTCATTAAGCCGATCTAAATTTAAATGACATATTTCTAGTTACCATCATGATCATATTATGTATAATATAACACAATGAAATGCCACGAACTTCTAAATCCGTATTGCTTTGATTATTTTGAAACTTGGAGGTTTCTTAAATATAAAACTGTATTTGGACGTTTTGTTGACGGTGTTGCACTTTGTTGTTTAAAATAACATACTAGTAGTATTACTAAATTAGATATGCCATGTCTGCTGGACCAGTAGATATGTCATATTCCCAAGAGGTAATGCATGTTCCAAGAACCCTTATTCTAGAAATTATCATTTTTGCTACCTTCATAAGAACAATGGTAAAATAAAATAATACAGCATGGTAGAATAGCGTAGGCTCTGGTAGACGACGTTGTAATACTTTTGAAATAGGAACAGCGATACAGTATTACTTATATATTATAGACAGCTATATAATAAATTGGTTTACCATCAGTCCACTGGCATCGCACTTGTAATTTTGAAGAATTAAGTGTCATGTAGGTTGCAAAACTAAATAAAACAATTTTGCTCACAATATAAATCTATATTGTTATGCAATGTGTTTGTGCATGACCTTTAATATTCTACGCTAAAACTATAATTGTAAAGTTAATTTTAAACTGCTACAACCATTCGATAGTATGCACGAATACATGCAGCTTGCGTTGAGCTGTTGATGTATTTGTAGTGCAATATGTGTTTTTAGATTTCTCTTCAATTGTTTTCATGTGGAATCTTTAACTTCTACATGCATTGGCTACATTTTATTTAAGATTCCAGACACAATGGACTACTACTAAATGTAACTGTATATTATGTGTTTTATTGTAAAGTAAAAGAGACAACAAATATGGGTAGGCCCCTTATAAAAATAACAGAGCGTTACAACTATATTATAATTACAGTTGAATGGTTTATACATTAACTATGACAACAGGCTCAGTGCTCCTCTCTAAAATAAATATAACAGTCTCTGTGTTAAAGCTATTCACCCTGGTCACATTTAATTCAATTATATGCAATTACATGTAAGTGGAATTTAAATTCAAGCCAGCGACAGCCCGAAGCAGTGATTTTAATTTAACATTTGTGTCAAGCGTCAGTTCACTTGTGGGATCTTTGTCCACAGAACTGCAATCCGCCGATTCGGGAGTTTTCCGTAGTTCAGTAGTATTAATGTCCATCTCGTCTCCGTGTTGAAACGTGTCTGATTGTGAAACCTAGTGGGCAGACTGCGCATTAAACTTGTCTGGAGAGCAACGTGCACGTTGTTATCTGCATTTCAACGGAATGATATCGTCTGAAACACCGGACGAGTTCGTTTTTTCGTACTTAATCTTCGTATATCATTTAAAGGTGCCCGACGCGCAGAATCCCCTGAGCTTGATCATGAGTCATTATATTCTGCGGAAGGTATCACGACACACGAGGACTTTGGGTTTGGTCTGCCGGTAGCCTGAGCCTCGGGTAGTTTAGGTTTGGAGTCATTGACAACCCAATCCTCTAAGTCTGTATACTTCAATTTTTTTGCGTGATATTTTGTTACGTGACTAGTTAATATGTTCTTGAATAAAAGTAAGTGAACTACGCTGTTCTATAATTCGATAATGTAGGTACCTGTTCCGAGTTTTAATTTCATATGGTGATTTTTGTGATATTCCGTGTGACCTACTTCTAATTCAGCAGGTTTTGTATTCTTATTTTCATATTTTGCTTATCGTTTCTTGGCCTTTAGGGTATTTTGTATTACTGAATGCGTGGTGCTTGCGTTGGAAACATATTTTGTCTCATCTGTTTGGTAACGAGATATGTTGGTCCTTCTGATGGAGCAAAACGCGCGGCAGCCATTTTTGAGATGACTTAATATGTAATCGCTCGAGTTCATTACTAACGAAACATAGATAGTTTGATTCACCCTGTGCACATAAACATTTGCATGGTTTTGATTTCAACTGACCTTTCAAACACAGGTTGACTGAACATAAATTGAAATTAAAACCATGCAAATGTGGTTTATTTGCACATGTGGAAACAAACTATCTATGTTTACATGTAACATGAGTTCTTTTTACTTTTTCAGACAGACCAAATAGGAGGACATTAAACTGTAAACAAAAACTGCTGCAACAAAACGCAGCTTTCCTTTTGGTTGAGGGGTCAAGTTTCATTTGAAAATACCCGGATTTCCAGTAGAGAGTAGTACAGATGGTAGTAAAGTACTTTGACCCTAGGGTACTACAGTACAACGGCCAACTGTTTGGTTTGTGACGGCATATGATTTCCGCATATGATACAAACAAATGTTTATGAATTGTTCTTTTTATTTACAATTACAGTAGGACTACACCAAGTTAAATTGACCTTCGTTTTAATTATGCCAATTTGATGCATGTTATCAATGGCTTTCCGCGCTTTCAGATCATGTGGTAAAATATTGCGAAAAGGTGTTTGAATATTCTGGTATCAATCTGTTTTGGTCAATCAAAAACTCCGGAGTAGTCTTTGATAAGTCACGATGTATGCATGTCCATGCCTCTACTATAAGCACCTACGACATTCTTTGTGTTAAAGTAGAATATCGCTTAAGCCGGTGCTAGGAGGCGTGAGAGGTGTTGCACTTAACATTACCTCTCATGAACAGACTCAATAAAACCCGAGTCTGCTAATTTTATCCCTTGTTTGTATTTGTTGCTTCCAAGGGATCCCCTTTTCAGTATTAATTTTCTACTATATACACCACTCTACCATATAACCTGCTCAAAGGTAAATTGAATATGCGTATACAGTAGACATTTGCTAGAAAAGGGAGTACCTTTCTTGCTTGTAATAATGTCAAGGTCTTCTTTACAAACGCCCCTAATGATAAGTATAACATGTGGACTTGCACCGATGTTTGTAGAGCGATATGTTTTCTTTCAGATAATATCTTTATTATTATTCCTATGAATTCTAACTGTGCGTCACTTGTCACAGCTTTGTTTTAATATTATTATAACGAGATTTCGTGTAGAGTTTGTCACCTGCTAGTCAGGGAGACATTATTGATGCGTTTAGTAATACATCTCGGTATCTGGATGGCATACTCAATATTGATAATCTGTTCTTTGCTCATATGGTCACTAATATTTACTCCCCAGAGCTCACGTTGTATAAAGTCAACAGTTTGGATTCCATAGCAACATTCCTCGATCTTCATATCTCGATTTCAAATGATTACATACATACTAAAATATATGATGAGCGATGAATTTAACTTTGACATCGTTAAGTATCCACATTTAGATGGAGATGTACGCGGTTTATATCTCCCAGCTAATTCGTGTTGCTCGGGCATGTCACGATGTTAATGATTTCAATTATCGAAATCAAGTTATAACAAGTAAACTTCTTCAGCAAGGTTTTTGTTATCATAAACTACATAGATCTTTCTCAAAGTTCTATCGCCGCAACGAAAGCCTGTTCGAAGAGGACAACACCAACCTGAAAACATGTCTGCGGCTAGGAATATCACAACCGTTATTCTGTGTAGATGTGATCTATAAACTTTGGGAATTAAAGGGTCTGACGGATTTCCTGACGACTTTCCAAATTAATCAGGAAATTCGTCAGAAAAGGGTACAGCCCTTTAATATTACAGCGCACTTCATGTTTGATGATTAAACCTTCTACAGTCAGTCACTACTCTTCACTTTTCTCTTTTCCGATGAGCGCACAACCCCGTGGGACTCCATGATTGCATCTTCTGAAACTCTAAAAGGGGAGGTGGGTGCAAGAACCTTCATCCCTCGGATTTTCTGGTCGTACCCTAATATTGGGTTTGTCTTGGGCTGCAACTGCTGTGTTTTTTCAGTATAATTCTGGATACATCCCGAGGTGTTTCTAACTATGCTTTTTTCTATAACAAATACGTGTATCGTTTCCTAATTTCACTAGATGTATACTTTATTGTTAGAGATTTCCTTTCGATGGGATGTACTTGTATATACACTGTCTTGTAAATTTGAGCGCTGAAGACACTTAAAATCGATTTAAGCTAACCAGTAGGCCCGTTCCAAGTCCGTAACCCTGTCTTCACCACTATTTCTGTTGTGTGTCGTCTTTTTCGTTGTATAGTTAATTTGCTCGAAGTCAATGAAAGCAAATACGTGTGCATGTCGCTGAAGTAAAGCTTGTATTTTGTTTTGGTCATCTGAAACGTCATTGTCATCTAGGCAATTGTTTGGCGGCTGCCTTATATTTGCAAGACCATCAGTTTTATTGTTCTTACCTTTTACGCATTTGCAGCAATACAGTGTTTTATGTGTATTGTTTTATTGGTGCTATTTACCAATAACAAAGGCAACTTTCTTATTTTATTGACGCGTATGACATTGTTTTCCAAAAGTATACCCGGTTCAGAACGTATGAACCTTGTCCCGTCCATCGTAAGCGGGTCGATATATGTTATATCCATTATCTCGCCCAGGTGTAAATAATTGTGAAACAACCCGTCCGTAAAGTAACCTACGAGTTGCCGTTCTATAGCAGCTACCACCCGGGTCGATTAGCAAAGATTTCCTCTGCGAGAGATAACAGGCTCTCTGCGTAACACTTAACATTTGCATCTTTACTTTGTTTAACATCCCTTAGTTAATACCCGCAACGCCTGTTGAGGATCAGTGATCTCAGTAAATCTTATTGTCAATATAGATATACAAATCGAACAGGAAAAGCAGAACTCAAGGACGACAGTCAACCACAAACACACACAGAAACAAAGAACACATTTAATAGTCGGCTTTAAACTGTTGGCAAGTATGTGATTGATGGGCTGTTAAGTAACGGTATATATAGTCATTTACTGGGATTGACTTGATCGGTATGCAAGCATTTGAGAGGTATCTGCATTAACATGTGAAATAATAGCATATTTCTCAATTTCTTTAACCCAATCCCTAAATTGTTTGGGGTTGCCATCATATTTAGAAATGCTAAGTGAAAATCCTAAGTTTAATAATGAAATGGCCGTGGCAAAGCCTTGTTGTTTTATTACATCTTGGTTAACACCCTTATTACCCCCTTGTTCTTGTTGTTAAGTCATGTTTGTCAGCTAGAAGATAACTCAGAAACAGAACTTACGTTTTTGCAGACTTATCGTAGCTGGTACCGCGAACCGGAACTTCGAAATCCTGGGACCTAGTGCACCAAATCGTCCCTTTAGTGTAACACCTTCACTATATTGTCCTTTATAGTATAGTGGTAATTGTTCGATTATCTGTCAACAGGGAAAAGAGGCAATAACACACAATAACAAGTCCGTTAGTTTAAATGATGCTTTTCACATTATATAAGCGCCATAAAATGTCAAAACACGCTATTTCTCTTTCGCTATTCCGTGTACATAATTAAATAAACATTACATACGGCGCTATAATCTAACCTCAAAAGCCGTATTATACGTATTATACGGAACAGTATGTTAACCAGATATACTGCACGTACAGTCCTCTGTGTAATAGAGCCCACGCTACACTGATTCTTCTACCGAGTCCCAAGCTATACTGACCGCGTCCACAGCAAGAATATATCCTATCTAAACGAATTATTTTATTATCTGATCACTTACTAATACAATAGTTATGATCAGAGAGCAAATATTTCAATCTACTCCTCTTTGTTAACTGGTAATAAAACTAGCAATAACATTACTTAAGTCCGAGGAATGTTGAATCTTATAGGCGAATAGAGATGCATGTATCATACAGTTTAAATATATACGATAAACTCAGAATTGGGCATTTTGGTTAGGATTGAGATATTAACACTATCCAGATGGCCATATTTTTACACAATAATTACTTGGTTCAATTAAACCCTTCACTAGGAGTGGTTCGTATGGTGATAAATATACCCAATTATGTATGACACATGTCAGCATCTCTGTAATGCAAATGTTCCACTACTCATAACTTGTATATAACTATGCAGGAAACACATATTGATGTAAACCTATTCTACGCGCGGATGTAAGTGTATTGTTATACACAGAAGATATAGGATAATGTCCGCTGCGACCATTTTTTTATTTTGTGTTCTATCTTTATTTTTAGTTTATTTATTTGTTTGTCAATATACGTTTACATGTTGAGAAACTATACATATAACTGTACACTCAACAGCATGCTCTGAGTTATGTTTAGAAATGATGAAGAAGAAATCGAATATTAGAACCATGTTTAATACACATAATCCGCCGCGAAAGATGGTGCTACTATTTGATATTTTTCTTTAACATTTCTAAACATAACTCGCTCGATGTAACATTTATGGAAAAATAAAAGGCCAAGGAATTGCAAGACAGAAACTTTTTTGAGATATTATTACCATAAAGGTGTGAATGTGATTGTGATTGTGAAAACTGGTATAACCAGGAAACAAAAGCAAAAAATGGCGGTCGCATACTGAAGACAGCGAGTTAGAAATAGATTCTTTTTAACCAAACACCACTTAAGAAAAATGACTATAACGGAAATTGTATACACTTTCTATCAGTATATGGTTTTGAAATATAACACTAACTTTCATGTGTTGTAGAGCCGATACGCATAACACACTCGATAAGCCGTAAGCCGTAAATCGACATATACAGCATTGGTTCTAAGCCATACTATATATATATAAGAACCCTCATGCATGGTAACTTCCAGCGGAGACAATACATTTATTTTTTTCATTTGTGACAACTTATTTTGGATTATTATTTTTGATTACTATTGGAAATGGTTCACTGTGTTGTGTTTGGTTGCAATGCCACCAGCGCAAATAGTTCAAAGGAATTATATGTAAAAACCCTGATCGACATTGAAAGTAGGTCAGTTTGGTTTATTTTTAGCGCAGACTTCGGCGACTACTTATCAGATCATGAAACATATCCTGTAGGGAATTGCAGTCATACAATATACTTATCAGTGTTTTTTTTTATCTATAAATGTAAACTGAAACATGATAAAGATCACATGGCGTTATTCTTGTTTGTGTTTACTTCAACGTTCGTCCAAGTTGAGTTGACCCTATACTAGGTGACTGGTGAAATTTGAGCTTTTACAAAAAGCTAGTTTAACCATTCTGAAAATTATAAATGAACATTCCTTCTTTCAAATTCACTTGAAAACATATTTTACCATTCTTATATTATAATTATTTATATTACTATTTTTATTATAATTATTAAAACTATTGTATGGTTGGGAAAATACAGTACGGTAGAGTGTTCTACCTGAATATATAGATCGGACATTGAATAGATATCCAACACAAACCCCATTCTGAATGGCGAGTGTGCAATGAAACGAACATGGTTGTTTACAGCATAAACAAACACCTGGTAAACTGGTGACTTATCATTAGTATTACATAACAAGGTCATAATACACTGGTTAATCCCACTAAGTGTGCCATCAATAGCACGGCCTGACTACAGCTGAGTCATAAAACAAAAATCACAGGATACTTGCTACGCTGGCTTGTGCAACATACATTCTTAGTTTTTATTTGTTAATTCATTGATTCATTCTAGGTCACTTTATTAAAAAATAGGAAGGTATTGTATCGCCAAACAAACACATTTACACTTAGGTGAAGCATCGTGACGTTAGTGGGTGGAGAAAAATCGATTGTCACCACAGACGTAAACGTCGGTGTTGTCACCAAACAATTCTGTTGTTAAAAGCATTATTTAGACATTGCTATTCGACTCGTTTTCATCCATATTATCAGTTATTAAAGCTGATGCTACTTTAGAGCAAAAATATATTTACCCTTGACAATTATATCGATATTATGCCGACAATAAATATGAACTAAAGGTTGGGAGGAGGTGGATTGGGGGGTGTTGGGTGTGTTTGTGTGGGGGTGGGGGGGGGGGTGGGGTCTAGGACAGTCATCAAATATTTTCATTTGTTGATGCAGAAAAGACGGCGTAATTCGATTTATAGCACACGTTCGTGTCATACTTAATTGGATAAGCAAACAATGCGGTGAATACCAGACGTGATTATAATATACATACCAGTCGGTATGTCCGATTCGCTCTACATTCACATGCAAAAGGTCGAATTCGATCGGATCGTCATCACTGTCAGTTTCAGACTGATATATTTGCTGATTTGCAACAGGCAGTGGCTCATACATGTACGGCTATACAACAAATTTATTCTCAATAACCTTTTCTAGTAATTCGTGCGCCATGTTATTTGTTTCGGAATATATATATGATTAATCGTATCTGTACCTCAACAGGGCTTTCCAGCATGGCAAAACCTACGTCGTCATCAGCGCGGATCGCCATCTATAGGCCAAAATTCGTATTGAAGCAAAATATACCTGTTGTTTTTACAAGTATTTTTTTTCAAAGATTTTTTTTAATTTTCTTTTTTTACCACAGATCACTGATTTAAATATAAAATATATAACAAATATACATTTTAAATGGATGGCTGTAAAACCTTAAGTATAACGTCTGTAGCTTTAAGTATAGTTTCGGTTGTACGGCAGGGTTGCTATAAGTCGATACATGTATGATGCATAGAGATTATTCAACCGTTGATATCATTCATGATGAACTAATTTAGAGGGCCAGATGCGTTTTTAACATGACTAATGAAAAAGGAGCCTAGTTATTTAGTTTCATTTTGTTTAAACAGAATCTACGTTGAATAAAATATGTATTGAATTTCAAATAAAACGTTATACTTACTGGTATGTATTATTATGATAATAACATGTCAAAACAAATTACGTATCCGCGTAAAATATACAAATAGTTTAGTATGGCATAATAAGGAAATAAGGAAATATCGTACACTGAACGTGTCATTACCCGCTAGTATCGATAAGTGAAATTAAGTAAATGCTCGAGTACATACCATTGCATGTACAATCAATGCTCATTGAGAAAATGAGCAAAGTAAAGGACAAATTCGCATTCAGTTTATTATTATTTGCTTTGGCGTTGTGGCTGTTCTTTCATTAATTCTCTTACCTAGATATTACTTCTACTTTACTTCTACATTATCACAAGCGTATTCATCTCCAGTCAAAATAAGAGTATACTCTTATATGGACTGGAGATGAACACGCTATACATGCCTTTAACGACTGAAGTAATTGCAACGTTATAATAAAACGAGTTTTGTAAGGTTATAGGAGAAGATAACGATACTTATACTGTTGTAGTCACATACTGTGTACAATGCACCTTCTAATTCAACTTAAAACATATGGTCGTGGTTTATAGTTTTGGCTTATTGCATCACCGTACAACTCGAGTGTTATCTGCTCTTGATTGTGGAGGGCCGCGGATGGTCATCCCAAATATCATTCCCATGGACAGAAAAGAATTCCGTCAAGATGAACTGGATAACTGATTAACGTGGTTTTGAATTAAATGTATGTATTTCCACTAATCATCGTCAACTACAGTATTGCCCGTCAGCGTTTCTCATTCCAGTTTAGGTTATTACGGGAATGTGTTTGTTTGGATTCAACATTCCTTCAGCAGCATTTCAATGAAATAAAACTAACATTGTTCTTTGTTAGTCCTATTATATTTTGCTATTTAGAATGTGATCCTGGGACGTATGGGAAAGACTGCGCAGAACGTTGCAATGTAAATTGTCTCAACACTACAGCTTGTAGGACTACTGATGGTCACTGTGACGGATGTCAAGCAGGATATAAAGGGGATAAATGTGAACAAGGTAAACGTTTTTAAAAGTTTGGGTTTCCACATTTGTAACACTTTTTGATTCATCAGGATTATGATAGAGTAATCGCTTAGCGTAAACTTATACAACATTTACATTTAGAAATTATGGTTGATGATTAAAGAACAATTAGTTTACCACCTTACATAATTTCTTCTTGTGGTTAAATAGATTATATTCTTGACAGAAACCGGCAAATACGTGTTTAGTATGCTTAATTACCTATTACAATTTGTTACCTGCATATATCGTAGCCTCATTTTGTTCGATAATGCGAATACGTTAATTTCCATTCTAATTAATATTTACTCGTCTACTGGCATCTAAATTATGCATAAGAAAAAGGGTCACTTCGTCTAATTGTTAGAATATTACAAAAATATATATTTTATGATATTTAGAATGTGATCCAGGAACGCACGGGAAAGACTGCGCAGAACGTTGCAACGTAAATTGTATCAACTCTACAGCTTGTAGGACTACTGATGGTCACTGTGATGGATGTCAGGCAGGATATAAAGGGGATACATGTGAACAAGGTAAACTTTCTTAATCAGTTATTTTTGGAAGTTTTCAATTTCGCAAAACTTTATCATTGACCTTATACAGGAGTATGGTATGGTATTAGCGTTAACATATCAGTATTTTATAGTTGACAATAATATATTGAAATTTGAACTGTAAATACCAATCAACTTGACGTGTAGTTTGTTTTAAAGTAGCTATCCCGACAACAACAGCCAAATTGTTCAACAAATGTACCCCGTTTCTAAACCTACTGATGACAAGTTATCTATATAACTTACATATTGTGAGAATCTAAACTCTATAGACACACTATAAACAGTTTAACCAGCCAGGTCAAACCCCAAAACTGGAGCATCGAATTAATAGTTACCAACTCATAATTCATTTTACGTATATTTAATCATGGGTATTTAAAAAACCCGTTAATAAACCAATACTTTTAATCGGCACATACACATTATAATATGACCTGAACACCTAGATAAAGTTTTGATAAACGGTTTTGCAGTGTAATTTTGCAGTTATTTAGGCGGGTTAGTTTCTTTAAAATAACTATTGCATTCTGGTGCACATTACTAGCGTAGATTATTCTCACTGCCATGATATGTAATATTTACCTGTGTACTGGCATCTTAACACAAGAAAGCCGTGTGAATCATTTAAACTTTGATTTTTAGATTGTGAAAAGGAAGAATGGGGTGAAAGCTGTACCAATGTATGTGGCTCATGCTACGATGGCATCACGTGTGATGGAATTAATGGCACATGTATCAATGGATGTATGCCTGGATATAAAACTACAGCCATGTGTACGGAAGGTATATAGTTCTTTGGTGGAAATTATGTTTTATAAGATGATAGACGTTAACAATAAAACTAAGGCAGATTTTATTTTACATTGTTTGCTCACAGATGTGGCATAATATTGAGAATCATTGTTGATAGTTTCTGAAATATTGTATGTGATATGACATGTGTATAGTATATGTGATATATGACAATATAGGACAATGGTGTGAATGCATATTTATACTTTTCGTATTTGTTGTGTGATAAAACACAAATTGCACTTTTTCCCACGCATGCGATAAACTGTCCCCGAAATTATATTTGTTTAGTTTTACGTTGATATTGCTCTCAATCCTACTTATTTAAAATCTGTATGATAGGTTCCGAAAGAGTTTGTACAGGTTTACTTTTTATATGGTATTTTTCATGACAACTGTGTGTATGTGTATTTTATCACAAGAGAAATTAAACTGTTTATGAAAGATGAATATATACATGTTTGTTTTGGGTGAATATAGGATTTATTTTCATCAAGAAGTGAGAAAACTTATATTTTGACGAGTGTTTTAGAACGAGTGAAAATAGTTGTGTTTTCTCACTTCGAGATGAATATAAATCCTATATTAACGACAAAACAACAAATATTATATTTATTATAATACTAATAACCTGGAAATTTCTACGGAAAAAACATAATGAGCCAAAACAATGACGTCAACAACGTAAACAACGTCAACAGTTGCATGACTTCATTTTGAGTGAAAATATATTATATGAAAATATATTTTTTTTATACTTTCACATGTGAAATATAAACAGTGAAAATATATAGAGAATAATAAATGGGTATTTTCATATCACACTCTATATCTGGCCTTAGACGTCATATCAGCCCGAGAGCTTTTAAGTTAGCTATTTATCATATACTTCAGTTTTGTCGAAATGTCAGCTTCAGCTCACTCACTACGCTGTTTTCCAGGTAGAAAAAAAAGGTTTTATCATTAGATATAGTCCTTTCTGATGTACTCATGTCTGTCGCGTAAATGGTACGCAATATTTATTTTTGTCCCTAACCTTATTGAAAATTAATTCCATTGAATTTGAAATTTTCTAATCAAGGTGAAATGTCATCAGTGGTTATTTCATCCACGGATAAGGATTCTATAGCCAATAATCTGCCGCGAAAACAGGATGGAAGTAACTAATGAAACGCAGATGACAAACCATACCCGTGACAAATCGCTTACAATCGTAACTAATCGGGTATTTCCGTATAACTCCGGTAAAAGGATCGAGATGAACATTCGGTTATTTCCGTGATATGACATTTGTTCACCCCACATTTCACGCGTGTGATAAAGCTTTATTGCCCGGCAACGAAATCCTGATTCATATGAATAGCTAGGTCTATGTCGTATCGTATATTCAAAAACAACGTATTTGTAGGAAAGTGTATGATAAAAGGTTTTATTTTAATCATAAAATCTACTATTTCACTGGAAAGTATATAATCAAATTCTAATTGTACACATGTTTAAAACAAAATGTGAAAACGGTATGTACGGCATAAATTGTACCTACTCGTGTGACAGTTGCCAAGGTGGTGTAGACAACTGTAACAAATCAACCGGCTCATATTCGGATTCGATGGTGCACAATAACTTACATTCTTTGAAAGCTTATGTTAATATGATTAAAGTTTGATAACAAACATATTTATTCTCAGTAACATAAATCAAACAGGAAATGTAGCATTCACAGAGCTCAGACATCCAAAACCACGTATTGAAAACAATCAACATGTACATGGCAAGGTATGTGATACCAAAAAGGTTTACCATCATAACACAGTTGTTGTTAATTACAGCAGTGGTGTTACCTGTATTTAACTAAGCTGTAATACGATGCATTGTGTAGTATGTAGTGTAAACATCATTTGGCAGGAGGTTGTATATTTATAAATTGATATCATCTTTTATGAATATATAGTATATTATATATTTTATAGCATAAGCAATTCATGTATTGGTATTTTTTCAATGAATAAATTAATACCTTTCTATGTACATTTTGACTGCACCTGTGAATTACAAGCAATTAATATATCATGAATATGTTCAGTTTGCCGAGACACATGTTTGGTTTTTGATGCAGTGTTGCGTTGCTATTCCCTTTTCAAAGTACCATAGAACACAATACTATACTACAGTGCAGTACATATACTAAGCAAAAATAGAAACGTCCCCAACTTTACCCATAGATTTAGACACAATGAAATTATATTTTATTTAATCTTATATGCCAATACCTTTGTTAAAGGCCAGCACTGTCATGAAAACAATTTTCTTTGAATCAAACTTGTGGGCAAACTTATTCCCATTGATTTGGTTTAAACAGCATTTCCGGGTCTTGTGGTTAAAACTTTGAGTTAACACAGTTTTGTTATATTGAAATGAACAGAAAATGACCTCATCACCACAAAAACATAGAAAAGACGCTGATCTTTTCACTCATTTTTGCGCCATACAGCTTTCAAGAACGAATATTTTCAGATTACCTCCCTTTATAATAAAAATATAGTGATTTTGCAATTTGAATTAAACATGTTTTAGAAGCAACAGACAAACTTTGTTTTTTGATGATTATTAATATTGATCAGAATGATTGAGTGATAAGTATAAAATGATGAAATTGTATCTCGATTGGTCAACCCTATGCAAATCACAGCTTAAAAGAGGGACGTTTCTATTTTTGCTGAGTATATATGCCTCCTATACGTTAGTTTTATAGTTCATCAGTGTTGTTGCTGTGGTTGCTGACATTATATAAGTAAAACGTACTATCAGAGGCGAATTAGTCCTAATTCTCTCAGTTACATAAAAAGTTGGTGGTCAAAGATGTTCTAATTGGTAATAATTGGTGTATACTATTTGAAAGGTCCCTGTGCAGCATCTTCAGCAACAGTCGCAGGTGTTGCTTTTGCTGCAATAGTGATTTTGGTATTGCATTGGTTTATGGCATTTAGAGGCAACAGGATACCTCTAATAACGATCCGATGTGTTTTGTTTACATAGTAGTTGTTGTTGTTGTTTGATTATACCATAGTTTTGTCTTTACTTTTCCTTGTGTTATTGCAGAGTCTATTGCACACTATCCTATATATTCCGGCAATCTTACATGCACCATGGTATCACTATCTACTCTTTTTATTCGCTATTTTACAACTTATAAATAACTTTTTTGTAACTGAGGACATGTTAACTATTTAGTAAAAATATACTGGTACCCGAAGTATTACTCATGGTTTTAGGATAACTTCCTCAACATTGACCAGCAGTAGTCGGTGGTGTTGTCACTGCCAAATTTGTTTTTGTTGTTATTTTATTAGTGGTATGCTATAACCAAGAAGCAGTAATGGTCGGCAGTATTATTGCTGTCATAGTTGTTCTCGCTGACATTATATGATGTTTATCACTTCAGAGATACCTGTGTCACCGGCTGTCCTTGCAGCAGTAGTCGGTGTTGGTGTAGCTGCCATATTTGTTATTGCTGGCGTTATATTCGCCGTGTTCTTAGTAAGACGTAAACGAAGGCATGTTGGGTAATTTATAAAGCAATAAATAGAACTAGATTGTATCTTAATATCTTAATTTAGCGCTGATCTTTAAAAACACAAACTGAGCTGCAGTTAAATTTGTACATATAAATAGTAACGTGCTTTCCTTCGAATAACGTAAGTGTACATGTATGTTATTTAATTGTGTGTCACTGATTGGTTTTGCCTAAACTATCGCCGTAAAGTTTTAAACATCACTAAGTATAATAGAGAAAACAAATAATCGTGTGAAAATGTAAATACGACTATCTCATAAAAACAGGAAAAAAGTATCAGATCATGTTTGTTTAATTTTTATTCAATATATTATAGAAACCAGAAACGTAATGTGGACAATTTTGAATTAGATCGAACCTCTCCTGACAGCACGACTGAACATGTAGAAGCAAATCCGAAAAATAGAAAGGATATATGCATATATTCCGAGGGAGGTATGTCAGTCAGCATATAATATAGAAAAGTTATTGTCGTGGATGTTTTGGCAATTAGTTTATTAACGTTTCCTTTTAATATCACTACTGTTTACTACTATCACCTTGCTAATACAATAGGTACATGTATATATGTATATATGTATTAAGGCGTGTCTTCGTTTTCATTACACATGTGAACATTAACAGTAGTTCAGTTACCTTTGACGTTATTGACGTTATTATTCTCGGGGGTTACATGTTTACATGTTTAAAATTACTGTTTCAAATCAATTATTTTGTTAAAACAATAGTTGTTTCGCTAAATAACAGGAATTAGCTATATACGCTTATCTCATTTGTTTTATGATTGGACAGACTGAAATAATGTTATCGGTTGCATACGCGTGTTTTCACACCATAGTTTGACATCCATGTTTGATGTTACATGTTTTCAGCTATTATAAAGTCCACTGTGATTGCATTCCTTATGATGTCTTGTTCATTTTAATGTGTACCAATAATTAGAAAACGTGTATGTATACTAAATATTGCACTTAACTTTCTAAGCAAACAATATGCAACAGCAGTCAACATCTCAATCGAGTATGAACAAGCCGACACGCATAGCAAATCCCACAAAACCCCTCATTGATACTCCTATACAAAGGAAGTTACCTAAGCAGGCAGTGTGGCTGACCAGTCTGAATGAGTATATCAGAAGTAACATTTTTCATGAAGACCATTTAACAAAGGAATTCAATGTAAGTATGAAACTAAGACGGATATTGTATACATGTAGATACTAACATGAAGGTACAGTTTTCATTACATCACGGATTATCTGTGTATTTAATAATCTGGGCCCCGTTTTATGCAACAACTTACGACCAATTTGATCGTAAATCAATTTCTTAAATGCTTCACTATTAATTATACTTTTTAAATAATCGTGATATCATTTCATTTCCTTTTACATGTGATATTTCTGTACTGCGTGCACACATAATTGTTTACATTGAATGCTTAGGTGAAAAAAGTGAACGATCTTAAAATTTGAGACATATCGTAAGATATTTAATAAAACAGGGCCCAGTTCCTTACAACAAACACAATTTAAGAGTATATTTAACTAATTCTTATTAATATCGTTGGGATGATTGTTTAAAACATAGGTTCTTCAGCATTTTCAGAAAAAAATAATAGATCTATATTACATAATCATTTATGCGTCATAAATGACATTTGGGTTCTTCCAAACAAACGTCCTAAGAAGATCATACTTGTGTGGAATATGTTACCATGTCTTTGTGATAACAGTGTAATTTTTAAAAAACATTTTCTTAATTATCAATAAGTTTACTTTCAAGTGGAAATCCAATGCTTTTGTTTCTGTTACAGACTCTGCCTTACGGATTAGTACATCCAGCAACCGTTGCATTGAAGCCTACAAACAGACCAAAGAACAGATATAGGGACATGTATGCTTGTAAGTATTACACTGTCTTCGTATATGTCAACGTTTAAACTGGAGAGAGAATAAATCATTGAAAGCGAATCCTCATGTCGTTATCTTAATTTTGTAAGAATTAGGAAGCATGTTATGTTTTTTCTTCAAAACAATCAATCTCAACAAACCTATAAGTGACTGGCGTGGCCCATTAGATAGCACGGTGGAAATGAAATTCAGAGGACCAGATTTTTAGCCTCGCCGACATCACTCAGTGTCGGCGGTGTGTTATTAGGCAAAAGACTTTCCTTAAAGTCTTAATCATGTAGCTTAGTGTTTCGGATGGGTACATAAACCGGGCTGTCACTGTAACGGAGTATAAGCTCCGAGCACGTTAAATAACCATAATAATTTAATCAGTAGTAAGAGTAGGACAGGCTTTCGGATTCCTATGTATCCTTCCTCTCTCACAAGTGCGGCTCTAAATAACGTAATATGTATTATACAAAATTAATTTCATTCAATTAAAAACATATCGATCCCTCAACCCACGAAATGTAGATGCTTATTTATATAATATGTGTATACAATAAGGGTTGAACAAGAAAACTTCGGAGAAGACTTTAATGTCTGATATTGTATTGTTTGTTGCTTATTTCTAACGGCAATGTGTGAGACTGAACGTTGTCATAATACATTCTATATATTAAAGTGTATACTATATTTTGTGCAATTTGCACTTGATTCATGCCTGAACATCGATTTAAATATATTACTTACTCATAAACAGAAGTTCATTTAGAAAGTCATGGGATATTTTATCCCATGGAATATAAGATAAAATCCTGCAGGATAAAATGAAACGAAACAATATGTAATGCATAGAAGTGCATGTATTCCTCACTTGATCTTAGATTTTAACTCATTTATTGATTCTATTTCGTAAATTGGGCATCCCATTTCTATTCAATGACTATATGAACAGTTTATAGCTTGATATACGGGTCTCTCTATTCAAGTCAATGGTTATGTGTGAGACGGAAACCGAATGGACTTCTAATCAAGTGACAGTTTGTAGTCTTATGTCAATATTATGCCAATGGTTTTCATTTATCTCTAAGGGGCATGTTTGAGACTTACAGTTGTTATAATACATTCTATACTATCTGTGATTAGCCTACACAGGCATTTAGTTTGATTCTTTGTACATGTTGTGTATTTATTTTATTTATTATAAGAAAGAATGAGTTGCAGATATAAGAATTAATTCGTGGTGATACGGATACATATTTAAGTGAGGTAAACGGCACTTATTTCATCATATGATGCTACATTAGGATACTTGTCTTCGGTTTACAAAGTTGGTGTTTATTACGAAAAGGAAGTATTCCGCTGTTTTCCATAATTACATCACATGCTGTTCAGGAATTTGTGTCTTCGCCTTTTCGAATCTTTTATCAGAAATAAATAATTTCCGAAATATCAACTTCATTATGTCGAGTATCATTTGACAGGGAATACTATATCACAGCTTTGGTTCTTTATTTGACAGAAGCGTTACGCACAACTCCAAACTCTTCCAATCTACGGGGGACATCAACACAATTAAATTTTATGAAACGTCAGTCCAGTTAAAGTTTTAGAAAGTGTGTAGAGCTCGAATACGGTTTATAATCCATTATTTAAAGCGCATAGTAGTGTGCAATTGTATTTAAGAAAGTGGTTGTACTAGTTGCCATTTGACAGTTGCCATATTTATGGTACAACACAAGTTATGAAAAATACAAATATAACCTTAGGAAAAGGTACGTTTACATTTCTTTTTTTAATATTCCAGATGATCACTCGAGAGTGGTGTTGCAGACTTTACCAGGGCAGCCAGACTCAAATTATATCAATGCCAGCTTCATCAATGTAAATAACATACTTTATCAGTTAACTTGTTAATTAATGCACTTACTGTCATGTATTCTTGTATAACATATTTCAGAACCATGAAATACATACCTGTACTATTAGTCTCTTTTGTGACATGTTATGACACAAAATCTTTTTTTCAATATATTTAAAAATAGTTTCATAGCACAACTGTATTGAGAGTTATGCGGAAATTAGTTTTTCTACCTGTATACGGTTATAAGAAAATGTATTATGCGTTCATGATTGTCTCATGGATACACGAAATGCTAGTTTGATAATGTGTCCTTGAATGCATCTTCCTTCTTTCTTACTAGCTTTATAATTTATTACATGAACAATTTCAGGGTCACAAGAAAAAAAACTCTTACATCGCCAAGGTACGATAATGATATATATTAAGAACACTAAACATGTTACCAGACATATCCTTCTCGCAATATAAAAAATAACATATCAACAAGCTAATCCAGCTAGACTAGCACGACAGTGCCTTTTCAAGCGGACACCGGCACAGGAGCAATCAAAAAGCTGTGTTTGTATATGCTATTCAACTCCATATGTGTTTTTATTCTTATAACAATAACCACCGATAATTGTTTTTGTTGCTTTCTAGGCTTTTGTTTTTTTATATTCATATATACATGAACATCTTTGTATTTTTGCTGCATAGTTTTTTGTTAGAGGCGTTAGAGGTTAAAGCCTGGAGGAGTTCTGTCTTATTACAATGTTCTGGATGAGTATACGAGGGAGGTTATGTGCACCCTAAAACCTGGTTCAAACACCCAGCAGACTTTTTATCATTGACCGTTCCAATGAAGTACCGCGGTTGTTAAACACTCTTACGATTCTAGCTATCCGTGTAGTTGTTGTTTGGCGCGAATGCGTGTATTTACATGATTAAGTTCTGTGAATGCTACATTTCCTGTTGTATTGTTCTTGGAGGTTTTCATTTCAGAAAAAAATGAATTTGAAACTACTCACACTTTTTAATTCTTTAACACATATATAAACACATATAAAGCTGAAGATTTAAATATTTAATACAATTGTTAAACTCTACATATATAAAAGTAAGTATAAAAATCGAACAGGAAATGAAGCTTTTACAGAACACAGTAAACCCCAAAACACGAAAAAAGACAAGCAAGAATGGCAATAGTTATAATAAAGGCATATGACGTCACAAACACAAAGATGGTTGACAGTAGGGGTACCGCCTTGGAACGGTCAGTTGCAAAAATACCGTTGGGGGTTTAAACCAGGTTCTAGGGTCCACCAAACCTCACACTTACCCTACCGTCATCCCAATTAAACGGGACAGTGTAAATTAAGAAATCCACGCCATGACCTATTCTCTTACCAACAAGTCAGCATTAATAGGCAATATAAGTAAAACACAAAGATGCTCGTGTACATATAAATAGAAAAAAAAACAATAGCATAGAAAGCCATAAAGAAGGTATTCGATGACTTGGCAGAAGCCAGAGCAACAAGAGAATAAACCATTGAGGGCACGACAAAACAAGACCGCAGACAAACATCAAACGTTAGCGTCCTTTTGGGCTTTAGGTAGACGTCATCATAGGGTCCACAGCCTGTCCGATCATCGTACAATTAAAGAGGAAAGCATAGTGGCGAACTGTAAATGGGTCCACCACCAAGCATGCAGTACGTTAGGGTCATAACCTCTTTTGATAAACCTTTTAACAAGTTTAACAAAGATAGTATGAAAGTGATCATGACCAAGAATCTTACGAAGTCTGTAAATCACATCACCATAGAACCCTTTGAAGAAAAAACGTTTTCCCATCTCCTGTCGGAATGGATTTGTTCAATATTATCTTTCATATTTCATAACAATGCGTTATTTACAAAGAAACAAACCCCGTGGTTTTCTATGTGTTGCTTCAACTCATTTAAGTGGACTAATTTAAGAAATTTAACATTTCAATCCGATTTATTATTTCCGCGATAATAACACGTATAGTTTCAACGTAAACATAATATTATGTATTTAAATAAAGGTTATATAACAACTACTCCAATATTGTTTATGTCTTTTTAAATTGGATGAACCAAAAAAAAAGAAATGATCTTAAAAGCATGGCAACAGATTAATTTGACGACACGCAAAATCCCTCATTATAATAATAAAATATTAATATTTATCAATAATACAACTAATACAATTAACAATCATCGTTTGTTTATATTTTACAAAAGGTACAAACTATTTTCAACATTAACACGGACCATTAAACATGTTAAATGTTCTTAGTTTGCTCTTTGGATGTGGTAATCAAAGAAACATAAGTATGTTCGTTTCGATTTATAAATAGTTTTATTTCTGATAGTATTAACACTTCTCATAGGAATAAACAAGCGTTGTTTGCATGCGACGTTTTCTTGATATTGCGTTTTTCATAACTTAAGGTCCGACAATTGACAACATCGATGAATTCTGGAGGATGATATGGGAAAAAGAGGTTTCAAAAATTGTCATGGTAACCAATCTCATTGAAGAAGGAAAGGTATTTCATTGTAGCGTTTACTATTAAATACGATTTATGTTTAATAAAGAGAATTGTATGATTGATGTCCATGACATTTGATAGTGTCGTCTGCGTAGCATGGCACACATTTAGGGATCACTTTGTCTGTCGCCCATTGCCCGTCGTATAAATATAATACTATCTGAAATGTATTTACTATAATAGTATGTATACTTGAAATTTTAATTCCTGTTTTCAATAAATATGTTTAATGCTTACCTTCAAGTTTTATTTTAATTAATATGTATTTCTTTGTGAATATACTGTGTGTATTATAACTAAATAAATACAAAAATATATGATTTTATAAATTTCAGATTATACTGTTTTACTTTTATTTAGGTGAAATGTCTTCAGTATTGGAACTGTGAAGAGTCGTCCACCTACGGAGACATATCGGTAACAGTTTCGTCAATGGAAGTGTTTGCAGAGTTCACAATTAGGACTTTTATTGTGAAATCCGTGAGTTTTCGTTAGCATTTACAATAAATAAGTCGAATTTGATTTCAAACAAATTGTATCAAGGCCATCCTTCGTTATAAGATATTAATACGTATGCTACTTTTAAATGGAACTATCCAGACATTTTGAAATATATCAAGATTGGTTAAAAGTAAACACAGAAATGTAAAACTGTAATAAAGATACTATACAGACTTTATAACTATTACTTATAATTCAAGTATGTTTGGTAGCATATCGGTTTGCCTTAGGCCAATACGGCAAAACAATATAAGTTGGTGGCTGGCATTGACAATATGACAAAACTATTAGACTAGGTACCTTTTGGTTTCAAATAAGAGCAACATATGTAATGAAGAGAAATATTCTAGTTCAAAAGATTGCTGTCTCTTTTCTAACACTGTATATTACAGCCTGAACTAAACTGATTTATAAACCGTGCTAAGCTTTGACAAACACAACACGAATCATACAAATATTCGACATAATAGTGGTATTATATATATCATATATATCATGAGTATAATCTGACATTTTATAAAGCACAGTACTCATTCAGACTATGGAAATCAGGTTTAAAATACCTTTTAGATCTCAACAAAACAACGGAGACAGGTAACCCAGTTCCACTTTACGGTTTGGCCAGATAAAAGCAGACCCAAAACACTTACAAGTTTGATACAGTTTTGGTGCAAAGTTCGTAAATATGACGTAGAATCTGCCCAGCCATGGTTGGTACATTGCAGGTATGCGAACTATGTTTATCTTGTTATATTCCTCATTAACGATATCATCTATGTAAGCTAACAAGTATGCTGTATTGCCTACTGACCGTTCCAAGTTTACAACGGTTACCCTGTCTTCATCACTCTTTATGTTGTGTATTATGTTGTGTATTATGTTGTGTATTATGTCGTGTATTTTTTTGTGTATTGTCCAGTTCAACGACTATTTAGTTTGATGATTTGATTTAGTTTGTGGTGCAGTATGGACATACGGTGCCATTTCGTTTGTGGAACAGTATGGACATACGGTGCTTTTTCGTTTGTGGTGCTGTATGGACATACGGTGCTTTTTCGTTTGTGGTGCAGTATGGACATACGGTGCCATTTCGTTTGTGGTACAGTATGGACATACGGTCCCATTTCGTTTTGATGCTGTGTTTTATATAGGCCGAACTTTCTCATTTAAGTTCCTGTAGTTAAATGTATTTTTGTTTAACATGTATCTGACGGACAAATTACTTTTCTATGGTAATTATGATGTTGATTATTAATATATATAATAAGTCTGCAAACACGTGTATGTTGCGTTCGTGTCAATTCATAAAGAACCTGACACGATTTTTTTGTGCGAGCTATAAAGTAGAAAGGAAGGCATGCAATGTTTGTTTGTTTGAGGCTTTCATAATTTATATCAAAAAATACTTATGTTTCTAGTACCGGAGTTGGTAGGACATAAAAATGTATAGCCTTGAATATACTATATGACCAAGGTAAAGAGCTGAACTACGTAAATGTTTACCAGTGTGTACAGGAACTGAGACGACAACGTGTAAACATGGTTCAAACTCAGGTACACATTCGGTGTTTTGGTACCTGTATAATTTGAAATTATTGTATTTATATTTATTATAGCGCTGGGGTAGGTAGGACAGGAACATTTATAGCCTTGGATATACTGTATGATCAAGGTAAAGAGCTGAAATACGTAAATGTTTACCAGTGCGTACAGGAACTGAGACTGCAAAGGATAAACATGGTTCAAACACAGGTATAAAGTTATGTGTAACTTTAGTCACACAGATTCGACATATTTATTTGCACATTTACATTTAGTGGGTAAATTGTAAAATAATTCAATGAGTCCATATACTATTGGGTGAATTTGTAATTGGATTGTGATATTAACATGAAACAAAGCTAGTGTGGTTGATGTGCCAAAGGCCACAATATCTATCATATACATATTTAAATACTCGTGTTCAGTATTTAAGCTGTATTATATATTATATCATTAAACCTACTCTCTGTCAGAACGCGCATATGGAAAAGGATCTTAAAACCAGCATTATAACTATCAGTTGGTAAAAGTGGTTCCAGCTATATTTTATATGATTTAAGAAAGAAGTATAACATGTATCTTTAATTTAAGTGGTCTTATAATAACGATGCACTTTCACAGGAACAATACACATATCTACACGAGCTGGTGTTTGAAGCCCTTGTTGTACACGTTCAAGCAATACCTATACAAGACTTTGAAAACGAATACATAACTCTACTACAAGTTGAAAGAACGACCGGCATTACAGGACTGATGTCCGGATTTGAGGTTCGTTGTTGTACAATTTAATCATATAACGAAAATAACATTGATTGATTACCATCTTTTGATCGAGTTTCAACGATTTAAAACAGTTAATGGGTGGTGACCTTATTATTATTTTATTTATTTTATTAAACTGGGAAATATTCAGTTTGGTTACAAAAATGTATGAGTTCTTGATTTACAAAACTTTTACCGATATTTATATAATTTATATTTTAAATATGTTCTAAGTATATATCAAGTATATATATATAAACTTTATTTTTTATTTCTCCAGTCATTTGATTTCGAAATCCTTCTGATGAATTAAACGAACTTAAACATTATATATATTTCGTATATTCCACAGTCATCGGTCACGTTTAACATTACATTTAAATGTTGCTTCATAGTGTGTGGACAATCATATTTTTATCAGAATCTGAACTTTGCAAAATATTTTACAAATATGTGTTTGTTTTTCAGAATTGTCTATCAACAGTCTTAAAATGTTCAACCAAAGCAAACATGCGTGTGTATTGACACTATGTCTGAAATTTATAAGTAAATGACATTTTAAAATGCTAAATATTTGTCGGCGACTAATGCTTAACAAATGTAAGTCTCAAGATTCCTAATCAACATTCCTAATGTATTATATACTTTATAACATAAACATTAACAGGAATATTATAATATTTAAAGAGGATTCAGGGTGATATTGTCGATATCTCGAATGAAGATCTGACTGACATCGAAGAAGTAGGTAGTGATAGAAAGAATGTATTCGCTGCAGCCAAACGTGCGGAAAACAGGAATAAGAATAGATACAACAATATTATGGCGTGTAAGTCTAGAGGCACATTCTCTGTTTGTATAATAAGTTTATTATTACATGTATGCATACAGCATAATGTATACGATAGTTTTAATCATGGTTATTGTTGTTATTTTGGTCAAGTTTGTTAGTAAACCTATAAAGCCTTTTACTTTTCAAATAAGACCAACCCGCTCTTTAAGATTGCCACTGTTACTAAATATAGATCAACATCTTTAAACAAATTACCTTTGATAATATTGTACATGTACATATGAACTTCAAGTCCTTTAACACAATAAATGGCTCCGACAGAAGACATACATTATTTTAATATATATATTTATCAATGAAACACTCTTAAGCAATGGTCTTCATATGTGGAATAGTATGAGAAACATATTGTGATGTCACAATCATGAGATAAATTATAACAGCTTAAATCCTTGTTTGTGAAAAAAGATTTATTTTCATAGTTTTAAAGAATAATTCGAAATTCATCAGTGTTATTGTTTTTAACAGTTTTGATTTTATCAACTAGTGTTGGTCAACAAAAACAAAAATACTATCTTTAAAACAATGCCTAAGCGTTCACTGGTTTGCATTTGCGCGTATTTCGCTTTTGAGGCTAGGAAAACTCCATATCGATAAACTTGCTGTGATGTTACAAGCAGCTATATGAGATACATGTAATACTAATTATTGAATGCTCATCGTCATAATCGGGAAATATTATAAAATGTTAATAAAGGGTATAGGAATTTTACTCAGGATATTTAACGTAAGGTATGATAAAATGATATGCAGAATCCTCCACTTTGAAAATGAAGATCTAGTGATGTTTATTTTTGCATGGACTATGTTATACACAAAGATTTATATTATATTACAAATACAATCCAAGGGTAAAAGGGTCTCAGACCAGATAGTTTGTATGTTCGTATCTAAGTCTGCACACATATTAAATATTGTTGGGTTATTCCAATGTCTTAATCAGCAAGGCTTCCGTGTTCTATGTCATATTGTCAAGTTTTTATTTGAAGTTTGTCACGTGAATTACTCAGACATATATGTGCCTCTGGTTTAAATAGTAGTATACTCGTGTTCACACACACCCGCAACCCCCTTCACCCCCACCCCGAACAAGAAAGATGTGTTGATTAATTAAGACCTTTTAAGTGTTCTATTCATGTAATTAAGCATGTCTGTTTTATATTCTTTAGCCAATAATTACAGACCTTTCCTGTCATCACATATACCCGGATGTAACGACTACATTAACGCCGTATATGTACCGGTAAGTCCAAAAACAGTTCAACAAAACTGTGAACGTTTTTAACGTTAACTTGCATTGTGTTGTAATGACTATGCATATTTATATAATATCAATAATTTACCCATCTACACTATCATCTAATTATTTTATTGATACATTGTTAGCACAATGGATCACTCAACTTCTTCTAATTATGACACTATTACTTCTCCTTCTCTTTCTACTACTGATGGTGCATCACGCATAGGAGAACGATGTGCCGTTGTAATTTTAAAGAAAATGAGGCGATCCTGAAGAGAGAGAGTGAATTAGGCAATCCAAAAACAAATGAAAATCATCATAATGTGCTTTTCATATGACAATGTATGAAATGCGTTGAATTTGGTCTAATTGATTTTGTTTAATTATGGAATTTCAAAATGTTTCGTCAGTAAAACTCACGAATCGTTTTTTGTTTATCATACTTATTCTTTCATATTGCTATTACTGGCTCAATATTATCTTGATCAAAGACAAAATAGTAGTAGAGCCATAAAGCATCAAATTAATTACTATTAATGATTTATATAACAAAAACTAGCCGATTCATCGAGATTTCCAGACCAAGCTATTTCTTTAATAATACTTAAATCGGACGAAGCATTGGACCTGGTTTAGTGCATATGCACATTGAATATGAAACGTAAACAGCTGATGGTGTTATGTGTATTTGGATTACACTCATAATTATATCAGATCAGTTCTTTCACCGGAAATACCGATTATCAAACCCTCAAACTCCATATAAGTGTGTTTGTTTCAGTTTCCTGGAAACAAACTGTTATTTTACATATGTATTCGTCAATCTGCACTAATATGAATACCTTCGTTAAAATGTCCCATACAGAGTTACAGAAATGTGGGAAGCTACATATTGAGTCAAACACCCCTCGAAAACACTGCTGTTGATTGCTGCAGACTCGTGTCTGAACACAAGATACAGCTCATCGTCACGTTTGACGACAGCGGTGCGGAAACGGTGTGTATGGACATTATAAATATGATATCAATTTTACAATTAATTTAATTCTAGCCAAGCACCTTTTAACGCATTGTTGTTAACAGCTGTTGACTGGTATGTGATAACAGATAAAGTGCATTGTCATATTTGATGACAATTTGGAGAATGAGTCATTATTTTATCCATTTTAATTGTTTCAAGTGGCAAAACATACGAATATTACGCCATCCAAATATGTAATGACGTCGATATTTCCATATTTCATTCAATTCAATCTTAGTAGTATTAAGTAATGTTGAAGTAATGATTGCTCAGTACAGTAATACGTTGTTACTAAAATAATCAGAATAATAAGAATAACCTATTGAGCAATAATTATGTGTTAACTAGTTAGTTTCTATAATATTAATTGTATTGCTTTTACTAATACTTCAAGTTTGCAGTTTCTTTTAATGAAAATATTTGTGTTAACATACCTAAATATTTTTTAAAAACTTATTTGCCGAAATGTGTCAGGTTGGAACCTATTTGCCAGACAATGGAAGTTTAAAGGTTGGACCTTTCGAAGTGGAATTGACGTCAGAGGAAAGAAGAGATGACTACAGTATAAGAAACTTCAATATGGAGTTTAAAGTAAGTTTTAAAAGGCGTGGCAAGCCATGATTTATATTAAAATATGCTACTCAATTATTTGCTTCGAAAGTGTATATACGACATGTGGAGTGCTCACTTTAGGATTACATTTCGGGAGTGACATAGTTAAACGCAAAATAGCGTTTGTCGATTTTAGCTGTTTGGTTAAATGTACATGCTACTGATTTCATAGCAAATCATTCTGAACGCAAGATATATAATTAAAACAAGGTAGTATCCAAAGTAGGTCCCAATCCCACTGGGAGTTCGACTTGTAAGTGAGGAAGTGTCGATTCTTACGGATGGCGGGAGGGGTAAAGTACTCGTTCTACCCATGAACAATAAAGGTCCCTACAAACAAAGCGTGCATGGACCACATGCACATGTATGAATCCCGCATTTGGCGTTTGCTCGATATTGTCGTCGTAGAAGAGTAGTATTTGCAGTAGCAGTAATTGTAGTAGTATAAATAGTAGTAGTAGTAGTAGTAGTAGTAGTAGTGATAGTAGTATTAGTATTAGTAGTAGTAGTAGTAGTAGTAGTAGTAGTAGTAGTACGCTACTACACACACATGGACAAAAACATGCAAACATCACATATTAACAACGTTTTAATAGACATATAAAATATATCGTTATTTTATAAATATATATTTGATGCAAGGGTACGCATACTTTTCGCTTTACAACTTAAACAGCTCGTACACGTGCTTTTGAATTTCAGAACAATGCTGTTTATGAATAAAAACTCATGCTGAAACAATAAACAATAATGTTCGAAAGCTTTAAACATATTTCAAACGTGAAATTTGTTTTTATTTTTACTAACAAATGAGTCCGAAATCGAGGTACTTGCTTATAATTAAAATAATTTTATTATGTTATATACATCAACATCCGTTTTATGGACTACGAACAAACGCATGATAACATTGAACAAGAAACAACATAAAACCGCCTTGTTAAAACTGATTTATTTCATTCCATTCCAACAGGAAGAGGGACAATGGTGCATTATGCAGATAGTATTTACAAAATGGTCAAGTGATGATACAGTGCCACGTGATCATAACGCTATGCTAAATCTTATAAACGCAGTTGTGGAACAGCTAAAGCTAATTAACGGAAAGTGTGTCCTGGTTCAGTGCTTGTAAGTTACAAACAACGATATATACAAGATCTGACAAGAGTCCTTGTTTAAATGATTAAACGATTTGGATAAAACTAAATGATGCGAATGCTTAAGGGAAAGAAAAGATTTCTATGTCCACCGCCATATAGATGCCATCTTCGGGATGGTTAAAAGTATGTACTATTGATTTTATGAATATTGAGTTCTGCTCAACGCGGACGTGAGCGGTAGCTAGCATATTTCACTACCGTTCATGAACAGTCTCAATCAAACCGAGACTGCAATATTTCGTATGTGTCGTGTTCTGCCGTTTCTAAAGGTCCACTCTCATACTCTTTTATTATACTCTCACACCGCAAGGTATGTGAAAGTGGGAAATATATCGATATCTACACCAGTTTTAAAAGATTTGTGTAATTTCCACTCTATGTTATGGAGTGTAATACTATCAGACAGAAATGCAACGCATTCCGCTAACCATCGTCTCTAGTGTGACTAAGAGTAAAATAGATTCAGAATCACCTAATAACAGGTTCAGTTATGGTCACTACTAAGAAGACTCAGTGGAGGAGCCTTTCCGTTGAATCGTTAACACTACTGAATCCCCGACTTTGTAGAGCTTTTGCGACTGGAAGGTAATAATGGTTCTCGTTTCCGGTAAATATCTAAATGGTATGTTTTGTGTTTCTCGTTATTATTAGCTGGGTGTAATGTCGACGTTAGTACATGATTAAGTAAAGACCGAGATCGTCAAGGCGATTTCGATGTGTACATTTTTATCATAAATTATAACAAATAAAAATGCATGCATTACAGTTTCGTTATATCCTATATAATAGTAAAACTTTTATCATGTTATTACAATATATGTATAAACATATCCTTTTTCGTGGTGTATTCATTATTTTGTAAAACGATATTTATTGGGCCTTTGGCAACATCGAAACTCTTTCAATTCTGTCTTTTTATGCAAACATGCTAACAAATACGTCTGCTCCATATGAGAAACTTGCATCGAAAACTAACCTTGCTGATTGGTATGCCAATGTTGACGTCAGATATCGAGATTCGCAGCACGTGCAATACGTGAACTATAGAGGAGCGATGTTTATACCTACATAACGCGACTGGGAAATTCCAAAACAGAAAGACTATATTAGCAGTGTCCTAAAGCAGTATAATTTGGACGAAAGTTAATTGTAGATCTTAGTCTATTAAACAATTACAGTTTGAAATGAATAAAGCTATGCATTAAATAACTGCCAATATTTCCAAATTATCTTTTTTATCATGAAAATTGAAAATGAAATAAATATATCTTGTTTGTTTCATTTACGCACTTTTCGGATGAACGATCCGAATAAGCCACCCCATGCCATATATGCCTATAATTTACATACCAAAGAAGTCATTCATTCTACTGTTTAGACGCGCTATTTTTGCATAATACTAGCATTTCTATGTAGTCTTTATTTTTGTAGAAGAATATATAAAGCAGAGTTTTCATTACATTAATGAAAACATAACTATAACGTAAACCATGTGTCTACATTCTTCAATACATCAGGCATTTTACTCCAGAGACGTACGAATATTACCACATACCTTGTAGTTAGTGTCTTTAATTACTTGATCTACACTCTATTCCAGGAATGGTGCCGAGAGAAGCGGATTATTTGTAGTACTGATGAACGTACTAGAACGAATGAGAATCGAACAAGAGGTCGCCATTCCACAAGTTACTAAACAAATGAGGCATATACGACAGCAGATCTTACCAACCTATGTGCGTAGTTTGTATTCATAAACATGATAAAGCACGATTTATTTCTAGATTAAGTGCATGCAGCTAAAACTAACAATATTTGCACTCGGTTGATAATGTATACAACATTACTGTTTGTTCAATACATTTAAAGGAAATGATAGCATGCGTTTATTCGTATTGTCGTTAACAAATTAAACGTATATAATTATATTTCATCAGTGTGTTTATTTACTCTTCAGTTATATGAATAGTTTATGAGAAAGGAAATGTTAGATACACTATTACATAATATAGTTAGTGCTAGTGTTATCATTATATTGTTTGCTATAGCGGTTATTTGTATGCTCCAGATCTATGACTGAGTAACCTGCATAGGTAGCAGGTTAATGTATGAAATGACGTAGGTTATTGTAATTCGAGCAAGCAGCCTATTCGGTTTAAAATAGTCAATGTCAGTAGAGAGAATGCGATGAGGTAGCTTGGGAACAGTTCCAAGATCGTTAGCCGGATCCTTACGTCATGGCTTATCTAAATGTTAGAGATATTGCCAGCACATTACAATCTATTGACGTAACAAAAAAGCAAAGCCTTGGCCAAATACGGAGGCATGATTCAGCCATATAATATTACCTCATAGTTATATTTGGGTAGGACTCTCTGCACTATACTTCCTGTTTGCCAGATTTAGTTATACCTTCTAGCTAATTCTTAGAAATCCCTCCATCAGTTCTAGGAAGTAATGAACTCCGTAAGAAGATCGGTATGCTCGACTGTATATAAGTAGAGAGAGAGACGAGAGAGAGTGTGTGTGTGAGTGTGGCTGGATAGGAGCCCAGTGAACTAAGAGAGTGCGAAACATGCTTTAGAAATGGACTTTAGAAATTAGTAATTAGTAAAATAAAATTGAGCGACACACCAAAGGAGAGACTCAGTTGTTTTTGAGACCGGAAAGTTAGTTACGTAACAATTAGAAAGAAAAACGTGACTTCATTTTGTTGTTGTTTGTTTGCTACAGGAGCAGTACAAGTTTTGCCACGACGTTGTGCTTCGTCATTTACAGAACACAAGCACATAAGTGGGCAAACTTATAGAGGAAAAACGCATGTGGCGATCCAGAAACTCTGATACAGTTAAACAATTTAAAGCTATTTGTGGATAATAATACCTTCTACGTCTTTTAAGGGCCAGGTTTTGTCTGCCTATCACAATATATAATTAAATAATTTATCACACAAATCCATGTTGATAACTCAACGCATTTGTCCATGGATATTTCATGATCAAGGTGCCTATAGCTAGAAACACATGTTCAAAGTAGTTAGTTATGTAAATTGCATGTTACTAAATACCAATAACTTTGTTCGTGTTTTTATAGCTACGAGAGCTGACCAACATGTTAAATAACTGCTTCAAGTAGAGTCTTTTTTTAGAGGCACAATGTAAGTAACATTTAGTGTAGTAAGGTTAAGAAAAATCTCCATATTTAATAACGACCAATAATGTTCTTGGTTTTGCGCCCCGAGTTTCAAAATAAGTTAGGTCATTTTCCATTTGTTTTCAAGTTGGTATTTAAAATGCGGGTTACTCTTTGATTTATATGTACATTTATATGGTGTAGTATTTTACTTAACACACATTCTAAAACATATATTTCAAGGAAGAATGCGAATTGTTAGGTACAGCCCTGAAGCACATATTATAGGATGTTGCAGTTGAAACAAAGAGTAGAAAGAAAGCATTTTGAAATTAGTATTTACTTATAGCCATTATCGTGGATGAAACATTGATATTGCATCAAACATGTACTATAAAGTATTCTTGAGAAACAATGTATTTTTTCTAAATTATACTTTAAATTATAAAAATGTGTTTAAGACTTAAGACATCCACGTAAATATACAGAGAAATGACATTTCATTCAACTCCTCATTTAATTCGTTATACACTGTTTGAGAGTATACCCTGTTTGGGTTTACATAAACGTTTAACTTGTGTACATGTACATTTCATTTGATTGCCTACTGAAACTGTTCATATTCGAAACTACTGTATTATGTTATATAAACTTTGATTCGACTTTAATCTTTATTACAACGATCGTGTTTCAACTCATCTCTTATACTGAAACACGATCGTTGTTATAGTGAACATCTGAACTTAAAGTCGAAACAAAGTTTATAATTCTTTGCAAAATTTTATTATGGTAACTATGATCTACTTTTGTAATATAAATGTAATTTGAGATTTTTTCTTAGAATAGGACTATATCAATAAATACTGATAATGGAGATTCTCTGGAAGCAACAAACACAACCAAGAAACTTATTTTAGTCTGTTAGTATGAGGTAAATAGCAAAACACCTAGCATGCCCCTTAGCACCGGTTTAAGCGGTATTCTACTTCAAAACCACCTGTATTGTGCTCGATGATCCCAAAGGATCGGTACAAATGACAATACTGATAAGCTGACCTCATTTTCATACAATATGTATCAGTCTTGTAAGAAAATTAGTCAACATAGGTTATGATTATTCTTGCAACACATTGTACGCTTAGTGGTTGACCCATTTACAGTTCGCATTTTGCTTTCCTCTTTGATTTTGCGATGATGCGTTAATGTGCAGAATTTATGATGACGTCTACCTAAATCCTGAAAAGGAAGGTAACGTTTAATGTTAGTCTTATATCCCGTATTGTCGTGCCCTCAACGCTTTATTCTCTTGATGTTCTGACTTCGGCCAAGTCATTAAATACTTAATCCATTTTCCTTATAACTGGTGTTGCTTTTTGTGATGGCCGAGTTCTGTGAATGCTACTGTTCTATACCACTTTGGTGTCCATACCACTTTGGTTTCCATACCATTTTTGTATTTACTTTTTACCATCAGATGACTGTAAAATGTTTGAATACTTACATTTATTTTCAATCTAAATGTATCCTACATTCGCTCGTCACGCGACACCTGGCCGGAGTTCAAATTATTGGAAACATAATTGGACGCAAGGGTGCGGATAAGACACGATGTGCGTAATCAGTTGTGTCAGTAATATGCGCTAGTACATGTACATGTACAGTGCATACATGCATTACATATGTATTTAGGTATGATTGCATCTGTTAAATTAAATTGAATTAAGATAATCAAATAAAACATATTATCAAGACTTTTTTATAACAATAAGACTCAAAACACACCATCAACATCTCCTTCTCGCACACACATACACTCACGCGTACTCCCAAAATACTTCTGCCTATACTGTTTGTAATATAAGTAGTAGTCTTACTCAATAAATAATACGCTGTGGGGCTGTTGAGAAATAAAATACAGTGATTTCATTAAATTGGCAGGTACATTCCTATTAAACTACAAACCACTTTGAAAGATTTACCATCAGCCTTTTTACATTATAATTATGTGTGGCATCCCTCTAAAGGCCATGTTGACGAAAATACTCAGTTTGACATATTTAATATTCAAATACAAATTCCATTTGATGCACATATTACAAAATGTGCAAAACACTAGACGCGTTGTTACGCCCCTATATAATACGTTTATGGTGTCCGTCCGACTTCTCCCTGCAGACAAATTTCAGTTTCAGAACAATATATTGACTTCAGGTCCGTTTATTCTTATTAATGGAATTTTATATTTAGGTTGCATTAGTTGTGTTTGATATAGATCCTATTTATCATGTAAGAAATGTTATTTTAGTTATAGTTTGTATTGAACGTTTTTATGATATAGTATGCATGAAACTTCCTTCTCGCCAATGTATGTATCATAGTTTCTATTATTTGTAATAAATGTCCTTATCGACGTCTTATCAAGTGTTTCGAATTAGAAATAATGAAAAATAAAACAAAAACGATTTTTAAGGAAATTAAATATATGCTTTAGACAATATAAGTTTGTAAGTGCGTGTGAAAAACATGAAATGACTTGTCAACAACCGTTTTATTTCCTCCTGCTTTATAGAAATAATTTTAGTTAAGAAATTAATTTGATTACACAGAAACAAGAACGTAAATAAATTCAATGAGTATTTATTGAAATAGTTTCTTTACACAAACATGCTAATAGTAAAGTCCACTGGCATTATGGATGGTATTATCGCCGGACAGGGCAATTTATTTGTTAAAGCCATAGTGGCAAGTGCTTGCGATTTTAACCAATGTATGCATGAAAAAAAGATTCTTTATGCTTTTATAAGAGTAGCTATTTTATAATAAATTAAACAACAACATAAATTATCTGTATATGCTTATTGATTTTCAGTGTATGTATAGTACGAGTTTTTATCTTAAATGTTATATTTTTGTATACATGAACATTGACGATGACATAATTGTAATAATTATATTGTAAACAGGTTTGAACGGTATAATTATGTATTTGTTAATAATGTAAAATGTCTTTATCATTTCACTCTTCATCTCTGTACATATAGTAATGAAATAAAATCTCCAATTGCTTAATCATCGTTTCTATTGTTTTAATCACCACAATGACAAAGCTACCAGTGTTTAAAAAGTGCGTGTTTGCGGCGTTTGTCCTTTGAAGATTGGCATGCTTTATTTTCCGGTTAACAAACAGGTCAGCGTACTATGACTGGTCAATGTTTTATCACACTTGTCATAAAGTAAATAAATGCATGAGTATTTACCGGTGTTACAAAGTGTAACTGTTGCCTGGGCACGTTTGAATATGTATACTTTAAATATGAATATATACGAAAGTAAAATATCAAGCACTATATCTATATTGTAGACAAACCATCTCTGCTGTGTTGGAATATAATATCTACCGATATCAATATCTATAACAAAGGACGAGGTAGCATTGCATGACTTTGGCAATACGTTTCTTGTTGAACGTCTGCGATTTCTCCCAGTTGTGCACCATACGTCTTAGATGTTTTTTTTGTAACATGGACAATGGATTCTACTTACTTTAATTACACTAAATAGAGTATAGTATATACGCAGAAATAAACAATACATTTAAAAAATGTTTCAAGTTTTAAAAAAGTAAATATCAAAGTCGTACAGGAACTGTAGCATTCAAGGAACAGAGCCAACCAAACACACGCATCAAAACAAACAAAAATTTGAATAAAAAGCAAGGTATCACAAACACAAAGGGTTCGACAATAGGGCTACCGCCCTGGAACGGTCAGTGGCAAAAAGGCCGCTGTGGGTTTAAAACAGATTCTAGGATGAACCAAACCTCACACTTACCCTATTGTAATTCCAGTAACACGGGACAGTTTAATTAAGAAATCCCTGTCATGCCATATCCTCGTACAAGCTAGGCAGCATTAATATGTTATATAAGTATAAGACAATTATGATCATGTATATATATATAACAGCCACCAGTGTTTTGTTGTTTTTTGCCACGCCCGAATTTGGTTAAAATTCCAAGTAATTCTAAAAGATATACACTAATTCTGTTCATCTGATGTTCATTGGGTCATATCCATTACATCCTATACCAGTTTGGTCCAAATTTTACATTAGACAAATTAGTTTAAAAGTCGAACAGGAAATGCAGCTTTCACAAAGTGATAATATTATAATTATGTCATCGGGAAATTTCATTATTCCCGCGGGGTCTTGGCTGTCCCATAGGACTTTTCAAAAAGTCCCGTGGAGTTTTTTACCCATATTTTACTTGGGAGAAATAACTCGGTGTTTTGAAATTTTAAATATCGATTATTTAACTTAAGTGCATGCGGATTTTTTTGTAATAAATTTAAACACATGATAATTAAGCATTATCTCAATTTTGACAAAAAAACCGTGGGATTTTGGTCCCATATGAAACATGGGATAAGAGATTATTAACCCATATTTTAAATGGGATTTTATAAATATCCCACGGGGTAATATAAAAAATCCCACGAAATTATTACCCCATATTTTAAATGGGATTTTAGAAAATACCATGGGGTTTAATCACTTGAGAAACTTCATTCGTTTATTCATATCTTTACACATACAATGTTCTTAAACTATTGTGAACCGTTGTTGTTGTTGTTATCTGTTGATAATATACCATTTGTAATATTAATAATGACATAACATACATATACATGGTTATTTATAGAAAACTATTAGTGAAAATGAAAGTAGAACATAGTAGTAGTAGCAGTAACATTAATAGAAACAGCAGTGGCAGTGGTAAAAAATACAGCGGTTGTATAACTACTTAAAGCAGCAGTAGCAAAAGGAACAGGATACAAAACGTGAAGTAGCATCAGCAGATGGGGATGTAAATGCAGTATCATCAGTATATGTTGTAGAAAGATGCAGCTGTCATTGTAGGAGTAGCAGCAGCAGAAGTAGTATTAGCAGCAGAAGCAGCAGCAGTAGCAGCAGTCACATAAGTAGCAGCAATGGCAGCAGCAGTAGTAACAGCAGCGTTAGTGGTAGTAGTAGTAGTAGTAGCAGCCGTAGCAGTAGTAGTAGTAGCAGCAGCAGCACTAGCAGTTACTAGAGCAAAATAAGTAACATTGGTAACAATTGTAACAGTTGCAGTGGTAGTAGTTGTAGTAGTAATAGTAGTAGTAGTAGCAGTGTTAGCAGTGATTGCAGTGGTAGCAGTGGTAGAAGCAGTAGCAACAGCAGAAGCAGTAGTAGAAGTAGTACTAGTAGTTGAAGAAGTAGAAGTATTAATAATAGTAGTAGTAGTATTTGTAGTAGAAGTAGTAGTAGTAGTAGTAGTAGTAGTAGTAGTTGTAGTAGTAGTAGTAGTAGTAGTAGTAGGAGTAGTTGCAGTAGTAGCAGTAGTAGTAGTTGTAGTAGTGGTTTTAGTAGTAGCAGCAGTAGTAGTAGTAGTAGTAGTAGTAGTAGTAGTAGAAGTAGTAGCAGCCGTTCTAGTAAGTAACAAACAGCAATAGCAGTAGTAGCTTTAGCAACAGTAACATTAGCAGTAGTTACAGCAGCAGAAACAATATTGATCAACGTCGTAGCGGTAGCCACATCATGTGAATTACTAGTAGACGTATTACCAGTAGTAGGAGTAGCCACGGTTGCAACGTTAGTACTATCAGCCGTGTTTTAGAAACAATAGTTACTGCAGTAGGAGAAGTAGCCATTGCAGAAGTAGCAGCAGAAGTTGCCACGGCAAAAAAAGCACCGATAGCAACAAGTGCAACAATAGCAGTAGTAGCAGAAGCAAGAAGGCGACACAAAACATGTAAATGATTAAAAGGTAAACATAAGCTCCTAAGATTAGATCATTATTTGTTTGCTTCAAAAAAATAATGTCTCATCGAATGAAGCATTGTTACGACGCATAGAGCTAGCCCGTGAATATAGTTTCTTTGAGCTGTATGCGTAGAACGCTTACGCATGCAGCACTCATAAAACTATATGCGTACACGGTTGAAATGCTTTAAAGATCAGAAATGTACGCTAAACGATACACATAGTTATTTTTGATTATCGCTAAACGCGTTGCATCGGGGCAACATATATACTTCATTTTAGCTCACCTGAGTCAAAGGTGCAAAAGGCAAACAAAATAAAATTCAGTTTTTAACTTAGCAATTAGATATCCGTAAGTTCCATGCCCGAACACTGAAGTACCTAGCGCATTCACTTCTTACCCGAGGACGTATGTGATTTTGTATGGTGGCCTCTTGCAAATCCTGCAAGTGGGTTTCATTAGTATACTCCGTCTTTTTACCACGCCGTGGGTTTCATTGGTGTACTCCATATTTTTCCCACGCCGTGGGTTTCATTGCGCTACTCTGTCTTTTTCCAACGCCAAGACCGCGGAAAACGCATCGTTTTCTTTTTGTAATACAGAAATATCAAAGAATTTGTGAGAGTGGGCTGCATGTCGCGTTCACAAACTCGGATATTTTAACTGACGACATTCCGCATTTGTATGGGGTTACACCCGTTGACGGTAATAAGTTACAAATTAAGTTTAATAAATTAACAGTTAAATATGCACGAGTCGTACTGATTATATATCATAAAATTATAGCGTTTTTCATCGGTATTTTAAGATAGAAGAGTTAATTTAGGAAGTATCCTTTACGTTTGTATCACTTATATATAATCCCGTTTATTATCAGACATTACATGATTTTGGCCATACTAACATAATACTAGTTTTTTAATGTCAGCAAAGTTTAGGGAAAACAACATGTGTACTTCACAAATATTGTTTGAATCGAATCATCTTTAAAGACCATGCAGCAACGTAGGATATCTTGTTATTGAAGAGAATGTTCTGGTTATTTTGCGTATGGTAGACAGATGTTCTCGGCCTCGCTCGCGTTGTAATACAGTGCTATTATTTTTAAAGCCAATTTTAAAATTATAGCTAACCTTGGCGCCTTACCAGAGTTAGAAAGTGATCTCCTTCGGGTCTTTTTTTATATGTTCAGTGTTATATCTGTTGGTGGTATATGGCTCATTTAGTTTATTTTTAATAATTCAATACAAAAATAATGTGTGTTTGTAACAATTTAACAAATATCAATCCTGATGTACTTCCTTTAAAACTGACAGTGAAATATTTATAGAAATTACAGCGTAAATTGGCCCTAGTTTGAAAATGAATCTATTTTAAGATGGCACATTTTCTTATTCATTATTATTAAAGAGCATGGTAGTTCAGTCGTAGAGCGTCGGACCCAGGATCGAAGGGTCGTGGGTTCTATTGTCGCCTGGACCGTGTGTTGTGTCCTTGAGCAAGACACTATTCACTTGCTAAAATACTGGTTCTGCCTAGGAAGACTAAGAATGTTGTTTAACGGCTCATTAGCACATTATAGGTTATCTAAAGCATCCTGATAGGGAAGGGAAGGATACATAGGAATACGGGTACATGTCCTACTTTTACTATTGAAGGTGTCAGACCGGTATAAATCAGCCCATTCAACACAATGCAATATAGTCTATATTTGGAGATCAGTCACAAGTTCCACAACATTCGTTCGCTTAAATACACTTTTATTCCATATGCCTGTAGCAGTTTTAAAGGCAACTAATACATTCAAGTCTTGGGCAACAGCAAGACAAACAGAATCACACACCAGAATAGTATATATTTCAGTGGATTATACCATTATCTGTAACAAAATACCAAATTAATGTGTAAAAACACAATTGTATGCCATTGCATAGTGATTTCGTCTGAATTAATGAAGAAAAATGGGTGGGATTTACACCATGTTTAGCAAAAAACTAAAATAAATGCTGAATTCCGCAAATTTTTGTATATTTCAGTTTCAGATTGTAAAACCCATCATCGCGTACAAAATTTAAAGATCTCAGGCTTTCGATACAAAGTAAGACTCCTCCTAGAGTCGCGTCATGTCAAAATGTCAGTACCGATACATTTTCAGATTTTAGCCTCATACGGTACCTTAAAATAATAAAATTGCCATTTATTGTAGGAATTGAGACAGATCTACTACCTTTTGCCACTAATCCACTTAAAGACACTTGAGAGCCTACTTAAAGTACTTTAGGGCCACTCCAAATCACTAGGACCCCCAAATTCCACCCTAAAACACACATTCTATTTCAATTGCAAAAAAACATGTTCTGTTGTAAAATTCAAAAATTTAACATCAGCTTTTTTTTTCTCACTCTGCTGCAAGCTTTAACATGAACAATCAACTGGATTTGGCCATTAATAAGAAAAATGCATTTTGTCTATCTAGGTGTCAGACCGGTGAAAATCAGCCCATTGAACACAATGCAATATAGGCTATATTTGGAGATCAGTCACAAGTTCCACAACATTCGTTCGCTTAAATACACTTTTATTCTGTGTATTAAACACATTTGGCTAGCAAACGGTCCCATATCTGGAATAAAACACCTATTCAGTTTTTCAACATTTCGCGTCATTCATTCAAACCATGCGTATTTTGAAATAAACATCTGTCAAAACCACATCTCTACCTAACCTCTGTGCTGATACTCTCCAAAGAAATAATCCTGACAAACACAGTAAAATACTTACTACATTCATGATAACATACATACTACTTTAACCTCAGGTTAGATTAAACAATGAAATAGAAACTAATCTTGGGAAAAACACATGCAAACTAGAAACTTTGGATTCTTTCAAGGAACTATTTCAAAACCCTACGACCCGGAAGTACTTCCTGACTAGTCTGACACCTGAATATATTAGTATGTTTCAAGATGACACGGATGTTAAAGACGCTGCGTTCGAAGCCGTCTTGCCACTCACCGCTGCGAGTATACAGTACTGGTTTTACACAGAACAGGTGGGTGGTCTGCCTTCACCACAACAAATCGATCGTCATATGTAGCTTAACATGAGCTGAAAATGAAGTAAAACATCATTCAAGCACCCAACCAACCAACCTATGGTTCTGTACGTGCTCTGAGTATAGATTCCGATAGACGGGACCGTCCGGTTTGCGCCCCCATCCGAAGAACGAGGTTAATGTAACGTGACTTGCCCAAGAACACACTCAGTGGCACCTGTGAGGCTTGAACCCGTGTCCGTTGGTTTTAAGTCCAGTACGCCATCCACTGGGCCACTCCAGCAACTATGAATATTTACTGCATAATTTAGAAGCCTTGATGTGCTACTTGTGTGAAGTGTTATTATTGTTGATAAGTATGTTACTAGCATCTAAAACACCTACATATTTATCCAGTTTAATGCCTAGTTGTGTGTCTAACATTCTTTCATTCCTATCACAATTAATAGGCTAGTTATTTTAAACCATTGTGTTGAGTATACGTTTACATGTGTTGTATTTCATGCCTGGCCCAATAGATATACTAAAAGTAATTAAATTATAATTAATATCCTGTGTTTAAACAGTAAATACCATGTTAAACAAATGCAAACTATTATAAATTTAGAGTTAACATTTACATTATTTTACAGAAAGCATATTTTTGTCAGATGATATAGAAATTAAATCTTATATAAATCTTATATAATTATACCAAGAAAATATAATAACAAGCGTCGCGAGAAGAAGCTAAACAGCGGGACGTAGGGCAAAAATACTATAATTCAATAGGGCGCGAGACGAAAAGACGATGATTAGCGGGTATAGGAATGTTAATTAGCGCTCTAGATCTGTTGTCTATTCTTTAATTTCGCACGGCGCCTTTTCGTCCCGAGCCTCAAAGTTAATCGGCTTTTCGCCCGTGTCTTATGAATTATCGTATTTTCGTCCCGTGCCCCGTTGATGGTCATCTTTTAGACCTGGGTCGCAGGGCGAAATAACGAAAAAACGAAATGGCATAAATAAACCACCTTACAACATATAGTACCGTTTTACAAAGATTATGTAATCGTTTCGGAATGGCTGAAACATACACACCTTTTATCCAAGATAGACAGATCGACCAAAAGACATTCAATTAATAATTAAACAATCTGCACAAAGGATGTGTTAGTTTCAATAATCTATTGTACCAGTGATATAAAATACCAATACCGATATGCAGCATATCATAAGCAACACAATGAATTTCTTCCTTAAATAAACTAACCCGCCAAACAACGGCAAAATTACACTAAAATAACGTTTATCAAAACTCTATCCAGATGTTCAGGTCAAATAATGACGTACATCATGAATAATCGAATAAATAAATGAATGAATGAATAAATGAATTGACGAACGAACGAACGAACGAACATCGAACGAACGGACGAACAGCAAACAAACGAACAAATACATAAATAGAACACATTTCAAAATTGTATGTTTCTATAAAACACCCATGACTTCTTGAGGTATATCAAATATGACCCCAGGTTCATGATTTAACACGCTATATATAAAACCTATGTGTCATATGTTTTTTATAGAAGATTTCTTGTAGGGTCTCTTTTCATATATAATTATAAGGAAACATGTGAAATCTCTATACCAGTGACTTTGAACAAGCTTGATGGTCCAGTACCTAGGAATCATTTCTGAGCAAAAACTGTCGAAACCGGTTCATCATTTCTTGAGAAAACTAAAGATGTTTTAAGATATAAACTATTTTTAGTAATGGTGGCCATCTGGATATCGCACTGACCTTATTTAAAAAAAAACACTTAAAAACCAATGCTATCAGGATCACCCGTGCGAAGTTGGTCAGAAACGGCAAAACTGTTTCTGAGAAAAAGCCGTTTAAAGTAAAAAAATAAATAAAAATAAACAGCTACCTCCCCTTGCCAGACAAATGGCGGAGAGATGGATGATGAGCGGACGGACGGACGCCCAACGAAGAGTGATCACTGTATACTAGTTCATCTCTGAGGCTTTCTCTAAGCATTTGGCTCTTGTTTGAAAGTAGGCGAAAGGTGATTTATAAATAAACAAGAAATAAGAAATTAAATGTTTTTCATTTGTTTTTCATTTAATTCTTGTGAAACAGTCATGACCGGTGATCTGAAATTACTCCTGTAACATCCAATCAGGACTGACTAAACACGGGTACCACGATAAAGGCAAGTAAATATCGTTTCGAATGATATATGTCTCTATGATACTTTCAAAATGTTGAAATCGACTCAAAATTTGTTAATTGGTCAGACGTATGGACAGACTGCGGATGGATGGACGGACGGACGTATGGAATAATAGTTATCATTATATAGTACCTCATATATGAACCTTTGGCTCATGTTAGCTTATTACCGAAAGTAGTTTCATGCACAAACGGAATGATAATAATGCTTTACAAACATTACATGTCTTTTTTTTTTATTTAATTATTGTGAAAAAGGATCATGACCTTTGAACTCAATTGACTCCGATTACATAAAAAATCAGCACTGAACACGGGTACCACGACAAAGACGGGAGAATACCCTTTCGAGTGATAACTATCTCTTTCCTGCTCGCAATATTTGGAACTTAACTCCCATTTCATGGAGTGACTAATACACGTTCGTCCGGACAGACAGCAAATGGGCGGACGGACGGCGGATTGACGGACGGACGTACGGACTACGAAGGAAGAATTATTACCGTACATTAGCTGATATCTGAGCCTTTTACTTATGTTAACTTTAAACCGAAATATTCTTCACGCATAAACAAACTAATAATGGCTTTCAACAATGTACATTCAGTTTTTCAATTAAATATTCTGGAAAGGGTCATGACCTTTGACCTTAGTTTACCCCTACAAAATCAGGGCAGAACACGGGTACCACGACAAAGGTAAGATATTACCCTTTCGAATGATACTTGTCTCTATGCTCCTCGAAACATGTTGAACTCGACTCACAATTCATTTAGTGACTACAAGACGTTCTTCCGGACATACGGCAAATGTGCAGTTGGACGGCGGATGTGCACACAGAAGGAAGACGGCCAAATACTTATCACAGTATATCAGCTCACCTCTGAGCCTTTTACTTATGTTAGCTTATGAACAAACTATGCTTCGTGCATAAACAAAATAATAATGGCTTTCAAATATGTACATTCAATTATTCAATTAAATATTCTGAAAAAGGGTCATGACCTTTGACCTCAATTTACCCCTTTCATGTACAAAATCAAGGCTGAACACGGGTACCACGCCACAGGTAAGATATTACTCTTTCGAGTGATATCTGTCACTATGCTCCTCTCAAAATGTTTAACTCAACTCAAAAATCGTCGAGTGGCCTCCAGACTAATTGGGACAATGTCAATCCAAACATTCCTTAATAATGTCAACATGAAGATGTAAACAATTGTACTTCACCATGAGCGTGGCAATATGAATTTAAAAAAGACGAGATATTAGTTCTCGACTAATTTTAGCAATGAATCATTACTACCCCTAAAACAAACATTTATACGATGATATATTTAACTAGCGGCTACTGCAATTGAATTGAGTATGCATCAACCCTGTTATATTATTATAGTACTGTAGATGTACCACGCAATTTGTTTATGCATTCTTTATAGAACTATGGTACAGCTCAAACGTGTGACCGATGGAGATAGAGACCACTCCCATTATACAGAAAGTATTTATGACACAATATATGAGTATGTCAAGCATGTATATTTCAACAAAAGGTTTATAATGAACATCGTAAGTGTGCATTATATGTGTGTGTATCGCTTGTGGGCACGTGGTATGAAATCTGATTAATTAGTGGACATTAGATATAAACCACATTTTGACAAAGATATATTCAAGTATAAATATGGATAAATACGAAAAAATGAGGGTCCATGGACTAAAGTACCAGGTTATAAGAAGTATATCTGTGTACTCAATATATCGTATATGGTATAATAAAGATACAGATATGGATTTATTGCATTCTGTAGGATGAAAAATAAGTTCACAAAAATATGTATGGGAAAAAGAACCATCACCTGATAGAAAAGCGACACTTATACATGTGTGACATAAAAATCTATATTATACAACATTGTACAGTATAGTAACGTTATACGACAGCAGGTTCCTTTGCCGCCATATGATAATATATTACGGTTGCTGATTTCTTCTGCTTACAACGGTAGATGATAAAACCGGCTTCGAAGGACTTGTGGCAATTCGCATGTTTGTGTAAACACGTTTTATCAGTCATGTTATACTTGACAGATGTGCTGCCATGGTGATCATTACTTTCCAATTTCGTAATTGTACCATTATGTTTATTGTTGACATGTTTTGGTTTCATATTGTAGACATGTTTTGATTTCACGATCTCGTATTTGTTCAATGCAGGATAATATTAAGACTTATACTAACACAATGTGAATTCGTTTTAGGTTGGAGACTACTTACCTGAAATTGGATCGTTAAATGCTGGACCGTTTGAAGCTACTATAACAGCTAAAGAAGAGCTAAACGATATTACAACCAGAACGTACAGATTACATCATGAAGAAAGTGTATGCCTTTAATTGGTTAACGACAGTTTAAATGATATATGTTTACTTTTGTTTCATGATATTAAGAGCTAAACTTAACGAGTGTACGTATGTCCTCTAATTTGACATATATCTGCATATATTCTAACAGTATATTACGTTAAGACCTTTATATAGTAATATAGCAAATGCTGGGCTAAGCAAAAATAATGCTCTTGATACATACGCTTATTGATGAATATTCACACTTGTATACAATGTAACATTGACTGAGCATTGATCAATATACATATTTAACGAGAGTATCATGTTCAACGATACTTGTTACTCACTCTTTTGTGCATTTATAAAAACCAATCAGTGAACTGTGTGTTCTATTTTCTACACAATGTAAATGCACCTTCACTGGGATTACACATGGTGACATAATATATACTTATTGAATCGGTGCTGGCAGGTGTGCTGGCAGTTGTTAGTAGCGGTATACACGTAATGCTGCAAATGTAGACACTCGATAAAAAAAAGTATGTTAGGTATGTTTGCTTATATTTATATGAAATGAAGCTCACGAAGTATGGTAACTTCACAACATTTAATTGTTCTTTAAAAGATTCAATATCATTCAAAATTGTCCTGTTAATCTGTGTATGCATAGCAACGCATTACATGTATCTCCTATTATTATCAAGTAATATGTTGATAAATATTCATCGTAAGATGGACAAGTGCTCCAATCACTTTTCAAACGCTCCGGTTTCCAGGGAAATACCGGCTCACGTGTGTCCACCTTTGAATATAGGCCGCTGTTTTCCGTCTTCTTTTAAATAACATATAACAGCACTTTCAGTTCCACACACTTAAAACGGGTACTATTCTCTGGCATACGGTTGTAACGAAAACGGAGAACATCCTTTTGTGTGTTCATGTAACATGTTTTCTGAATTGGTTTAATACGACACAATACCGATCGTTCCTGTATTGTATGCTATATTTTTCAGATTCATAATAAGACTTGAAGCAGTTCATATTTAAGAAGTGGCTGCGGGAAGATACAGTACCTGCGGATTATGACGCCATGTTGGATCTCATACAAAACGTTGAAGACCATCGAAAACAACCAGACGACAAACCTGTGATGCTACAATGCTTGTACGTGTTCAGTAGTAATACTTTCAATAAAACCAAAATATTGTTATGATTTGTGTTATGATTTGTGTTATGAGTTTTACATGTTATATTAGTTTGATTATATACTGTATTAGTTTGATTAGTTTCGTATTCAGTGTATCAGGTTCCTCGGTGCATGCTTAGTATCATATATCTGCTAAATAAGTTATGACTGTCATAGCAAGGGCATGCCTGCTAAATAATTTATGACTGTTGATGGCGGAAGTTCACTGGTGAAAGTTCACTGGGATGCAGCATCTAGGTTAAACATGTTAAAGCTTAGCTGTAAATGGCCTACATGCTAACTCATTAATATTCATAAGATTAAAGCCCGTATAAAAAGGGCCGAACGCATGCATTGAGTCCAAGGATTTTGGATGTTATTTAAGACTTAGATCTTCATTATCATTGTTAAAATTGTGTTTGAAATTATCATTGCTTTTATAAACAGAAATAGTGTTATAAACGTAGAAAATAAATGTGTAACCAAACAGTGGATTTATGTGTGATTTAAACTTCCAGCTTTGAGGACATAACGATCAATAATATCTAAAATATAACACTTTTCCCAACATTATCAAGAATATTTCAGCTTATTATCGCATTAGCGTTCAATTTGAATGCTGGTTTTACAAACATCACGATGACATGTTTTATTCGCCATAACGCACTTAACAGAATCACTATCGAAAATGTGTTGTCAAATGTGTATTTAACATCCATTAAATTCCGAGTTATATTGCAGTAATATAAAAGAGAAGCGATCTGTTTGTTGCACTAACCAATATTTTGGAACGATTGAGGATTGAACAAGATGTCGCCATTACGCAAATTATCAGACAGATGAGGCAGCGACGTCAGCAAATCATACCATATTCAGTTCACTTGAATAATAAACAATGAGTCTGTTTTATGTTTTTAATCTATCGTTGTCTTACGTCCTTCTTATTACTGTTTAATTAGTTTTAACTTTTGTCAGTAACACAACTATTTATATAACAATAAATTAAAGGGGCACATGGTATATTGTGGGCGATTCTTTACATTTCCACGTATTAAAGCCACATAAAAAATGGACGTATAGGTTTCCTTTAAAAATAACATCATACGTTGAGTATGAAGACATTTAAATAACTACATTAAGATTGATTTCCTTTTAACACTTGTACACCTGTGAATAGGTATGTAGTTATATTGCAAAGATGACCGTGCTACATGTACGGAAACAATGAAGTATATACATGTCTTTTACCATACTGATATATAGCCTATTACCCCACATGCAATCCAAACAAATGCCTTTTTATGGCATTGGTTTACTTGACATCAGAGGACGAAAGCCCTTTAAGATTCTGTATAATGTTCTGTTTAATAACCGACCTTAATGAATGCCTCTGTACATTTTCAGGAGCAGTTTAAATTCTGTGACGATGTTGTGTTCCATTACATCAAAAGGAACCAGCTATAAACTACCGAACTGATTGGACACACACATAAATGCATATATGAACTTATGTACTACTGTTCGAAATTCACATTCATGTTACAAATGTGGTATTAACCTTAGACAAAAAGTGATGTATATACATTGTTCGCTATTTACGTATGTGCAATCAAGGCAGAGTTGATACATTAAATGATCTAATTCTATCTTAAAATGAGTTTTTTGAATGCATTATAAATTGTATACAGTAGACACAGGATCATTGTAGCATATCTAACCATTCCGCAAAACGTTAAGAAGAAACGTCGTGTACATGCCGTAAGAACATACGCACACACGCGCGATCAATGTACTAATATCAGGATCAACAAAATCAATTATATAATAGACGTGTAATGATAATTTATGTTGCAAATGCTCTTCCTTTGGAAAATATGAAACGTCTGACCTACCTGACTGGCAGGATATGTATAAATACACTTTACCTTACACATTATGAGTATATATAAAACGTCACGACAATAATGCCTGTATCCGATCTACAACTACAGTTATATAAATGAAGTGACACTTTTATAGCCACATTTATAGCCACATTGTCAATTAATAAAACCTGGTTATGAATTTAGATCTAACAAATCAACTGAAGTTACTAAACTTGCTATTAATTAATCATGCAAACTGTTGTTATTATATTAACCTAATTTGCCCGTAAAGGATTGAAAACAGCAGCTCACGTCTGCTCCGGTCAATTCACAAATGGAGGACTTTGTGTCAAGGGAAGTAACTTTGACACAAATGTTTTGACATTTAAGTACATTTACATTGATAATGAATGCAAAATACTTTCGTTGGATAATGTATACGCACATTACCTCTCACGAACAGACTCAATAAGGCCGAGTCTGCTGATTTGTTCTCTTAGTTATGTTTATTGCTTCCAGAGGATCTCCCTCATCAGTATGTATTAACAATATGTTGTGTAAATATGTATTTCAAATAGTCGGTTCATTACTTTGTCATATAAAAATAGCACGTGTATCCAACTAGCATAATATATATTTAACCCAATTCCTAAGTAGATCTACCCAGCTAGATAATTGTTATAATACATTTTTAACATCGACTAATTCTTCTGAAAGGTTTACAATGTGTTTATGCGATCAAAGCAGACATACAGACTGGTTGTTTATGAGTTCACTTTAAGCTTGAATTAAAGTGACAGAACTATGAGAATAGTATTGGCATATTCTTAGGTGTGTATTTAGGAATTTAACTAGTATACAGACGTCAGACGTAGCTGTATAGCAGACCATTAGTTGCATGATAAATGTCGTAACATAAAACTTGGACATTGTAGAAGTTTATCGAGGATACAGCTAAATGGAGTTCATCAGAATAGCTATTGTTTAGACTACGTAAAATGTTTTTTAAAGTTTCTGCATTCCTCATTTTGCTGACAATCGTTTCGGTGTCAGTTTCATTTACTTCTCGATGTCTTCTCCCGACAATTAGTCCATCTATGTTCAATAACCTTTAGCCACTGATGCTAACGTCCTCCCGTATGGATCCATTTTAACGCTAATTTAAGTGACTCCACTTACGTTTGTTGACGTCACTTCAGTTACGTCATGTCATTGACGAGTTTAGCGTCAAATTCATACTCCCAAAAAGGGTAAAACATATTCAATTGTAGTAAACGTATACAAAGCGAATAATCGCAATAGTCATGTGAAAAGTTATTAAAACGGTCAGGTGACCGGGGCAATATGAATATGCATTTTCGCTCCGGTCACATGACTTAATTGAGCGTATTAGACCGCATTTACACGCCTCATTTCTGAAAAGCTTATTGTATGGTAATTTTGTGCATATTGTGGGAAAATGTTCAACTGTCAGCATCTTGGTCCTTCAGTCAAGTATATGTTGTTGTTTTTTGTGTGTTTTAAGGATTTAAACTACTATATTCATGTATTTTTGCCACACTTTTGTAAATAAATTTATCAAATGTTTTATTGTTACAATACGCAAACTTTTAAGCCGAAATTAAGGTTTCATTTCATACCTCTGCCAAGCCCTTTTTGCTTCTTGGAGAAGGGGTTGGATGGGGTATGAAAGTTAATACTCGGACCACGTAATGACAGTACAGTACACATGTCTGAGTTTGCCGGGTCATTTACTTTCTAAAACAAATGGTTCCATAACTTTGATGTGAAAGTTAAATTATTGGTTCGGAAATAATTTAACTCGGAAAATGATTCGAAGTTTATTGAAATGTGTAAGTGTTTTAGAAGTAATGATGAGTTAAACATAGCAATTTCACAATGCTGAACATATGACGTCGCTAAATATAACTTTTTCTTCTGCATAAACTTTAATTATAAGACACAAAATAAAATGAACATTAGTTGTTATGTCGCGAATAACATATTTTAGTTCAACTCATGATCTTTCTTGTCGTGCCCTTAATGGTTTATTCTCTTACTGCTCTGGCTTCTGCAAAGTCATTGAGTACCTTCATTGTGGCTTTCTAGGCTATTGTTTTTTTGTATTATATTTACACGAGCATATTTGTGTTTTACTTATATTGCCTATTGATGCTGCCTTGTTGGTTAGAGATTAGATCATGGCGGGGATTTCTTTATTTACACTGTCCTGTTTTAATGGGATGAAGTAGGGTAAGTGTGAGGTTTGGTGCACCCTAGAACCGGTTTAAACCCCCAGTGGCCTACTTTGCCACTCACCGTTCCAAGGCGGTAGCCCTATTGTCAACCCTTTTGTGTTTGTGATGTCGTCTGCATTTATTATTGCTTTTACCTTCTTGTTTGTCTGTTTGCGTGTTTGTTTCTGTGTTTTGTGGTTGACTGACCTCCTTGAATGATACTTTCCCTGTCCGATCTTTTTATATTTCTTCTTGGTTTTAAAGTGAGACAACTAGGTGAACTCTAGTACTCAATTTAAAAGGTCAAACGTTTCAGGTAAGGTACACCTGACAAACATTAAAATCAATGCCATTGGACATGCGATAGACAGTATCCCACATTTAAAAAAAGTATAATATAATAGGATGAAATTGCATAGAAACGTATATACATGTACAAATGTTAGCTATAGGGTAAGGTTGTCTTATTTGTGTTTATCAGTCCATAAGGTCAAATGTTACAGTTTCCGAAATATCCTCTGTTCCACAGGTTACAAAGTGTAATTGTGGTATCTGGGCAGAATATTTTTAATATGCTATATAAAGAAAAAGTAGATACGAAAGTCGAACAGGAAATGTAGCATTCACAGAGTGCAGTAACCTTAAAACACTTAATTGCCTAATGTTTGCATAGCAATTAAACAGAATAGGTATACAACGGGTAAGGTCGTCTTATTTGTGTGTATCAGTCCAAAAGTTCAAATGTTACAGTAAGGAAATTGGTTTCCGAAATATCCTCTGTATGTATATACCTACGAGTCTGAATGCTTAAACTAAGAAGCTAGAGTTCAATACAACATTTATATATTGGTGTGCACACTGCGGCATAAAGTTCGATATGTCGTGTCTACACCAAATTGTATATTTTATATAAATTAGTGCTAAGTACGGTCGCTACCCATTTAATGCAGGCAGCAGTAATTTGTGACGGATGGAATATATACCGCTCTCAAAGTTAGGGTATGTAAGGTTATGCATGGGATTATTTAAAATGGTGTTTTATAAGTTAGAAAAAACTATATCAATGATATATTTAAAAATATAAAATGTTATTGTTGATAGTTTCACCGCATTTTCGGATATGCCCTCGGGTATTTAACAATGGTACTAATCTGTTTTGTATGTTATGGTACTATCTTGTCTTGTCGTACCCTTAATGTTTTGTTCCCTTGTTGCTCTGGCTTCTGACTCGTCATTGAGTACTTGCTTTGTAGCTTTCTATGCTTTTTTTATAATCATATTTACATGATCATGTGTTATACTTATATTGCCTATTAATGATGCATTGTTTGTTAGAGAATATAATATGGTGGGGATATCTTTATTTACACTGTCCTTTTTTTTTTATAACAATATGTTAAGAGTGAGGTTTGGTGCACCATAGAACCTGGTTTAAACCCCAGGGGCCTATTTTGCCACTGACCGTTCCAAGGCGGTAGCCGTATTGTCAACCCTTGTATGTTTGTGGTGTTGTGTTTAGCCTTTTAGTCATCTTTATAATTGTTGTTTGTTTCTATGCGTGCCTTTGGTTTACTGTGGTCCTTGAATTTTGCATTTCCTGTTCGACCTTTTTATCTACTTTCATTGTCTGGACTAAATTACTGATTTCTTTTGGAAAAAGTAAAAGAGTTTAAACACAAACTAAACAAAAAACGTATATTATATTGGCAAAGAACAATGAATTAGATAAGCATTTTCTGTCTCGATTAGCCTCGATTATAAATTCTGTACATCACTTCCTTTTCCTGTCCTATTATGATTAATACTCATGATTTAGGTCATAGAAGGAGTGTAGTTACAATGTACTCCTACAGAGAAGGATATAAGTAAAACAAATAAAACAGTTCAACATGTATCGGATTAAATTGTTACTGTCTGCTATTGTTATACTTGTAGTGCAAGTTCAGTATACATGTAAGTTAACAATATTTTCTATAAACCATTTCAGTATTTGCCATATTAGTCCGGCTGTCTAACCCGAGCAGAGGTTTTATACTGCCTCGTTGTAGTGAAACACCCAGTCATTATATTTAAGTTTGCAAGAGTGTAATTTGTAAAAGTCGAATATAAATAGAGAATAATAAATGGGTATTTTCCTATCACACCCTATATCAGGCTTGAGACACCATATCAGCCCGAGAGCTTTAGCTCGAGGGCTGATATGGGTCGAGGGCATGATATAGGGTGTGATATGAAAATACACATTTTTTGTTCTATTGATCATATACTTCATCAATGACTTTGCTGAACAGTCAACTTCAGCAAACTTACTACGTTGTTTTCCAGGGAGAAAACAATAGTGTTATTACTAGTAATAAAAACAATAATGTTATTACTAGTAATAGATGTAATCCCATTCTGATGTGTTCACGTCTGTCGCGTAAGTAGTAAGTGTAGATCTACACGACATTTATCTTTTTCCGAAATTTGATTTAAAATGAATGCCATTGAATTTGAAATGTTCAAATTAAGAAGATGAATGCTTACAAGTGGTTATTACATTCACGGATGGTTCTATATCATTGAATTTATTATAAATTTGTTAAACTCTCTTGATGGTCCGTATATTACGCCTAATTTATTTCTTTATTTTACTTCTATCCATCTATCCTCTCTTTTATTTCATCTTGTTAGCATTACTAGTGAAGCCATTTCCGTTGAATTATGGTCAAAGTTCAACGTACACATGTATATGTAGATGTATAGCCAACAATATGGCGCAAAAACAGGATGGATTGCAAACGACAAACCATACGCGTGACAAATCGTATAAAATCGTAACTAATCGGTAATTTCCGTATCACTCCGCTGAAAGCGTCATAAAGAACATTCGGTTATTTCCGAAATATGACATTTTTTTACCCTTTGTGTCACGCGTTTGTTAAAGCTTTATTGCCCGGCAACTAAACCCTGATTGATATTACTAGCTAGGTTTATGTCGTATCGTGTATTCAAAAATGTATAGGGAAGTATGTGATAAAAAGATGTTACGTTCCATGTATCTGCGCAGCTCATAACAATACAGGTAATGTCATTATAATTTGTATTTAAAAATGCAATCGAACAGGTAAACATGTTATAAGCAGTTGTAATCTTTTCACACAACCTGTCAATCAAAGTATATAAATTACCAATAATCCGGATTGCTCTGCCTCGCGGGTGACCAACCAGACACCTGAAATGCTAAGAAGACTCTGCACTGACCATTAAGAGAGTGGGTATTGTTTTAAGGTTTATGAAAACATTGAATTAATAATTAATGTTTTATTTTATGTCAATGGCACGAACATAGTTAAACATTACTACCATTAACTACAGGCAGAATGTAGACCCATCTTTGATTTATTTATCTAGCTTAACGTTATGGCTTCTACGTAAGAACTAACCATTGTATGCTTTTAGCCAACTTGTGTTCTGAATATTCTATGACTATGCAAAACAAAAATAACACAAACCGTCGTAGTTTAAAGTATGTCATGAATAACAACTGAAGTTTAATATGATTTTATATTTTTGTATTTTGTTTAGTTAGATTGAAATTGATTATTTTTTGTTTTAACTAAGTAACACTGTATTTTACCTGTAATACTGTAATCAGTATTAATATATAATGTAACTTTATATGAAACTGTTCTTGTTTTCAATTGTTACAGTTTTTTTAACTGTATACAACTATTTTATGATGCCAATTTCTAGAACATTATTACATGGATTACCGAACTAATACTGTTTTGTAATGTTGAAGATTCAGCTTGTAGTCATGACTCTCATGGAAATTCAAGAGTTGGATCAAGTTGTGAGTACACGTGCCATTGTAAAAATGATTCAGAACAGTGTGATGATGTCACTGGACTGTGTAATTCCGGCTGCGCTAATGGTTGGATGGGACCCGGATGTCAGTATAGTATGCACTTAATAATATTGTTTCAGTTTATATTGCTCATAGGTCATTTTAAAAATACAACTTGAAAACAAGGAAGTAAAGTATGATAACTATTGAATATAAAGTATAAAGAGATACAGTTGCCAACGAAATCATCGGTAAAATAAGTAAGATGAAAATGTGTTAAGGACAAACATACATTGTTCAGCATTATGTTATGGCCACTTAAGAATTATAGATAAAACTAATTAGAACTAATATTAAAAAAAGCAAATGTCGAACGGAAAATGTAGCTTTCAAAAACCACATTCAACCGCAAATACGTATCGAAACAAACAACAATTACAAGGGTGAAAAAGACAGGCTATAAGATGTCACAAACAAAAGGTTTACAATAAGGATACCGCCTTGGAACGGTCAGTGACAAAAGAGCCGTTGTGGATTTAAATCAGGTTCAAGGGTACACCAAACCTCACACGTACCCAGTAATCATTCCTAACAAACAGGACAGTATAAATAACGAAATTCCCACCAGGTTATATCCTCTAACAAACTAGGATGCATTAGTAGGTAATAGATGTATACCACAACTATGATCATATAGATGTGAATATAAAAAGCCAAGAAAAAGCCAATAAAAACAACATACTTTGCCACTGACCGTTCCAAGGCGGTAGCCCTATTGTCAACCCTTTTGTGTTTGTGATGTCGTTTGCATTTATTTTTACTTTTGCCTTCTTGTTTGTCTGTTTGCGTGTTTGTTTCTGTGTTTTTTGGTTGACTGTCCTCCTTGAATGCTACTTTCCTTGTCCGATCTTTTTATATTTCTTTATACTCATTGACTTGGCAGATGCCAGAGCAGCAAAAACATAAACCATTACGGGCACTAAAAGACAATATTGGAGAAAAACATCAAACGTTACCATTCTGTTCAGGTTTTAGATAGACGTCATCATAGGGTTCACAATCTCTCTGGTCACTGCACAATCACAGACTAAAGCATAGTGGCGAACTGCATTTGAGTCAACCACTAAACATGCATTGCGTTACAAAATGAGGTCATAACCTCTTTTGGTAAACTTTTTAACAAGTTTAATCAATATTGTATGAAAGTGATCATGAACAAGAATCTTACGAAGTTTTTAAATCACGTCACCATAGAAGTCAGGTTGTGGTAGTCCTTGAAAAGAGTTCTTAAATTAATGTTATATGTTAAAAGCAGATCATGTTACGATAATAAAAGTGTGCATATGGTTTTACGCCGTCTAAATAGAGTTAATTAACATATCGAATTTAAAATCATTTCTCAATTTTCGATTACATGCAAGAGATGCAAATCAGAAAAAAAGAAGCAACGGTATAAAACTATTAGCTTTGTTTGATTAGGTCGTTTAGGGTTTATATGATTTACCCTTATAGAAAAGAAAGGGTTGTCAATGTAAAATATACCGTCCAGATATCGAGTGGTGTTGATAAAGGCTGCGATGATATCTGCCTGATTATCTGGTGAAAGAGACAACATGAAATATGTTTAATAGCTATACAAAAGCAAATCTGCGACAAGAGATGCACAGCAGTTAGTACCCATAGGGATACCAACATTTTGTCTGTTAACAGTATTTCCAACCCTGACGAAAATAGTATCTTTAGTTATATGAATATAATTGATATACAAACTTCTCGACAAGTCCACATAATGTAATTGTCTAAACTGCCGTTAGTAAAACACGCTTTAGTATTGTTACAGGCCGAATTCTAGCAAAGTTTTTTTTAATAAGTTCAATAATTGTGTCTTTAATAAGGTATTGTGGGAAAGTTGTATGTAATGTCGGAAAGCCATACATATTATAGATTAAACTTGACTTTTATAATACATTTTATAAAGAACATCTCCTTAATTTTTAATAGACCAATATACATTTATTCCAGGTGTCATACGCTTAGCACATTATCGCGTGACGTGATCTTTAACGGATATACATAGCGATTATTTAGCTGCTGGGATCGATTATAGGGATAGGCGTGTGTGTTTTTTCACAATTTAGTGTATGCGAGTGAGTAAAAAAAACACGCCTACCATCGAGTGAAGGATTACCCTATAATCGAGCCCAGCAATTAAATAATCTATGTATTACATTTTAAATGAATTTATGTATGATCTTAACCGACAGTATTTGCTTTATTGAACGTCATCGGCGGATGACGTCGACGTCAGTAACACTTTATTGACGTCATGACTTAACGTCACAGTTGGTTATTTTTGTGTTCGGATTTAGTTATTAATATTTAGCGATTATGAATAATCTTTCACTGATGAATCCCAATAGTTCAAGAAATGTAATAAAAGAAGTTAAACGTTTCGAGATGTTTGCAGTAGTGAAGGCACTGTAATTAGAAATAAATACAAATACATACCTGAACTCCCGATTTTAAACTCCTCCATGGATTGAGAGACCTGAGCACGACAGGCATCAACATCACAGTCAACCAAAAACATGCTTAAAAAACAATCAACAACTGCAAAGATGAATAAAAGGCAAGATATGATATCACAAACATAAACGGTTTTACAATAGGACTACCACCTTGGAACGGTCAGTGACAAAACAGGCCGCTGGGGTTTAAACCAAGTTATATGGTCCACCAAACCTCACTCTTACCATAAATTATCAAAAAAACGATACAGTGTAAATAAAGAAATCCCCGCCATGCTATATCCTCTAACAAACTAGGCAGCAGTATCTCGCTTTTTACATTAAACACAGTGTGTTTGCGTGCGTGCATGCGTGCTTGCTGCTCGCGTGCTTTTGCGTTTGTGTGCTCACCTCAAATATTTAGATATATGTTTGAAAATGTGAATGGCACGCTATATTGATTAGTTTTGAATAATTATTGTTTTTATTTTAGGAGATCTTGCGTTTAGGAAGAAATGTTATCACATAGATAGTAAATCCCAAAATACGCGTGCACAACGCGCAAACGATGACGACCGAACAACATGCAGCGAAACAGCTATGCCGTTTTCAGTTAAAGCTAAGGCGCGAACTACTAAACCATGGTGGAGACTATGGATGGCTGACTATACATTTATACAGGGCCTTGTTATCACAACGGAATCTGGAGCGGAACGTAAAGATTTTCTAAATGTTTTTTTGGCGAATAATTGATGAATGTTTAATTTCATTAAGTCTGCTTCTTTTAGCTTATTTGTTTCTTTGTTCTCTATTTACGTATGTACTTTTAGTATCGTTTGTAAGTAGTAACTGACGAAAATCTACGCACAAACGATGTGGTATAACCCAAACCTAGAAATAAGTAATAAAACGATATTGTATAAACAATGGGTAGATAAAACTATTTATTTTGTCAATGATCTAATGAATGAAAATGGTAGGTTTTACTCCTTCGAGGAATTTAGTTAATATTTAATATTAACACAACTTTTACACACTATTATCGGGTGGTGAATTCAATCCCTAAAACTTTGAGAGCAATATTAATATATCAAACACAAAGAAGTTAGAAACAGTAAAAAAATAAATACATTAGATATCTTAAATAAACTCACAAAGTAACACAGTATTTTTATAATATAATTATCCAAGAAATAAAATCAGATCCATGGCATATTAAAATAAACTGGGAAGAAAAAATAAGTTGCGAAAATAACAATGAAGATTTGGCTATTATATTTTCACTCCCATTGAAAATTACTGATGACTCAAAACTACAAAATGTTCAATATAATTTATTCACAGAATAATATATACTAATAGAAAATTGTTTTATGTAATCGCTCAGAAACCGAATTGTGCAGTTCTGCAATGAATCGCGAATAAACATATCAATATGTTCTATGCATGTTCATTCGTGAAAACGTTTTGGTTGAAATTAAAAGAATTGCTAGAGTCAAAATGCAATATATCATTTTCACTCAATTCAAATAATTTATTTTTGGATTCTTAAGAACAGAGACAATATTTGAAGATACGTTGAATATAATTGTTTTATTTGCAAAATACTTCATAATAACATTAAGAATAGTATACCCACTGTTCAAAACTTCATTACATTTTTGAATTTCTATAAAATAATGGACCTGTGCGCATGCCATGCATATGTAGAGAAAATGGCGCAAATCGTCAGAAAAAGATGGACATGTATCACACATATTTTTGATTGACCTGCTATTGATCTGCTATTTCTATGCTGATTTATTCTACTTTTATAGTATAAATAAATAAACCTTTAAATTAAACTATTATATTACAAAAAAATATGTAACACTCTCTATTGAATACCATGTTGTAATATTGTAATATGATTGAAAAATAAAATATATGACAAAAAAAAAACTTCGCAGATAGCGGTATGTGATTAATTATTTATGAATATGTTTCCTTCATGTGGTTTGCTTGCGATTTTACTGGCAACAAGCGTGCATTTCTTTATCTCGTATCAGCAAATTCTGCATCCTTAATAATAATTGAATAAAAAGTCAATTCTTCAGTTTCCATTAGGTTTATTCAAATTGAGTAATTTATCGTAATGTATCTAGAAGAAATATTGCTATTTCGTTGAAATGCGGATTTATTAATGGTGTTAGATAAGTTTGCTCAATGAGTTTTCAAAACAAAAATCACTAATAGAAGATTATGCGTATTCAGAAAGTATGACAAAACATGTATTACTACGCATTTGCATCTATGTCTAAAGGTCTACCTGTATGTTGTATGTGTTTTCAGATTACTTCTATGGATTCAAAGTATATGTTGAGGAATCGACAAATCAGCATGACAACACTGGATACGAAAAGCAACATATTTGCTACAAACATGACCATGTGAAAGCAACGAGCACAACTATGCACGTGACTTGTAAAAAGCCGATGTTTGGTAACCAGATCAGAATAGAACTCGCATCCAAAATGTTTCAGTTGATTCTATGCGATGTAAAAATATTCGAAGGTACAGCACTGACTGTCAGATAATTCATGTTGTCCTTTAATAAATACCGAAAAGGGTATCTTTTGGAATAAACAAACGCAAACACGAACAAGAGAGAAACGTTTCAGACTTGGTTTTATTGAGTCTGTTCATGAGAGGTAATATAAGGTGCAACGCCTCTCACGGCCTCTAGCACCGGCTTAACGGTATTCTACTTTAAAGCCAAACATATTTGGCTTGATGATCCCAAAAAAAATCAATAAGTAAGAACACTTCTGATTTGCAGTCGAGCGACTTTTTACAAGTTAATCTCTCTTTTAAGTCTGTATGTTACACTTGCTTTATGTTCATGCAAGCCGATTTTTTAGGAATACTATTTGTTTCAGAAAAATACAAATTATTTAATAGTTCAATCGGGAATGTGTGATTTAGACGTTATAGACGATGACTCTCGTGTGAATGCTTTGCACTAAAATGTAAAATCATATAATGAAGAATTTGTTTTTAAATACTGCATATATAGGTAGAAATCTAGCATACAGAAAGGCAGCAAATCAGATATCTGAATATAAAACTTCAACTGGGGCATGTTTAGCCGTAGATGGTGACATGTCGACTACAGCTTGCAGCAAAACTAAATTGGAATACCAACCATGGTGGAGTGTAAATCTTGCCCAGATGTATAAAGTACACGCTATAAAAATCCAATACAAATACAACAACGGTATGTACACGATTGTAATACTGACATAATAAATTACAAGGCTGGACTGTTGACTTTCAAAACAACGTATTTACATTTAATTTATAGTTCACAAATGGATTATTTAAATTACATTTCGCTTTAGCCTGCTTTTAGTGGTCGATCTTTTATAGTTTTTAGTAATTTTTTTTCTGCATGTGTTTACTGCTTTAAATATCATTGAAGTTGAAACATATAATCAATTATTAGCATGATTAGAAATGTTTCTTCATTAAAATTATGGGTAATACTATGTCAGTGCCGTTCCATATCAAATTTATATAAAAATGTTTAATCACCGACAATCAATAGAGTCTCTGCTGGGTAAAGTACACATCTGAATGATAAAATCAGTACACATACCTAAGATATTATTAGGGTGCAAGAGTATGTCAATTTACATTTTTATATATAGTTTTATATTAAAAAAACGATGGTGGTTGACCGGATACATCAACGATAATCAGTGAAATGTGAGGTTAGATGCATTTTTTTTTCAAATTCCAAAACGGAAACATGACTGTTATTTTAGTTATATCAATGAATGTTGTTGTTTTATCAGCTAAAATACTACATTACACGCTTGTGTATAGTGAGAATGACAAGAACTGGACAATCGTCCGTGACAATAACAACGTATCCACATCGACTACAGACTTTCACAGAGTTTCAATAACTGCAAGGCAATTGATGTTGTACAATAAAAAATTGTCATTCAAGACGACTCTTGAAGTCTGTGAGTTTCAAGTCTTCGGTGGTAAGTTTTAGTAAAACGTGTCCTCTTGCTAGCAATTAGACCTGTTCATTCCAATCTTTGGAGATCACTGAGCCCGATATTTATATACTGTAACATATATCGTTGGTATATTAACACATACTTTTGCTTTCTTACTTTAATTTCAAGTAGGTGGTTCAACTACTCCAGCTTTGAATGATTCCAGTATTGTTTAATCACCCTTATGATGTGTTGTCCGCTTTTTAAATTAGTATTTTGACTTGCTTGTGATAAGCAGACATCATAAGCTCTGCTCCCAACTAAATTTAATTTTGTTTTGTTTCGCCCATTGTTTTCACGTAAACGGCAAACCATTTTGTTAAAAACTAAAACATGGAAACATGGAAAAAGGAAGAAAATACCACATTGAAAAAAAATCCATTTTCTTCCTCATATGCATATCATCTTCGGGATGGCTAAATTGTCGTATAATTGACATTTTATAGATTGAGTTCTGCTCAACCCGGTGCTGTTAGCAAGCATATTTCATTAATATTCATTTAAACAAAGACTGCATTGTTTGTTTGTATTGTATCGTGTTCGGCGATTTACAAATTTCTCTTTGCATACCATTGTATTAAAGATTCATCTAACTGAATAGTACAATGAGTCAACGTCAGGTTTGTATCGGTCTTAAACGGATCGAGAGTCTAAAGGTGCATGGCGTAGACTTCGGATCTGTATTGTTATCATTACTGAGCAACAATCAAACAGAACAATTTGTTGAGCTCACCTTTAAATTATACTCATAACTGAGAAAAGTCAAATTCATATTGGGGTCGTCGTGATGTCTGTAAACTTTTCATTTCTAAATATCAATTTTATAAATAATAAAAGGCGACGATCTCAGATCAGAATAGCAAATAGCGTTGACTTTCGAGTCTTTGAAATATCAGAACTAAGCAATATTCAAACAGTATAATGCGTCGAAGTAAGGTAATACTCAAAACTGTGTAGCAGATTAACTACTCATCAGGTCATATTTCTATTATACTGAACAACATTCTCAAATAATATAAAGCATCGACGACAGGTCGATCGTTGTTATATGTATGTATTGCAATTAAGCAAAACTAAAACAGCACAAGGGTTCGATATCCGACAGATCTGTTTTATATGCCTAACGAAGCCTGGTATAAGGAATGCAAGCGTTGATGTCTAGTATATATTATATATAGCTGGGTGATTAGTCAATAGTACAAGGAATCAAGTTCAGTTCTGTATAATACTCATAACATATAACTATGTAACCGTCATACAGTAAAAGGCGTTGACATCAAAGCTGCATAAAAATCGTAACGTATTATGTCAAACAGTTCAAATCGTCGACATCATATTTGTCTTTACAAAAAATGAATAATAATAAGTCAGTTATGTCCATAACATATTATCAGAATCCACTCATGTTTGCAGATTGTCCTCCACATAGATGTGGGTTAGACTGCACAGAAAACTGTAACTGCAAGAAGTTGAAAGGAAGAATTTCTGGAAAATGTTATACCCGCTGCAATAAAAAATGGACAGGAGTTTATGGAAACTGCAACATTGGTAAATGCGTATGTGCAAAAAAAAGTACAGTTAGTCCTAATTGTGTTGCATTTTAAATCATGTTGTGTTATCGATCCTGAAAATGTTCTGCCGACTTTATCGCAAAAGTATAACACATGTAACTATGTACATGGCATTCTAAACGAATGCGCTTAAAACATCAACTGTTAACAAGAGGTCCAAGTGTATAAGACGCGTTTCGCCTGTTAAACAATGTCTGCATACAAAATATGCCTTTTATAATAAAATAATAAGTGTTAGAGTTTAGGATATTAAAGTGTTGCCTACCAAGTTTTATCTCAACTGCACTGGTTGTACAGTTAATATAAATGAACGTGGAAGAATTATATACCGGTTCGGTTTTTATATGTTCTTTTAATATTATGTTTGTTCATAGGTACAGGTACCTGAGGTTATAATCATGCAAAGTGAATCCTCTATCGTATATACGCTATGATTGTCGTTATTTGACGGAAACGTCCGAAGATAACCGCGCGTTCAAGAGCAAGACCTTAGTATCACCCGGTTTTCGATATCAATATTTTAGGTTGACTAGGTTGCCGAATGAGCCGAGGCATTTGCAATTGAAGCGGCGCTGTGTCGAGTTTGGTGTCCTATGGCTGCGGACGGGTTCGATTCCGTTGGTAATAAATACTAAAAAGTGGATCCACTGAAAGCAACAAACACAAACAAGAGATAAAAGTAGCATACTCGGTTTATTGTTGTTGGTACAAAGTTGTTGGTCCAAAGTTTCCTCCACATACATACATACATATTTCAATATAGTACTGATATATTTATACATCACTATCTTCTTGTAATGTTGGAACATGATCGAAAATAAAAATAATGTATGACAAAATAATAATTGTTATTATTGTATGTCTTAAATAGCCTGTGATGATGGTCGTAATGGAAAAGAATGTGCCCATAACTGTAGTGGACATTGTAAGGATGGAGCTGTGTGTCAGAAGAATAACGGTATATGTCAAAATGGATGTGCTCCTGGCTGGCAAGGGTTAAGGTGTAAATTCGGTAAGGTTATTTTAAATGTATGCCATGTCGACATACTGAACACATATTAACTTGTAATAGGAATTTATCTTGGATAAAATCACAGTCACGTCATATATTGTGTAACCCACTCTAGACGATGTCCGACACAATATACCTATACTTTTGTATACTGAAAGGAGAAAGAAGACATAATCAAAAAATTGGCTATACTGCACTATTATAAACGCCTAATTCCACGTAATATTCGAGATATATCTCAACGTGTTTTGTACAAAAAGGCGCTACAACTAATTACAGAAAGGAAAACTCTGTCATGTAGTAGCTCTTTTAATCAAAGTATGCTTTGTTACGCGAAACTCATAAATGTACAAGTATCGCTTGAAAAAGTCAAGTCATTTCAGTATTGTGTTTAATGTTAAGAGATTGCAACGTTTAAAGCCTAAGTTTGCTCACCTGATTTAGCCAAATGCGCATTCCGACGATAATGAAACGTTAAAGGGGTAACCATTGGTGTGCTTAGTGCTATTTAAACCTTCTTTCCGAAAGAACAGGCCTAATGTCGCCCTGCACCATTCGATTAGCTATAGCATATTAAGCATACAATAAATAGCGGAAATACCCATTATGCGTTTCTTTTTCTTTTCAGTATATATATACCGTTTAAGTAATGAAATGTTTGTCAGAAATCATTGACCGTTTCAATTTATTTTTAGAACATTCTATCCTTGAATTTGAGACCTATTACAAGGGATGGATGAAAAAATACGAATTCCTATCAAGACATCTCGAGTGTTTTTGTAGGTCTAAATGTCTAAAAGCAAATTATTACGTATAATATAATGCGCGAAGGATCATTAACTGAAAACTTGCTGTTAATTCGGACTGCTAAAAAGATACTTGTTTCTAGCAAGATGTAGGTTTTATGTTAAAGCAAGCTGTCGTATCGCTTCACTTTCTTAGCTTGCTTTCTTTCTTTAATACACTCAGCACATTTGCAAACGCAATTTCTAGAGATGTTAAAGATGTTAAACTTAAATCTGTTTTAACAGAACGAAGTAGAGCAAATAGTATGCAACTGTTTATCGCCATAAGTTAACCGTCGGGACAAAGAGACTTGTGTACTAACATAAAATACAATCTTTATTTGAAGGAAAAAACAGCGGACTTAAAATAATCGCACATCAAAAATGTTGCGTTTTTGAACTTGGTATATAACATATTTTGAATGTTTTTTTGGAAATTTGCAATATTCATATTGCCATCGAATAGGAACCAACCGCGGTATATATGGTTAAAGAAATGAAAATGTCGTATTAGCGAGGTTATAGGTTACTTAACAGGATTATGTTTTAAACTGTGAATAGTCTCAGAAGAAATGTATTATAAATATGAATTCGGCAGTGAAGTATTACAAAATCAGTATAATGCGTTGAAATTAATCGAGTCTGCCTTACTATAGACCTAATAAATTGTCCAACACAAATTTTAATGATCACAAAAAACATATATTAAATCATGCATAATTCCATGCTTCAATGCAACATAAGTAAATACATATTTTTGCCAAAATCGTGCATTGTTTCCGTAAACGTTAGGAAACGTTGAACTCAATATGGTTTATGGTTTGTTTGCTTATGCGTCTATCTCAAATATTAAAATGTAGTAATAATATATATTTCTACTGAAATGACAAGAAACATTAATTACTTCAAATGCTTCACTTCAAGTTAACCCTTCGTCAAATATAGCCTACAGGAGTGGTTCTTATGGTGATAAATAAGCTTAAATTTGTAATCATAATTGCAAATACGGACAGACTGATATAATGTCGATGACACTTGTAATGTTCCACAACCATCTATTTATTTCTATGTACAAACGTACGAAACACATGGTTTTGTTCAAAATTAAAACAGAGGAGTGAATATGTGTTGATGTTTTTAAGTAGTGTATGTCAAGAATGTGTTAACAATAAATAACCTAATAGGAGTTTCTGTTTTATGCTCGAATAGTATGTGTATTGTTAATCACAGAATATATAGTATAATGTCCGCGCTGTGACCAATTCCAACTTTATTTAGTGTTGTATGCTGATGTTTATTTACTGTTTTTGTTTGTTTGTCTACCTAAGTTTACCTGCGTATACGTTAATAGAGCAATGATACACTTACTGATACAATTTATAGCATGCTCTGAAGGAACTTATGGAGAAAATTGTAACGCGAAATGTGGTCAATGCTTTAAAAGACCTTGTGATAACGTTGATGGTGCATGTGCTAGTGGATGTAAGGCTGGGTACAAGGATACATCAACATGTGTTGAAGGTAATGATATTTCGGAAAAATACCGTTTCACTGTTAAAAGGTAATTGGAACGTCATACAATGTGACTGAGTAAGAGCTGAATTAACACAAACCGGGAGTATGACACTTATTAATCAGTACTATGGATGAGCTAAAATGTGTTTATTTGCTATTCTTAAATATATCTAAAACACACATAGTAACACACCTAGTAGAAGCAAATAAACCCTGGCAAAGTTTATCGATAATATAAAATACTTATTAAATGCGTGTTTGTCTATCAAATTGTTAAACTCAATATGATTAAGACATTTTGAGATATGCAAGCAACATAACAGCCTTAGGATGTTTACACATTTGTTAATAGGCATAGTTTAGGCAGCAAAGTGGGGCGTTGCAGTGGTTATGTGGCGAGTCGTTGTTGTTCTTGGGAATGGTGTAGATCAGTCACACAGAAGTCACATAGAAGGTTCATGTATATGTATTAGAGTTAAAATAGCACACACATGGATAATACAATGTAAATGGATAACCTTTACAATTGTAGTTAGGAAACTAGTTCGAATGTACACAGAAGGTGACACTCCTATCAACTCTGGTCAAAATTGCATTAATCAGTAAAGCTGTCAATAATTTACTACATTGACAGTTGTAATTGTATTTAATCCCAAGTCTACATTACTGGAAATAGGCACTGTGTAATAAAGTTTAACAGCGGCCATGTCCACTAGATTTAAAAGTTCACACTTTCTATTAATTTAGCTATTACACAAGTTTGATGGTATGCTTGGCATTGTTCATGCCTTAAATATGCATTTGGTCCAACATTTCACTTGACCATACCCCGCCCTGTTTTGATCATTTATGACTGATTAATAACCCTTAAGTAGCGTTTCGATCGTATGGCACAGAGTTCGGAGATTATTGAACAGTTGGTTTCAATTATGACGAACTATTTCAGAGAGACAGATGAATGAGCGGAGTGAATGAATGACGAAAAAGGAACCTAGTTGCTGAAATGTTCGTTTTGTTTTAGTGGAATAAAATGTGAAAATAAAGTATTTCATGCATTTCAAATAGATAGTTATACTTTTAACTGAACTATGTCTTATTATAATAATTTAGACAACTTTTTCATCTATATATCAGTATATATATATTTTACTATGATTTAATAATAAATGAACACCTTAAACTGAACGCGACATTACCCGCTGTTGATAAGCTTTACGGTTTACTAGACTAAGTATGATTTATTATTTAAGATTTAAGGAAATTCAGTAAACCCTCGAGCATATATAATGCAAAGTACACACACATTTCTTTAAATAAAATGCACTTAATTATTATTTGCATTAACGTGTCCATGTTATTTCTGCTAGACAACTTATTCTCTTACCTGCTATACTTTTACTATAATGCTACGCCATCACAAGCGCTTTCGTCTCTAGTCATAATAATAACACACACTTTAACAAGAAAAGCAATTGCAAAGTGGAGATGAAACGAGCTATGCAAGGTTATATGATCAAATTAATATACATATAGTGTTGTACTGAGAGATACTGTTCACAATACATAGTTTTATCCGCTCTTATATGTTTTTCATAATTGCACATGGTAATGTAGCAATTAACAGCTTCTTTGAGTTTCTTTGAGTTTCTTTGAGTTTCTCGCTTTGATAACGCAATCTTATAATTACACATGGTAGCAGTGAACAGTTTATTGTGTTGTGATGCACAAGCTAACGCACATGTATCCCTTACATGTGAACAATTGTAATATCTTTGCTGATGTGTATTTCTAGCATGTCGTGCTACAAAGGTGAATACTAGTATGTAATCACTATGTAACGCATGTCAAAGATTTGACCAGAGCGAAGCGAGGTCGTCGACCTTGATTCAAAATGTTTGGTAGAAAGAACTGATGGTAGAAATTGGAAGAAAGTGTCTGGTAAGAAAAATTGGTCGTGGCATGTTTACGTCTTAGTGACATTTTTTTATTTATTATTTTCCCCCGCCGAAGGCAGATGGTCATTAATTTGGCGTTGTCCGTCCATCCTTCTGTCCTTTCGTCCGTTCGTCCGGAGCCATATCTTCATAACTGCTGGTTGCATTTTCATTACACTTGGTAATAATGGTCATCCTGACAGTGGGGTGACACGCGGCTATTTTTTTTTCGGAATCACCCCAGCAATGCCGGAGTTATTGCTCTTTGTGATTGATAAAAAATGCTTAATTCTGTCCGTCCACAGCAGATAACCGCTTGTTAGATTTTCATTAAACTTCATTATAATGTTTATCCCAATAGTGGAATGTGACGCGGCAAATTTATTTCGGAATCGTCCTAGTAACGCCGGAGTTAATGCCCTTTAATTGATAAAATGTGCTTAATTCTGTCCGTCCACAGCCATATATTGATAACCGCTGTTTGATTTTCATTAAACTTGATTATAATGTTTATTCCAATAGTGGGATGTGACGTGGCAAATTTATTTCGGAATCGTCCTAGTAACGCCGGAGTTATTGCCCTTAAATTGATAAATGTTCCATTGAATTATTCAGGTCGTGGGTTCAAATCTCACTGGAGGCATATTTCTTTTTGAATAATTCCTTTTTCATGACAAACCTTGGTTTATGGGTTCAATTTTTCGAAAAAAAAAATTCGTTTTTAATTTTTTAATTTAAAAAAAATAGATATTTTTTTATTGATTTTTTTTTATTATTGATTTTTTTCCTCATAAGAAACCTTGGTTCATGGGTTCATTTTTCCTTTGACTTGGATCTTAGGGGCCCTTGTTGGATCAGTTATACATAGAGTTTTTTTTTTTTGTCTTTTTCCTTTTTTTTTTTATTTATTTGTTTATTTTATTTTTTTTTTTTTTTTTTCTCATAAGAAACCTTGGTTCATGGGTTCATTTTTTCTTTATTAGGGTGCTTAGGGGCCCTTGTTGGATCGGTTTTACATAGAGTTATAGGGAAGAACTTACCTCTACCAGTTTTGTTGAAATAGTATACTTGGGTCAAATTTGGCCCCGCCCAAGGGGTCGCAGTTTTACATAGACTTACATATAGGGAAAAACTTTTAAAATCTTCTTCTCTGAAACTACAAGAGTCAAAGTTTTAATACTTTGTATTTACACTCAGCTTATGGTCCTCTTCCAAGTTTGTTTGAATGGTGACCCTGGGGTATTTGGCCCCACCCCAGGGGTCACATGTTTTATATACACTTATATAGTGAAAAACTTAAAAAATTCTTCTTCTCTGAAACTACAAGAGCCAACAGTTTAATATTTTGTATTTACATTCAGCTTATGGTCCTCTACCAAGTTTGTTCAAATGGTGACACTGGGGTCAAATTTGGCTCTGCCCCTGGGTCACATGTCAAACTTAGTTTGAGTGTTTATATTAATAAAAGTTTGATTTGTTTTAAAGCTATCCATACTTGAGCAAAATACATCCCTCCCCCTGAAATACAAGATCATCTGATAGTAGCAGTAGTAATGAGATGAAGTAATCAGATTGATAAATACCACATGGCCAGGTAATTAAAAAGTAATCATTGATATACAATTCTACATTTCTTGTATATTACATTTATTACTATATTATACACACCTGCTAATATTACACCCAGTCCAGCATTTCAGACCCACTATAAAAGTCAATGCCTTAAAACCGTACATCTTTTTTACAAATTTAATATGGTGATGAATTTTAAAAATACCTATAGTATATATAGTAGATATTAGAATTTATGAAGTCTCAAGATCATGATTTATACTAATTAAAAAGAAATCCGAACACATTTCTTCCACTTGAGGATAATACATCATTCGGCGGAGGATATCAATTCATCGAATTTGCTTGTTTTAAAATTGTTTTAACACACGTGACTTGGTCTATTTTTATACTAAACTTTGTTCCAAGTTCCTACCCAGATATAAAAAAATAAATTATATTTTCTCTCGGCAGCTATTTTACGCTTGCGTAAAATATTGCTTGCCTTAACATCACACGATCATGGTTTATAATTTGTGGTTCATATCATAACTATACAAATCGATTGCTGTTGATTTTGTGGGATACCATTGTGAATAACATAGTTTTAAGTTGAATACATCCCGAGAACATGAAATGCATTTTCAGTAATCATCTTCAATTACATTCATTTCATGTTGTGCTCGTCTCCATTTCCCATTCTCCTAAACTATTGAAGGGTTGTACAGCAACACTCGTTCTTTGTTTATGGAATGTGTCAAAAGTTACGATCTATTTGAATTCAACATTTTAGTAAGAATATAGCAGTGTCATATCTATGAAATAAAATCAAGCTTGTTTTTAGTTAGTCCACTTATTACATAAATCAGCATTATTGCTGTTTAGAATGTGACCCTGGAACTTATGGGAAAGACTGCGCAGAACGTTGCAACGTACATTGTCTCAACACTACAGCTTGTAGGACTACTGATGATCAATGTGGTGGATGTAAGGCAGGTTGGAAAGGGGATGAATGTAAACAAGGTAAACGTTCTTAATAAGTTCAGTTTGAGTTCCCACATTCAAAACACTTCTTGATTCATCATAAGTATGGTCGAGTAATCGCTTAGTGTTAACTTATACAACGCTTCCTTTAATTATGGTTAAATATATAATAGAACAATTAGTGTAACATGTTATGGAATTTCTTCTTGTGGTTCAGTAGATTATATTATCGACAAAAACTGGTAAATTACTTTACAGTTCAGTTCGCTTAATTATCTGTTAAGAAATGTTACTTGTATCTATCGTAGGTTTATTTTGTTCGATACTGAGAAGACGTTAAGTGTTATACATGTATATATTTCCATTCTAATTAATATTTACTCGTCTATTGGCATCTAAATTGCGCACAAGAAAGTAGTTTACATCGTCTAAACTGTTCGTTATTAGAATGTGGAGAAGGCGAATGGGGTGGGAACTGTACCAATGCATGCGGCTCATGCTACGATGACATCAGGTGTGATAAAATTAATGGAGCATGTAGTAACGGATGTAAGCCTGGATATAAAAATACAACCTTTTGTACCGAAGGTACGTTGCTCTTTATTGAAAGTTTTTGTTTTAATAGTTGAAAGGCGTTTACTCTAAAACTAAAACAGTTGTTGTTTTACGCTGCTTTCTTACAGATGTAGTACACTTATGAGAAGCATTAATGATAGGTTATGCAAGAACGTAGTATTTCTTTTACATGTTATTGTGTGTGACAAGTTGTGCTCAGACATGAGAATGAAAATCGATGACCCGTAATTTTACCGAAATTAAAACCCGAATCTGTTTGGAGTAAATGAATTATTGTTGGAAGATGGTATACTAATATATCATTATATTTTATTCGGCGTTTTGATGTCATAGTTAAATGTGTATTTATTGTAATGATACATGTTTACCGAATATATACAGTAAGACAATATGCATATGCATGTATGTTAAAATATGACGCTGCTTGTTTTTGTTTGAATTCAAGATTGCTTCAGCAGACATATATAGTTAATGTGCCGTTTATAGCAAGTTTACTCGCTATAACATTTTTTCCTTGTTTTATTTTTCAATATAGAATGTGACCCCGGAACGTATGGGAAGGACTGTGCAGAACGTTGCAATGCAAATTGTCTCAACACTACAGCTTGTAGGACTACTGATGGTCACTGTGACGGATGTCAGGCAGGATATAAAGGGGATACATGCGAACAAGGTAAACGCCCTTAAGTAGTTCATTTTGAAGTTTCCAATTTCGTGACACTTTTTCGTTCACTATAATTAGCGTTAAAATAACACTCTTTGCTTATTTTTAAAGTTTTTTAAAATTTATTTTTTAAGGTATAAGTTTATTTTAATGAAGAAATTAATACTTTTCTATGTACATCTTGATTGCACCTGTGTCATTTATATGTTCAGCTTGCCAATCCAGATTACTGATTATTGGTACAGTGTTGCGTTGCTATTCCCTTTTCTGTGGTACCCAAGGTCACAATCCAATACAGCGATCTAATACAATATACCATCAATGTTGTTGCTGTGCTTGCTGACATTATTAAGTAAATAGAGGCAAATAAGTCTTTAATTCTCTGAAATACAGCAAGAAATTGTTGTGTTGTTGTTGTCAAAGATGTTCTCAACGGTAATAATAATAATATAGTATTTTAAAGGTCTGTGTGCTATCTTCTTCAGCAATTGTCGTAGTTGTTGCTTTTGTTGTAATAGTGATTAAATGTATTGAATTGGTTTATGACATTTAGAGGCAACTGGATACCTCTAATAACAATCAGATTGTTATTGCTTACATGGTTGTTGCTGTTATTGTTGTTTCATTATACCACTTATTCCAATTTACTTTTCCCTGTGTTAATACAGTCTATGGAAACACTAGTCCGTGTAACACTCTATGTCACCAGGGCATTAATAATTAACAAGTCCAGACTTTTAAACACACGTTTTAATAATCTTAACTACCCCATTTCTGATCCGTATAGTGTTTATTTATTCTAACAGATGTTACTCATCAAATCTCTACATTCTCAGACAATATCTAACAACCTCTGACTCTCACGGACTCTCACAGACTCTCTTCTGCTGCTTAAACATGCCAGTATATATCTGCATGCACGTGCCATAATATTATTGGATTTCGACACATTTATTCCATTGGATCAATGCTATACTCCGCCTACCCTGTATACCTGAGTAAGCTAATATAATATCTGCTATTTGAGAGGCAAATCCCAAATTGTAGAATAATGGTCATTTACTATTAACTGTGATATACGTCTACTACTTGTTATTAAAATATTAGTATTACTTATTAAAGGGTATGGTAGTGTTACATCCGGCAATCTTACATGCACCATGGTATCGCTTCTAACTCTTATTTTTCTGATATTATACAAATTATAAATAACCGTATTGTATCTAAGATTTACTTAGTACAAGTAGACTGGTACCCGAAGTATTATTCATGGTTTAAGGATAACTTCCCCAACAGTGACCAGCAGTAGTTGGTGATTTTGTCACTGCCAAATGTGTTTTTGCTGTAGCTTTATTATTGGTAAGCTATAACACAGAAGCAGTAACGGTCGGCGGTATTATTGCTGTCGTGGTCGTTCTCGCTGACATCATATTGATATTTATCATTTCAGAGATACCTGTGTCACCAGCTGTCCTTGCAGCAGCAGTATGTGTTGGTGTGGCTGCCATACTTGTTATTGCTGGTGTTTTATTTGCAATAAGACGTAAACGAAGGCATGTAGGGTAATTTATAAAGCAATAATATAACCAAATTGTATCGCGTTTTGCGAATCTTAATGTAGCACTCATCTTTAAAAATACAATGCCTGCCATACAGTTATGTGTGCTTTCATTCAAATGAGATACGTGTACATGTATGCAATCTAGTTGTGTGTGAATGATTAATTTTGCCTCAACTATCGTCATCATTGTTTTAAACATCATTAAGAATAATACAGAAAACAAATAATCGTGTAGAAATTTGATTACGACTATGACATAAAACCAGGAAACAAGTGTCAGATCATGTTTGCTTTATTTGTATTCAATATATTATAGAAACCAGCAGCGTATTGTGGAAACTTTTGAATTAGATCGAACCTCTCTTGACGGCCCCACTGAACTAGTAGAAGAAAATCCAATTAACAGAAATGATACATGCATAAATTCTGCAGGTATGTCAGTCAGCATATAAGGTAGAAATGATATTGTCCTAGATGTTCTGTAATGGCAATTAGTTAAAAAAAAATCTTTTAATATCACTTTTTAAACAAATATTGTTACTACTACCACCTTGCTAACATAATACGTATTTATTTATTTGTATTAAGCCGTGTCTTTTATTCATACATACTTGTATACATTAACGGTACTGTTACCTTCGACATTGTTGACTTTGTTATTCTTGGAAGTACATGTTTAAAATTACTGTTTCAAATTAATCGTTCTGTCCAGAAAATAATTGTGCTGCTAAATAACAAGAATTAACTGTATGCATTTATCTCGTATGTTTTATGATTGGACAGACTGAAATAATGTTATTGGTTACGCGCATGTTTTCACACCATGGTTTGACATTCATATTGATTTTTTCAAATGTTATATTAGTCCACTGTGGTTGCTTCCCTTATGCTGTCTGATTCACTACATTTTCTTAAATGTGTACCAATAATTAGAAAGTAGTGTATGTACATATGTACATATAACAAATCGTACTTGCTTTTCTAAGCAGACGACTATCAACAGCAATCAACAACTCGATCCGGTACGAACAAGCCGACAAGCACAGCAAATCCCAGAAAATCCCACACTGATACTCCTATACAAAGAAATTTACCTAAGCAGGTAGTGTGGCTGACCAATCTGACTGAGTATATCAGAAGTAACATTTTCCATAGAGACCATTTAACAAAGGAATTCAATGTAAGTATAACGACTGAATGAGTATATCAGAAGTAACATTACAGTCTGAATGAGTATATCAGAAGTAACATTACAGTCTGAATGAGTATATCAGAAGTAACATTTTGCTTACAGACCATTTAACAAAGCAATTAAATGTAAGTATATCAGAAGTAACATTACAATCTGAATGAGTATATCAGAAGTAACATCACAGTCTGAATGAGTATATCAGAAGTAACATTACAAACTGCCTGAGTATATCAGAAGTAACATTACAATCTGAATGAGTATATCAGAAGTAACATTACAGTCTGAATGAGTATATCAGAAGTAACATTACAGTCTGAATGAGTATATCAGAAGTAACATTACAGTCTGAATGAGTATATCAGAATTAACATTACAGTCTGAATAAGTATATCGGAAGTAGCATTACAGTCTGAATGAGTATATCGGAAGTAACATTACAATCTGAATGAGTAGATTGGAAGTAACATTACAGTCTGAATGAGTATAACGGAAGTAATATTACAGTTTGAATGAGTATATCAGAAGCAAAATTACAGTCTGAATGAGTATATCAGAAGTAACATTACAGTCTGAATGAGTATATCAGAAGTAACATTACAGTCTGAATGAGTATATCAGAAGTAGCATTACAGTCTGAATGAGTATATCAGAAGTAGCATTACAGTCTGAATGAGTATATCAGAAGTAGCATTACAGTCTGAATGAGTATATCAGAAGAAACATTACAGTCTGGATGAGTATATCAGAAGTAGCATTACAGTCTGCATGAGTATATCAGAAGTAGCATTGAAGTCTGAATGAGTATATCAGAAGAAACATTACAGTCTGAATGAGTATATCGAATGAGTATAACAGAAGTAACCTTACAGTCTGAATGAGTATATCAGAAGTAACATTACAGTCTGAATGACTATATCAGAAGAAACATTACAGTCTGAATGAGTATATCAGAAGTAACATTACAGTCTGAATGAGTATATCAGAAATAACATTACAGTCTGAATGAGTATATCAGAAGTTACATTACAGTCTGAATGAGTATATCAGAAGAAACATTACAGTCTGAATGAGTATATCAGAAGTAACAGTACAGTCTGAATGAGTATATCAGAAATAACATTAATGTCTGGATGAGTATATCAGAAGTAACATTAAAGTCTGAATGATTATAACAGAAATAAAAGTACAGTCAGAATGAGTATAACAGAAGTAACATTACAGTCTGAATGAGTATAACAGAAATAACATTACAGTCTGAATGAGTATATCAGAAGAAACATTACAGTCTGAATGAGTATATCAGAAGTAACATTACAGTCTGAATGAGTATAACAGAAGTAACATTACAGTCTGAATGGGTATATCAGACGTTACATTACAGTCTGAATGAGTATATCAGATGTAACATTACAGTCTGAATGAGTATATCAGAAGTAACATTACAGTCTGAATGAGTATATCAGAAGTAACATTACAGTCTGAATGAGTATAACAGAAGTAACATTACAGTATGAATGAGTATATCAAAAATAACATTACAGTCTGAATGAGTATATCAGAAGTAACATTACAGTCTGAATGGTATATCAGAAGTAACATTACAGTCTGAATGAGTATATCAGAAGTAACATTACAGTCTGAATGAGTATATCAGAAGTAACATTACAGTCTGAATGAGTATATCGGAAGAAACATTACAGTCTGAATGAGTATATTAGAAGTAACATTTTGCATGAAGACCATTTAACAAAAGAATTCAGTGTAAGTTTAAATATAAGAGAAACATTTGTATACATGTACATAATATAACGGTACGATATTCTGAACATCATGGATTATTTGTGTAGTCAGTTCCCTACAAACACAATTTACGAGTATGTCTAACTAATTCTTATTAATACCGTTCGGACGATTGTTTGAGCCATAGGTTCTTCGGCATTTCCAGAACAAAAAATAGATCTGTATTACATAATCATTTATGCTTTATAAATTACATTTAGGTAGTACCGAACAAACGTCCTAAGAAGTATTATGTTTGTGTGGAATATATTACCACATATATTTCCATGGGTACGGAATGTGATAACAGTGTATGTTTTGAACAATATTTTTTTTAAACAATTATCAATAAATTTCCTTCATATTGAAATCCAGTGCCTTTGTTTTTGTTACAGACTCTGCCTTACGGATTAGAACATCCAACAACCGTTGCATTGAAGCCTACAAACATATCAAAGAACAGATATATTGACATGTATGCTTGTAAGTCTTACAATGCCTTCATCTATGTCAAAATTTAAACTGGAGAGAGAATAAATGCTTGAAAGTGAATCCTCGTGCTTTAATCTTAATTTTCTAAGATTTAGGAAGCATGTTTATTTTTTCTTCAACACATTTTAACCTCAACAAACTTATAAGTGGCTGGCGTGGCATGGTCAATTATAGAGCACGGTGGAAATGAAATCCGCAGGACCCGGGTTTAAGCCTCGCCGGCACCACTGAGTGTCGTCGGTGTGTTATTGGGCAAAACACTTTCCCTTAGCCTCGTCTTTCGAATGGGGACATAAACCGAACTTTCCCGTGTATCCTATCATCTGAGCACGTTAAAAAAACATAATAATGTAATCGTTCGTAAGAGTAGGACAGATTCTCGGATTCATATGTATCCTTCCCTAATAAACGTGGTAATGGACGATATACGGTTCACTCTATACACGTCAATGGTTTTGTGTGTGCCGAAATAAATAAATAATTTCTGAAATATCAACTTCAGTTTCTTGATAATCGTTTGACTGGGAATATTATATTACAGCTTTGATTCGTTATGACATAAATGTTACGCACAACTCCAAAATCTTCCAATTTATGGGGAACATACAAACAATCAAATTCTATGAAGCGTCAGTCCAGTTAGTATAGAGCGGGAAACAGTATGAATCAAAGTTTTAGAAAGTGTTTAGTGAAGTCATATGCTGTATAGTCCATTTTTACATTTAAAGCTCATAATAGTGTATCATTATATTGAAGAAAGCGTTAGTACTAAGATAGTTGCTATACCTGTTCATTATGAAAAATACAAATATGCCCGCAGGAAAAGATAGTCTTTCAAATTTAATATTCCAGATGATCACTCGAGAGTTGTGTTGCGGACTTTACCAGGCCAGCCAGACTCAGATTATATCAATGCCAGCTTCATCAATGTAAATTGCACATATTGTCAGATAACTTGTTAATTAATGCACTTACTATCATTTTGCTATTGTATGTCCTCAACATGGAATATATACGAAGCTGTTATTCTCTCTTGGACTCTTTTACTTTATAAATAGTTTCATATTTCAATTATTAAATATTCATATATTACTATTTATACATGTATTCGGTTTATTAAAATGTATTCTGTGTTCATGATTGTCTCGTGGATACTGTAATTGCTATTTTGATTTTGTTTCCATGAATGAATGTTCCCTTTCTTACTAGCTTTATAATTTATAACATGAACATTTTCAGGGTCACAAGAAAAAGAATGCTTACATCGCTGCCCAAGGTATGATAATGGTACACACTATTCCTGCTTAAGAGCGGAAAACATGAAACCAATCCAATCCTTTTCGCAATATCGCAATATATAAATCAACATATCAACGATATAAAACAGCTTGTGCCTTTTCATGCGAGCGCGCGGGACAGGGGCAATAAAAAGCTGTGTTTTTTGTGCTATTCAGCTCCATTTGTTTCTTATTCTTGTAACACTAACCACCGGTAAGTTTTAACTTTGTTGTTTTCTAAGCTTTTTTATATGCATATATACATGCTATAAATGAAAATCTTTGTGTTGTACTTAGCTAGCATAGTTTTGCTGGTTACTTTTTTATTAGAGGCGTTGGAGATTATAGCCCCGATGCGTTGTAGATACTTACAATGTTCCGAATGACAATATGTAAGAGTGAGGTTTTGTGCACCCGTGAAACGTGTTCAAACACCAGCAGTCGTTTTGCCACTGGCCGTTCCAATGAAGTACCCCTGTTGTAAACCCGCTTATGTTTGTGGTGTCGCATACTTTTCTTCTAGTTATCCATGGTATTGTTGTTTGGCGTGAACGCGTGTATTTATATGGCTAAGTTATGTGAATGCTACATTTCTTGATGTGTTGTTCTTGGTGGTTGTCGTTTTAGAAATAAAGCCTTTGTAACTACTCGCCCTTGCATACTCGTAGACACATAATTTTGAATAGTATTAATACAATTCAATTGTGAAACTGTGACATATAATACAGCTTTGACGATTAAAAACGTTTGCCCACCTCCAGTCGGAATGGATATTTTCCAAATTGTCTGTAATAACAATAAGTTATTTACAAAGAAACAAAACCTGAGTTTTTCTTTGTATTTAAGTGGACGAGGGACAGGCATTTATAATTATAATCTGATTTATATTTCCTCTGTAATAAAATGTGAACATTTTCAACGTAAAAATATGAATTGACTACATCAATAAGGGTTCCGTTTTTTTACAAAACTTTAATGACAAAGATTATAGATTGTCATATGCCGCTTTAAAACGGATGACTCCAAAAATTCCGAAATGATCTTAGAAGCATTTGACGATTTGACGACCTGGAAAATCCTACGTTATAATTATAAAATATAAATAATATAAATAATAATCATTCGTTTTTAAGTTTTACAAAAAGTACTAACATATGTTCAACATTAACAAGAACCATTCAATTTTGTTAGTTTGCTTGTGGACATGGTTAACAAAGAAACACAATTATGTTCATGTCAATTTATAAATAGTTATATTTTTGATAGTAACAACATTTCGTATATATAAACAATTATATTTTACATGCGTTTTGTTCAATTCCGCAATTTGCATAACTCTAGCTCCGACGATTGACAACATCGATGAATTCTGGAGGATGATTTGGGAAAAGGAGGTTTCAAAAGTTATCATGGTAACCAATCTCATTGAAGAAGGAAAGGTAGTCCATTATAGCATTTAATATAACACACCTTTTATATTTAAAAAAAGAGAACAGTATAACGATAGCATGGCAGACACTTAGGGATCACTTGTCGGTCGTCCGTCTCGTCCATTCGTCAGTCACACTTTAACCTGAAACCGAAACTTGGCCATCATTTGAAATATATATGCCGTTACATATTTCCAATAACTCTGACTTTTATTTCGGCAGAGTGATGCCTCATTTCCAAAAATGTTAACATGCAGACTAATCGAGCTCATAACTGGCATTAACTTCAAAAGTATTCGACCGATGTTCGTGAAGCTTCACACATATTAATAAGTAAATGGCAGGCGATACAAGTGTTTCATAGAACACTCTTCTAGTTTACGGCATCAGTTCCTGGTGACGCTGTTTATAAGCTTCGTTTTTGTCATGTAAACTATTTATATTGCATATTATAATACGGTATATAGTGTGTCTGATGTTTTCAATTTATCACAGGCTTTTGGCGATAATTAACAAGAAAAGCGTGCATACTTGCAGTATTATATGTATTGAATGCATATGTGTTGCATGCGTATAAAGAGAATGTTAGAATCGTAGTAATGTATTACTATCTAAAATATATTTACTATGTGCAACTAAAATGTTAACACGTACTTTTAGTAAATATTATGTTCACTGTCAAGTTTCTGTGTATTGTATATGTATTTCTTTGTAAATATACTACCTGTAAAATTACTCAATCAATAAACAAAATATGATTTTACAAATTTATGATTATACTGTTTTACTGTTATTTAGGTGAAATGTCTGCAGTACTGGAACTGTGAAGAGCCGTCCAGTTACGGAGATATATCGGTAACAGTTGCGTCAGAGGACGTGTTTGCAGAGTTCATAATCAGGGCTTTTATTGTGAAATCCGTGAGTTGTAATACACTTTCATTTACAATTCAGTAGTTGATTTTGACGATCTGACAAAGTGTATCATGGATATCCTTCGTTATTAAACATTAATAGGTATATAATATTGTTAAATGAAACTACCCAGACTTTTTGAATTTCATATCTACATTGGTGAGAAGTAAAACAATACATTTATAACTTTCATACATGTGTATAGATGTTGATTGAAATATAACAATAATGCATGTATGTTTGGTATTATATCGATTTGCGCAGATCAATACAGTAGAACATATCAGTTGGTGGCTGATATTGACAATTTGACAAACAACACTGTCAGTACCATTTGGTTTCAAATGAGAACATCATATAACAATTATACTGCATAGGAATATTCTAGTTTGATAGAGTGCTGTCTTTTTCCTAACACTCGCTTTTACAGCATGAAGTATACTGATTTATAAATCGTAAAGCTTTTACAAACACAACACGAAAAATACAAATAGTCAACATAATAGTGGTAATATATATCACATATCTCACAAGTATAGTCTGACAATTTAATAACGCACAGTACTCATTCAGACTATGGCAATCAGGTTTAAAATACATTTTAGATCTCAACAAAACAACGGAGAAAGGTAATGCATTTCCATTTTACGGTATGGCCAGATAAAAGCACACCCAAAAAACGTACAAGTTTGGTACAGTTTTGGTCTAAAGTTCGTAAAGATGACGTAGAATCTTTTCACCCATGGTTGGTACATTGCAGGTATGCGAACTATTGTTTATCTTGTTACATTATTCAATAGCGAGGTTATGTAGACATATAATATATGTAAGCTAACCAGTAGGCTGTATTGTCTACTGACCGTTCCAAGTTTGCAACCCTGCAGAGTTCACAATCAGGACTTTTATTGTAAAATCCGTGAGTTGTAATACAGTTTTACCATCGACTTTCATTTACAATTGAGTAGTTGATTTTGACGATCTGACAAAGTGTATCATGTTGTGCATTATGCTGGTGAATGCCTATTTAATTTGCTCATTTGATTTAGTTTGTGGTACAGTATGGACTTACGGTGCCATTTCGTTTTGGTGCTGTGTTTTATATAGGACTAGCTTTCTCATTTAAGTTACTGTAGTTAAATGTACTTTTGTTGTACATGTATCTGACTGACGAATTATTTATCTGTGGTAATTATAATGTTGATTATTAATACATGTATAATAAATGTCTGTAAACAAGTGTATGTTGCGTTCGTGTCGATTCATAAAGGCCCTGATACGATTTTTAGTGCGAGCTATAACAGTATAAAGGAAGGCATTCTGTTTGTTTGCTTGAATCCTTCAGAAATTATATCAAAACATACTTATATTTCTAGTGCCGGGGTAGGTAGAACAGGAACAGTTATATCCTTGGATATACTGTATGACCAAGGTAAAGGGCTAAAATAAGTAAATGTTTACCAGTGTTTACAGGAACTGAGACGACAACGTGTAAACATGGTTCAGACTCTGGAAATAATGATGTATTGGCTACAATGACAGCTATATAAATTTGAATTATTGTATTTATATGTATTATAGCGCTGGGGTAGGTAGGACAGGGACATTTATAGCCTTGGATATACTGTATGGACAAGGTAAAGAGCTGAAATACGTAAATGTTTACCAGTGTGTACATTGTAAACTAATTCACAACAAGCATTAATGTCATTGAGTCCATATACTATAACAAGTTTGGTGAATTTGCAATTGGACTGTGATATTAACATGAACAAATTATTGTTTGGGGCGCTTGTTTCAGCCAAAGGGTTTTTGGACTTTTATGAAATTTTGGCTGTAAAATATTTATTTATAAACTGATTTTCAAAATTAAGATATATTTATTTACCACTAAAAATCCAATTCCAATGATATATTATATTTTCAGGAACATATTATGAAAATTGCTCATTTTATTGCTGAATAACCTTTGGCATATTATGAAAATTGCTCATTTTATTGCTGAAAAAAATTTGGCTAAAACAACCGCCCCAAACAATAGTGTGGTTGATGTGCCAAAGGCCACAAAAACTATCATAAACAGTTTCAAATACTCGTTTTTGTAGTATTTAAGATGTACTATATATTATATCATTAACCTTACTCTTCTGCAGAACGTAAAGAGCATAAGTGCATATTGAAAAGGATCTTAAACACAGAATTATAACTATCAGTTGGTAAAAGTGGTTCCAGCTATATTAAATCTAATTTAAGAAAGAAGTATAACATGTATCTTTAATTTAAGTGTCGAATACAAACGGTGCATATCACTTTCACAGGAACAATACAAATATCTACACGAGGTGGTATTCGAAGCTCTTTTTGTACACGTTCAAGCAATACCTATACAAGACTTTGAAAACGAATACAGCAATCTACTACAAGTTGAAAAAACGACCGGCAATACAGGACTGATGTCCGGATTTAAGGTACATTGTTGTTCCATTAATCATGCAACGAAAATAATAATAGGAGTGACACGGTTTGATGACCATCTTTGGATCGAGTTTGGTTTCAAATATGTAAGAGTACTGTATTTACTGTATTTATAATTTTATGTGTTAAATATATTCTATTTTTTTTTTTTATTATTAGCGATATTTGCTTTAAAGAATACATACAATTTTAAAAAATGTAGTCCTATATACCTATAAAAGAACATCCATTAAAGAAAATGATATATATATGCATTTGGTATCTGTCATGTTTAACATTACATCTTAACGTAACTATCATATTTTTTATTTATCAGACCCTAACTCTAAACTCTGCACAATACGTTACAAATACGTGACTGTGTGTTTGTTTTTCAAAATTGTCTATCAACGGTTTTGCAATGTTCAATCAAAGCAAACATGCGTGTGTATTGACAATATGTCTGAAATTTAAAAGTAAATGACATTTCAAATATTTGTCGGCCACTAATGCTTAATAGATGTAAGTATTAAGATTCTTAGTCAATATAATGTATGATACATACTTTATAACATTAACATTAATGACCATATTATACTTTTTAAAGCGTATTCAGGGTGATATTTTCGATCTCTCGAATGAAGATCTGACTGATATCAAAGAAGCATGTAGTGATAGAAATGATGTGTTCGCTGCAGCCAGACGTGCGGAAAATAGGAATAAAAATAGATACAACAATATTCTGGCGTGTAAGTTTAGATGCACATTATCTATGTTTATTATACGTTGTATTACATGTATGCAAGATGCATATCGTATACGATATGTTTACAAACATATGTATTGTTACTATTCAGCTCACGTTCGGTAATGAATCTGTAAAGGCTTTTACTTTACAAAGAAGGCCATCCAGCTCTTTAAGATTGCTATTGTTACTAATTATTTATCAAAATTTTAAAACCAATTACCTTTGAGAATAGTGTCTTTCTTTTCAAAGGTAAATTAAATTGCAATATTCTAGATAGATATGAACATCAAATCCTTTCAACCATTAATGGCTCCGATAGAAGACATACATTATTTTAATACATATATTTATAAATGAATCAATCATGAATTAGTCTTTATATGTGACTTAGTTATAAACTGGCTGTGATATCAAAATTTGGAGTTTATAGTAATTATTGAATGCTCAGCGTCCTAATCGGGGAATATTATATATGTTTCACGCCAGGGTAAAGGCATTTTGCACAGGAGATTAAAGGTAATGTAAGATAAAGTGATATACAGAATACCACTCTTTGTAAATGAAGAGCTAGTGATGTTCATTTGTTGCATGGAATATGTTATACGCTAGATTTGTATTATATTATAAATAAAATCGGAAGGTCAAACAGTCTCAGACACGGCACTCCGTAAGTTCGTCTATAAGTCTGTCATATATTAAATATCGTTGGGTTAGTTCAATTTCTTAATCAGCAAGGCATCCGTGTCCGATGTCGTATTTCTCAGTTTTTGCTTGAACTTTGTTTGAAATGTGTCACGTAAACGACTCAAACATGTATTGCCTATGGTTTAAATAATATTCTCTTTTTTTCCCGCCCCCTCCGCCTCGCCCCCACCTCCCGCACATTCCCCACATCCACCAAATTGTTGTGTTGATAAATTAGGTGTTCTACTCATGTAGTAAGCATGTCTTTGTTTTCTATTATTAAGCCAATAAGTACAGACCTTTCCTGTCATCACATGTACCCGGATGTAACGACTACATTAACGCCGTATATGTACCGGTAAGTCCGAAACCATTACAACAAAATTTTACGTTAAATTGCATTGTGCTGTAATGCATATTTCCATAGCATCAACAGTTCCATATCTTCAGAGTGTTTTATTTATTCATTGTCAGTACGATATCTCACTTAACTTCTTTTAATTATGATACTATTACTTCTACTACTGATGATGCAGCACGCATAGGAGAACGATGTGTCATTGGTAGAAAACAAATGAGGTGATGTTGAAGATTTGGTAATCCAAAAACAAATGAAAACCATCATAATGTTCTTTATTTTCATATGAAAGGCGTTGAATTTATTCGAATGTTATCTTCGTTTTATTTTTTAATCAGTAAAGCTCGGCGAATCGGGTGTTATGTATTGTTAAATCAAAATTATTCTTTCATATTTGGTTTAATATATTGCTATCATTTGTACATACAATTCAATACACATGTATCTCGATAAATGATAAGATTGTAATAGAGCCGTAAAGCATCAAATTAATTAATATTAATGATTTAAATAAGAAAAACTTGCCGATTCATCGAAATCTCCACACCAAGCTAGTTCTTTAATAATACTTGAATCGGATGACGCATGCGACCTGGTTTAGTGCATATTTACATTGCATATGAAACGTAACCAACGTATTATGGTTGTATTTGGATTACACTATTAATTCTAGCAGTTCTTTTACAGGAAGGTGTTATTTTACATAAATACTTATATATATTCGCCAATCTGCACTAATATGAATACCTGTCGTTAAAATGTCCCAAACAGAGTAACAGAAATTTGCGAGGCTACATACTGAGTCAAACACCCCTAGAAAACACTGCTGTTGACTGCTGTAGACTCTTGTCTGAATACAAGATACAGACCATCGTCACCTTTGACGACAGGGGGGTGGAAACGGTGTGTATTGACATTATAAATATGATATCAGTTTTAAATTTAATTTTATCTGACCCAAGCGCCTTAAAACTCATAGTTGTCAACAGATGTTGACTCGTATGTGATAACAGATAAAGTGCATCGTTATCTTTGATAACAATTTGGAGAAAGCGTCATAATTTGATCCATTTTAAATGTTTCAAGTGAGAAAACATACAAATATTACGCCATCAAAATATGTAATGACGTCGATATTTCCATATTTCATTCAATTCAATCTTAGTAGTATTAAGTAATGTTAAAGTTATGATTAGTCAGTACAGTAATACTTTCTGTACTTTCTTACTAAAATAATAAGAATAATAAGAATAACGTATTGAGCAATAATTATGTGTTAACTAGTTAGTTTCTATAAATTAATTGTATTGCTTTTATTAATACTTCACGTTTGCATTTGTTTTTAATGAAAATATTTGTGTTAACATACCTAAATATTTTTTAAAAACTTATTTGCCGAAATTTGTCAGGTTGGAACCTATTTGCCAGACAATGGAAGTTTAAAGGTTGGACCTTTCGAAGTGGAATTGACGTCAGAGGAAAGAAGAGATGACTACAATATAAGAAACTTCAAGATGGAGTTTAAAGTAAGTTTTAAAAGGCGTGGCAAGCCATGATTTATATTAATATATGCTACTCAATTATTTGCTTACGGTCGAGCTTCGAAAGTGTATATACGACATGTGGAGTGCTCACTTTAGGATTACATTTCGGGAATGACATTTTAGCTGATTGGTTAAATGTACATGCTACTGATTTCATAGCAAATCATTCTGAACGCAAGATATATAATTAAAACAAAGTAGTATCCAAAGTAGGTCCCAATCCCAATGGGAGCTCGACTTGTAAGTGAGGAAGTGTCGATTCTTCCGGATGGCGGGAGGTGTAAAGTACTCGTTCTACCCAGGAAAAGTGGGTTGTCTGCTTCCACCACAAAAGATCGACCGTCATATATAACCTTACATGTGTTGAAAATGACGTAAAACACCATACAAACAAACTAACAAAACAATAAAGGTCCCTACAAACAAAGACCATGGACAAAAACATGCAAACATCACATATAAACAACGTTTTAATAGACATAGACGTATAAAATATATCGTTATTTTATAAATATATATTTGATGCAAGGATATGCTTACTTTTCGCTTTAAAACTTAAACAGCTCGTACAGGTGCTTTTGAATTTCAGAACAGTGCTGTTTATGAATAGAAACTCTTTTTGAAACATTTCGTCAAGGAAATAAACAATAATGTTCAAAGGCTTTAAACATATTTCAAACGTGAAATTTGTTTTTATTTTTACTAACAAATGAGTCCGAAATCGCGGTACTTGCTTATATTTAAAAATAGTGTATTATGTTCTATTCATCAACATCCGTTTTACGGACTATGAACAAATGCATGATAAACTTGAACAAGAAACTACATAAAACCGCCTTGTTAAAACTGATTTTTTTCATTCCAGGAAGAGGGACAATGGTGCATTATGCAGATAGTATTTACAAAATGGTCAAGTGATGATACAGTACCACGTGATCATAACGCTATGCTAAATCTTATAAACGAAGTTGAGGAACAGCTAAAGCTAGTTAACGGAAAGTGTATCCTGGTTCAGTGCTTGTAAGTTACAAACAACGACATATACAAGATCTGACATGAGTCCTTGTTTAAATGATTAAACGATTTGGATAAAACTAAATGATGCAAATGCTTAAGGGAAAGAAAATATCTCTATGTTCACCGCCATATGGATGCCAACTTCGGGATGGTTAAAAGTATGTTCTTTTGATTTTATGAATATTGAGTTCTGCTCAACCCAGGGCTAGCGGGCGTGAGCGGTAGCTAGCATATCTCTCTACCGTCTCATTCAAAACGAGACTGCAATATTTCGTATGCGTCGTGTTCGGCCGTTTCTACAGGTCCACTCTCATACTCTTTTATTATACTCCCACACCGCAAGGTATGTGACAGTGGGACATATATCGATCTCAACATCAGTTTTCAAAGAATTGTGTAATTTGCACTCTATGTTATGGAGTGTAATACTATAAGACAGAAATGCAACCAAGAGTAAAATAGATTCAGAATCACCTAATGACAGGTTCAGTTATGGTCACTACTAAGAAGCCTCAGTGGAGGAGCCTTTCCGTTGAATCGCTAACACTATTGAATCTTCGATTTTGTAGAGCTTTTGCGATTGGAAGGTAATAATGGTTCTCGTTTCCGGTAAATATCTAAATGGTGTGTTTTGTGTTTCTCGTTATTTTTAGCTGGGTGTAATGTCGACGTTAGTACATGATTAAGTAAAGACCGAGATCGTCAAGGCGATCTCGATTTGTACATTTTTATCATAAATTATAACAAATAAAAATGCATGCATTACAGTTTCGTTACATCCAATATAAGAGTAAAACTTTTATCATGTTATTACAATATATGTATAAACATATCCTATTTCGTGGTGTATTCATTATTTTGTAAAACGAGATTTATTGGGCCTTTGGCAACATCGAAACTCTTTCAATTCTGTTTCTTATGCAAACATGCTAACAAATACGTCTGCTCCATATGAGAAACTTGCATTGAAAACTAACGTTGCTGATTGGTATGCCAATGTAGACGTCAGATATCGAGTTCTCAGCACGTGCAATACATGAACTATGGAGGAGCGATGCTTATATCTACATAACGCGACTGGGAAATCCCAAAACAGAAAGACTCTATTAGCAGTGTCCAAAAACAGTATAAATTGGACGAAAGTTAATTGTAGATCTTAGTCTATTAAACAATTACAGTTTGACTTGAATGAAGCTATGTGGTAAATAACTGCCAATATTTCCAAATTAGCTTTTTCATCATAAAAATTGAAAATAAAATAAATATATTTTGTGTGTTTCATTTACGCATTTTTCGGATGAACGATCCGAATAAGCCACCCCATGCCATATATGCCTATAATTTACATACCAAAAAAGTTCGTCATTCATTCTACTGTTTAGACGCGCTATTTTACATGCTACTAGCATTTTTATGTTGTCTATGTTTTTGTAGAAAAATATATAAAGCAGAGTTTTCATTACATTAATGAAAAAATAACTACAACGTGAACCACGTGTCTCCATTTCTCAATACATAAGGCATTTTACTCCAGAGACGTCCGAATATTATAACATACCTTGCAGTTAGTGTCTCTAATTACTTGATCTACTCTCTATTCCAGGAATGGTGCCGACAGAAGCGGATTATTTGTAGTACTTATGAACGTACTAGAACGAATGAGGATCGAACAAGAGGTCGCCATTCCACAAGTAATTAGACAAATGAGGCAGATACGACAGCAGATCTTACCTACCTATGTGCGTAGTTTGTATTCATAAAGCACGAATTCTTTCTAGATTAATTGCATGTAGCTAGACCTATAATAATAATGTTTACACTTGGTTAATAATTTATACAACATTACTGTTTATTCAATACAATTAAAGGAAAATATAGCATGCGGTTATTCGTATTGTCATTAACAAATTATATCTATATTTTTCTTAGTGTATATATTTTCTCTTCAATTATATTAATAGTTTATGAGGAAGGAAATGTTAGATAAACTTTTAGAAAGAAAAACGTGTTTTATGGCGTTGACTTTACTTAGCTTCACTTTACTGTTGTTGTTTGTTTTCTACAGGAGCAGTACAAGTTTTGTCACAAAGTTGTGCTCCGTCATTTACAGAAAACAAGCCCATGCATTTGCAAACCTTAGAAAAGGAAAAGGAAAAGGAAAAACTGCGTTTGGCGATCCAGAAAAGCTGATACAGTTTAATGAATGAATTAATTAATGAATACCCATTAATCGATAATAATACCTTGTACACTTTTTTGGGGACAGGTTTTGTTGGCGTATCATGATATATATATACATCATTTATCACACAAATCAATGTTTATAACTCGACGCTTTATTCCATGGATATTGCATGATCAGTGTGCTTACAGCTACATACGTTTTCATATTTATCAAATGTGCTGTTATGGCTACGAGAGCTGACTAACATGTGAAATAACTGCTTCAAGCAGAGTCTTGATTTGGAGGCACAATGTAAGTAGCATTTATTGTGATGTTACTAAAATCTGTATTTTTAATAACGACCAATATGTGCTTGATTTTGCTCTCGAACTTTAAAGCAAATTACGTCAATTTCCATTTGTGGGTTACAGCGGGTTACTCTTCGATCTATATACATATCGGGTTACAGCGGGTTACTCTTCGATCTATATACATATCGAGTTATATTTTACTTATCAATTTTCAAACATTTAGTTCAAGAAAATCTGAAAATGTTATGTCCTTAAGGAAAACATAAACGCAACTTTTTTAAGGTCTGTATGTATGAAGTGTTATTTGTTCAAATAATATTTAGTTAATTTACAAGTAACTGAAAATCGCCACCGATACCTCCACCATATTTTGAAAATTATTCTTAAGTAAAGCATGAAATACACAATTTAACAGATGCACGCGATGCACCGGTCGTGGCATAAGTACTCGGGAACACATGTCATTTATGTCTTAATTTTGTCGCATGACATCATTTATTAAACATCCAGCGTTTTTGTCGGATTTAGGAAGGTTTTCTTTATGCCAAGGTTACGTAAAGAGGAGAATGGAATTTCGCTGCGTATGACGTCTGTCCATCTTGGCGTGCATAAATGCACTAGAACAAGACTATTTCAGCGTCTAGACCAACAACTCTCCTAAACAAGGACGCCCAGGTGTTACGTCACGTCAAGTTGAGGCGTATTTTCGTCTCAAGCACCTACGCCAGTGCTATCGCACTCCAGCGGTCTTGAAGCCGTCGTGAATCCGGCGTGAACATAAAGGTTCTTCCTAACAACCGATTACGTGCCTGGAATCTAACTGAATACCTTGTCAGTATTCGCTTCCCGCGTTATATGTATTAACGCTTGGTTTCGCTTATGAATGTTTATCTGACACTCAGATTCTAACACAAATTGCGGAATATTAATATGAGACCTAAATACTGTGTACTGAAATAAATTACAGTTTTTGGTTAAAAGCACGTCAAGATATTTGATTATCACTACAGAGTTGCGCTTCTTTTTTCCTCCACTATATTATAGGAAGTTGTAATTGAAACAACGAGTCAAACGAAAATAATTAAGAATAAAACCTTTTTTTTTTCAGCGCGTCATTTTGTAAGGCTTTGGCGTTACATGTATTTATTTAATCATGAATTAAACAATGCCATCAAACACAAAAATAAACGTTTGTTTGAGAAGCAATGTATTTTATCTAAATTATTAAAAACCAAGTTGTTTGAGACTTAACAGTTCAAGCATTACATTCATTATAACCTGTTTGGGAGTATACCGTGTTTGAGTTTACATAAACGTTTAACTTGTGTGCATGTACATTTCATTTGATTGCTTACTGAAACTGTTCATATTTCAAAATACTGTATTATTTATGTTAGATAAACTTTGATTCCACTTTACGTTCAAACGTTCACTAGTAAAACGATCGTGTTTCAGTACAAGAGAAGACTTGCCTTTGAAAAACCTTTGGAAATGTTGTTATCGTAATTATGGTCTACTTTTGCAATACAAAGGTAATTTAAGACTTTTTTCTGCGAAAAGGTCTATATCAATAAATACTGATAAGGGAGATTCTTTGGAAGCAATAAACACAATCAAGAAAATAAAGTCGCAGATTCGGTTTTATTGAATCTGATAATGAGAGGTAATTTAAGACACAGCTCCTCTCACGCCCGCCCCTCCCCTCCCCACCCCCTACCACTTTGAAACCGGCTTAAGCGGTATTCTACTTCAGAGCTACCTTCATTGGGCTCGTTGATCCAAAAGGACCAGTACAAACAACGCTAATGATAATTATGGAACGTATGACAATATACTCTAGCAACGCACTGCACGCTTAGTGGTTGACCCATTTACAGTATCCTCTTTAATTGTGCGATAACGCGTTCATGTGCCGACCATATGTCGTCGTCTATCTAAAGCCCGAAAAAGAAGGTAACGTTTAATGTTAGTCTTAGATCTTGTCTTATCATATGCCCTCAACGCTTTATTCTCTTCATGCTTTGATTTTGCCAAGTCATTGAGTACTTCCTCCATTTTCCTTGTAACTGTTGTTTGTTTTCAACGCGCGTTTCGTGATGACCGAGTTCTGTAAATGTTACTGTTCTATACCACTTTTGTATTTACTTTTAACCGCCAGATGACTGTAAAATGTTTTAAAACTTTCATTTGTTTTCAATCTAAATGCATCCTACACCCGCTCGTCACGCGACACCTGGCCAGAGTTCAAATTATTGCAATTATTATTAGACACTATTTTGCGGATAGGACACGGTATGCGTAATCAGTTGTGTCAGTAATATACGGTCGTGCATGTACGGGCATACAAGCATTACATATGTATTTATGTATCATTGCCCCTGTTCTTAAATTAAGATAAGCAAATGAAACATATTAGCAAGACATTTTTTTTTATAATGAATAGGCTCAAAAACACCATCAACATCTCTTCGTTGCACACTGATAATAATGTTATTACATTTGTAATATAAGTAGTAGGCCTATGCTTTACTGAATTAATAATGCGCTGTTGGGCTGTTGAAAAATAAACCACATACAGTCATTTCATTAAATTAACAGGTCTATTTATTTCTATTAAGCTATAAACCACTTTGAGGGATTTACCAACAGTGTTTTTACAATATTTGTGTGGCATCCCTTTAAATGCCATGCTGAAGAAAATACTCATTTTGACTTTATTTGATATTCAAAATACATACTTCATTTGATGCACAAAGTAAACAATGTACAGTGCCCTGTAAGCGTTGTTACACACAGACAGAGTACGTTTATGGTGTCCGTTCCTATTTCTCTGTAGACACGTTTCGGGTCGTTTACTCTAATGGAATTTTATATGTAGGTTGCATAATTGTTTGATAAAGATCCTATTTATCGTGTAAGAAACGTTATTATAGTTATAGTAATAGTTTGTATTGAACGTTTTTATGATATAGTGTGTAATAAACTTCCTTTTCGGCAATGTATGTATCATCGATTATATTGTTTGTAATAAAATGTCCTTATCGTCGTCGTATCAATTGTTATGAATTAAAAATACTAAAAAACATATAACAAAAACATTGTTTAGGGAAATAAAATATATGCTTTAAACAATGTAAGTTTGTAAGTGCGTATGAAAAACATGACTTGTAACAAGAAAAGTCATAGTATACAATATATACTATGACGACGAGCGGCAATAATAATGAAAATTGTAGAATATATTTGTTTTAATTCATTGCATTGTAATTAGAGCATCATGTGTGGTTTGTTTGTGTAAAATTAATAGCGAGTTCTATTTGGTGTAGCAATGGCATGAAACAAAATGGAAAAGCAAAATAAAGATAAAAAGTTTTTTATTTGAAACTAAACGTCCAATTTAAGTGCTTTGCTATAACCAAGGAAGTGCTGTATTTGCTATTTTTATATAAAGCAAAGACTGGAGGAGCTGGACAAAAAGGACCTTCATTAAAACCGACAATTCGCTATAGGTGATTTCGGCTATAAATATGTATTCCGGCTATATGTATTCTTTTGACTATAAATAATATTTTTAAAGCACAATTATATAAAAACACACTCTGAATATGTATGAATAATTACAATTTACATGCGGTAATAATATGATGAATGACTATTAAATGTACATATTTTTAAGTTCATGCTGTACAAAAACAACATTACTGATGTGGGAAAAAATATTTGTATGTACAACTCAGTGTGTCAGGTCCCTGCCAAGACTTGAACTTGAATCTCTTTTCTCGAAAGAAAAGCGTGTTTCCTTACACTACAGAGATCGCCCAGACATCACAAAAAGAGTGTACAAAACTAAGCGAAATTAATAATGATGTAGATCAAAAGAATGTCAAACTAAAACTAGAAATTGTTATTGTCCATGGGACAAAAACGTATGGCTCCCCCACTCGCCCGAACAGACATAATTGACGACTCTAGGTCCACCGTTCTCATTGATCTGAGATCGTTTTGATATTCAATATCCCTGTGACTGTATCTACTATCTGTATCAGTGACATTTACTGGTCAACCATCCTTCCAAGTTTGAGGACCCTAGGTCCAACCATTCTCTAGTTATTGATTGGACATTGTTTTGTTATTGATCGGGGATCGTTTTGATATCAATAGGGGTCATGTTCTGGTCATGACCAACCATCCTTCCAAGTTTGAGGACCCTAGGTCCAACCATTCTCTAGCTATTGATTGGACATCGTTGACCTTTGACCTAGTGACCCCAAAATCAATAGGGGTCATATGCTGGTCATGACCAACCATCCTTACAAGTTTGAGAACCCTAGGTCCAACCATTCTCTAGTTATTGATCAGACATCGTTTGATGGTCAATGTCACCGCGACCTTGACCTTTGACCTAGTGAACATCGATTTTATAGTCAATGTCACCACGATCTTGACCTTTACCTAGTGACCCCAAAATCAATAGATCTAACCATTGTGTAGTTATCGATCGGATATCTTTTTGATAGTCTGTCACCGTGACCTTGACCTTTGACCTAGTGACCCCAAAATCAATACGGGTCATCTACTGGTCATGACCAACCATCCCTCCAAGTTTGAGGGCCCTAGGTCCAACTATTGTGTAGTTATTGATCGGATATCATTAAGATAGTCAATGTCATCGCGACCTTGACCTTTGACCTAGTGACCCCAAAATCAATAGGGGTTATCTACTGGTCATGACCAACCATCCTTCCAAGTTTGAGGACCCTAGGTCCAACCATTCTCTAGTTATTGATCGGAATCGTTTTGATAGTCAATGTCACCGCGACCTTGACCTAGTGACCCCAAAATCAATAGGGGTCATCTAATGGTCATGATCAACCATCCTTCTTAGTTTGAGGACCCTAGGTCCAACCATTCTCTAGTTATTGATCGGACATCGTTTGTGACACAGTCAACACAAAATCAATATGGCTCCCCTCCACACTTTGTGTGGGGGAGCCATAACTATCACAGAAAGTTATTAATACCCTTGCAAACGCATACCCCATGACTTAATGTATATGCGCAGTTCCACTTCATACTGATGCTTCTCACAATGTTTGGGGTATGACAGAGGTCACAGTGACCTTATTTTGGTATGCGACACACCGCTATCCCAAGATGTATCAACATACCAAGTTTGGTATTTCTAAGTGTTATTGTATTATTGTATTGAAAATATGGTCCGGATAAGCATTTTCTATGACAGAGGTAACAGGTCAAGGTCACAATTACCTTATTCTGGTACGCGACACATGGCTATCCCAAGATGTATCTAAATACCAAGTTTGCTATCTCTAAGACTTAGTGTTATAGTATTGAAAATATGTTCTGGACAAGCATTTTCTATGACAAAGGTCACAGGTCAAGGTCAAAGTCACAGTGGCCTTATTGTGGTATGAGACACACAGCTATCCCAAGATGTATCCACATACCAAGTTTGGTATCTCTAAGTGTTATAGTATTGAAAATACGGTGCAGACAAGAGGTGAAAGAGTCTGTGGATGCTCTACTGGCTAAATGTGCAGGGGACCATAACACATTTTCAACATTCATTCAACCGGCACATGGCAATGATATAGGTCACTATTTGTTGAATGCCAGCCACAGTAGCAGGAGAACTAGTCTGTACAAAGTTAGTGTATTACAGGGTTCCCACAGTTTTTTGAGAACAAAACTATCCCAAGAGATTTTTTTCAGGTTTTCCCACTGCTTTCAAGGACAATTTATACCAGTGTTTGTCCGACACCGTTGTTGCAAAAACGATAAATTGTTCACAGTACTAATTAGTAATATGTGACACCACACAAGATGTTAGTTTATTTTTTTTGACAAGTATTGACTTTAACCCGCTGTTTTTTAGGCTGTTCTCCCTCCTATGAAGGAAATTTAGTGTTGACATTTAACTTGTTCTCAGACGACATGCTTTATCGATTCAAATTATTAGGCTAAAATTGTAACATATTTTATGAGTCAACCGGTGAGGTAACGAATTTGTACGACAGCGATCGAAAACAAAAGTACAATTTGGGGTTCACATTTCATTGATCAGAGCATTAACACATCTTTACGATTGTTCACGAATACCAATGGTTACTTTTTATGGGCTTACTAGGCCATTCGCCAAAATCGCCATAGGCGAAAAGTAACCTGAACTGGCGAATAAAACCGTAAGAAATACACACCAAATTCACCAGACATCGGCGGTCTGGCGAATCCAAATTTCCGACCGATTTTGTCCAATAGATTTCAGAAAATCCCGAATTCTAATTTACAAAGTCTTTCACTGTTTATAGGCCACTATCCCGCTGAGTGTTTTAGCTAATTAGTGACAATCAATTTAGATCGAAAAACTAATTATGTCAGCGTTTATTGAAAACCACTGTCAAATTGTCGGTGCGATAAGACTCCGCCCACTGTTACGCCTCTTGCTGTCAATCAACTGGTTTGTGTCCCCGCGCTCAACATTATCTGTCATATAAAGTTGTGACATTATTCACAGATTTAACTGCGTGATCGAGCCAGGTAAAACATCAAATAATGTGGCGCCCTCTAGCGGCCAAAATGGCTGATCAAAACAGAAAATTTGAAAATGTTTGCTTACGAATTAGCCAGAGATACTCAGCCTGTCTGTGTTTTTGAACTTTACGATCACTGATAAGTGTTAAAGGAACACATGACAATCTTGAGTTTTCAAAAACTAGCAGCATCCCGTTACTTTTTCTACATAAATTGCATTTGTTCAATCATTAATGTTAATTATAAGAATTGTATTAAGCCATTTGTTTTTTTCTATTATTTTTTTTTTATATATTATTGCACCAGTAATATATTAAAACTTATAGTATAATAAGACGAAATAGGAATACTTAAAATTTTATTTATTTAAATGTAACCAGGGTAAAAGTAAAAATGATACTGGATATATAAATTGTGACACCCATTTCAAATACTGCAAGATTGCCATGTGTCCCTTTAAGTGCCTACTAATTAGTTGTACACACGGTAGCGCAAACTGGAACAATGACAAGTGTGAACCGGTGTTAATCGGCTGTTTCTGAATTGGGTTCATTTTATGGTTGATTGTTCAATCAACATGAAACAATACAAAAGGTGCGATTACTCAAAATATTGGTGTATATAGCATTTCTGAATTTGCAGCGCGATCTTTCTAGATTCTTTGGAACTCGTGTTAGTTGAACTTGTATATGCCTCAGTTTAGCCTTACATTTTTTAAATATATTGCTATTTTTTTTATTTCTCTGCATGTTAGCATACTGAAATGCATCTAATGAAAATACTAAATGGTGACAAGAGTCTGCATTTTTGTATTTTCTTATGATATATGCATGCATTCATTCTGTCCTTTTTTAAATTTCAGTCTTTACAATTTTTAAAAATTACAATTACAATAAATTAAATACAATTTTTAAAAAAGTTCTGAACTTTTTCCCGGTATGGGAAGCATGATATTATGTCCTTTAATGGGGCATAACACCGCCAAAAAACATTGAACTGGAACACATCAATGACATGCACAACTACACATGGCACTAATCATCCCTGTATTAAAACTTTAAAGAACTCAATTTCATTAACCAGTACACAACAATGGCAGTGCAACTAGGCTTGGTATAGTTCTATGACATAAAACGTCACAGAACAGAGCTACAGATAAGCAAGGTATTTGCGTAAATTCCCAGTTAAAACTCGCTAAATTAGGCTAAATACACAATTAAATTTCTTTTTTTTGGTGCGTATCAATTATGTTTAACAAATTAATTACGCAAAATAACCGTTTTTGTCAGCATATCATATTTTATCCATTACCGTGAAGATGGCCAGTATCAAACGGAATGCATCGCCGTTTCCAGTCAATTCTCAAATAAGCGAGCCATTGAGATTGGCTAAATGTGACTGGTTATCAAGTTTATTTTTTTCACTCGAAAGTAAATCCTTCAGGAACAAAAATGTTGTATTCAGTCTATTTTTAATTATTCGGCATCACCGAAGCACTCAACTTTATCTGTACGTCAACATGACTAAAAGAGGCGCAGGTGTTTGAACTCAGTGCAAGAATATTCATTATCGCCAAATATTAATAACTAACTCAGAACACAATAATAACAAACATTGCGACGTTGAGTCGTGACGTCAATAAAGTGTTGCTGACGTCAACATCATCCGCCGACAACGTTCAATAAAGCGAATATTTGTTTGCAAAAACGTAATTTAAAATGTAATAAATAGATTATTTAACTGCTGAGATCGACTATGGGTAATCCTTTACTTGATGGTAGACGTGCTTTGTTTTTTTTACTTACTCGCATGCGCTCGTTCGTGAAAAAAACTACACGCCTACCTCTTGTGAAGGATTTCCCTATAATCGATCCCAGCAGTTAAATAATCTCTATATAATTCATATAGGGCCCTGGTTTTGTATCACTGCTTAACACAGAAGTTCAGAGAGATATTGCACAGGGTATAATTCGCCCTGTACACTGGACAGACTACTTTACATCCCTCCGAAGGATGACCTATATTCACAGTACCATGCCCAAGTAAGATACTGCGGGAGTTTGTTTGAAAAATCTGGGATGTGACCCCACTGGAAATCATACACGTGATTTCTGGGACTCGAGTCAAGTATGTTTAACACTTGGCGACCGCAGGGTTAAGTTTCCAAAATTATATGGCAACAAAAGAACACAAGATAAATATGTCTGGAAGTCTCCTGAAACATGAGTCATACACAAATATCCTAGACACATTCGGTATTCACAGGGTCTGAATGACACTGACTACCACAACAGCCATGGTTCTCACGTCTCCGTCTAGGTATTCTTCTTTTAGTTTAGATACTACAGATTACCAAATATGCAAACGACTAGAATCGTCAGGGGATGTTTATGCTCACACAACCTTCCAATTGTTCACTCGATTTTTTAAACATGCAGAATGAATAACAAAAACGTAGTCTAGATCATCTGCGACGCTTGCTTGTTTACAAAATTATCAGGCGTCGAACATGATCAAGACTAATTTCATGTAGATCAATCCGTGACAACACAAAACATTCATAAACTGAAAATGTGTGCTAACTTGTTTGTGGACACACTACCCTCCGACTTTTCACCCGTATATTTAATCATGGAAATTGATTGACAACCAAGTTATGTCATCAAGCGCAGTAAACTAGGTCACGCTATACAAACACGAAGTTGACAAACAATAACAAACCAGTCATCAACTGCGTCTGCACACTTTATTGATACGTACAACAGTCGACGGTGTCAACTCTCTCCACATTACAACACATATTCTACTTACGACAAAGTGTATACGCCTAATTGTACAACGTCAAAAGCTCTCTTTGATTTCATGTGTGAAAAAAAGATGGCCGCATCAGCATCAAAATAAATAAATATGAAACAGAGGCTATGACGTCAGGCTATTCCAACAATACATTACTTTCATGAAACGCCTCCCGAATATTGCCGATCTGCACAGTGAGATCTAAAGCAACTTTATTCTCAATATAAAACACACATATATCTATACAACACTTCCTTCGAATTTTATTAGAACAAAATGTATTTCACATCGACTCAAAACATTATACAGAACGTGGAATTCACAATTTACTATCTCCATACACGAGGGGTACAGCAAATTCACGCTTCACTGTGCACTATATGCAGTATATGGAATCTCGAATTAGGTCAAACTCCATCACAGTACTAGAGCGTTCAATGGTTTCCATACACAGTAATAGTTATCTGAATTTCTATATTCATGAATAATAACGCTCTATGAAAAGGCATTTTATTTCCTCCTGCGTTATATCAACTATTTTAGTAAAGAAATTGATTTGAATACACAGAAACAAGAATGTTCAGAAATTCAATCAGTATTTATTGAAATAGTTTCTTCACGTAAATATATTCATAAAATATGCTAATAGCAAAGTCCACTGGCAATGGATGGTATTATCGACTGGTCACTTTTTTTGTAAAAGCAATAGTGGCAAGTGCTTGCGATTTTAACCAACGTATGAATGAAAAAAAGATTCTTAATAATTTTATGAGTAGCTATTTTATAATAAAACAACAACAACATAATTTATCTATATATGATTATAGAGTTAAAGTGTATGTGTAGTACGAGTATTCGTCTTAAATGTTATATTTTTGTATACATGAACATTGACGATGACATAGTTTTAATAATTTATTGAATACTTTAACAGGTTTGAACGGTATACTTGTGTATTTGTTAAAAATGTAAAATGATTTTAGATTTTCGCTCTTCTTCTCTGTACATATAGTAATGAAATAAAATGTCCAATTGCTTTATCATCTTTTCTATTGTTTTAATCACCACAATGACAAAGCTACTAGTGTTTAAAATGTGCATGTGAGCGGCGTTTTTTCTTTGCAGATTGGTATGCTTTATTTTCCGGTTACCGAACAGGTCAGCATTCTATGAATGGGGAATGTTTTATCCCACTTGTCATAAGTTAAATAAATAAATGAGTAAATAGCGGTGATACAAAGTGTAACTGTTGTATGGGAATACTTTAAATATGCGTATAATTATAAGAAAGTAAAATATCAAGCACTATATCGATATAGTAGACAAACCATCTCGATTGTGCCGTAAAATAATATTTACCGATATCAATATCTATAACAAAGGACGAGGTAGCATTGTATAACTTTGATTGTACGTTTCTTGTTGAACGTCTGCGATATCAGCCAGTTCTGCACCACACATTTTAGATGATTTTTTTTGTGTCACGGACAATGGATTCTACTTGCTTATTTATTTACACTAAATATAGTATATATATTATATGCTCAGAAATAAACAATATATTAAAGAAAAACGTCAAGTTTTAAAAATTAGATATCAATTAGATATCAAAGTCGTACAGGAAATGTAGCATTCAAGTAACAGAACTCCAAAAACACGCATCGAAACAAAAGCCATTAAAAGAATAAAAGGCAAGGCATAAACACACACAAGGGTCGACAATAGGGCTACCGCCTTGGAACGGTCAGTGGCAAAAAGGCCGCTGGTTGTTTAAACCAGGTTCTATGGTAAACCAAACCTCACACTTACCCTAGTGCCATCACAATAAAACGGGACAGTGTCAATAAAGAACTCGGGCCAGGCTATATCATCTTACACAATATGCAATATAAGTATAAGACAAATGTGATAATGTATATATGTATTTAAAAAGCCTAAAAATCAATAAGCATGTACATGTACCCATATACGTTGCAGAATCCAGAACAAAAAGAGAATAACTCTTAAGGGCACAATAAGACAAGATTGGAGACACACATAACACGTTACCGTCGATTCAGGATAGCATTAATATGCAATATAAAAGACATATATGATTACGTATAGATCATCGAACAATCAAAGAGGAAGCATAGTGGAGAACTGCAAATGAGTCAACCACTAAACATGCAGTGAGTTGCACAATGATGGGGTCATAAACTTGTTTAATAAACATATTAGCAAATTGTAATAAAGACTTTATAAAAGTGATCATGACCAAGGATCTTACGTTGTTTTTAAATGACGTCACCATAGAATTCATGTTTGGAAGTCCTTGTCGCAGAAGAGTTCTTTAATTACTTTTATAAATGCAGATCAGGGTCAAAATACAACAATATTGCAAAGTTTTTTCAAAGTTTATGGTAACGGTAGCCCTGATAGAATATCGTTTTTTTTATAAGGTTACGAATATTAAAGTCCTGCACTCGACTACAAGCTCTAAAAATGAATAAGTTGAGATAAAATGTTGCTCTGGGAACAACTCCGTCTAAGTAGGGATAATTAACGATATCAAATTAAAATCATCTTTCTTGTCGTAAATCTTGCTTATTATGCCTCCATTTTCAATTCAGAGATGCAAATCAAGAAAACAAAATCTGCGACAATATTCAAAATAGTAACAATAAGCATACCAACATTCTCTTTTTTATAAACATTAATTCCATACCTAGCAAAATTACTATCTTATAGGAATATAAGTGATTCACAAACTTCTTGTCAAGTCTGTATATAGTGTATTACTGTCTAAACTGGCGTTAATAATAGACAATGAATGTTCACCTTTGTTTAAGAAATATATCAAACATGGTGACGATAATAATAATAAGAAAATTGATAGTATTTTTTTTCTAAACATATATAGGTTAGATAAAAAGGATAATACTAGAATGAGCATAGTCGAAGCCCTTTCAGATTATAAACGATGCTACGCCAAAATCATTATCTGCTTAAGATTTTGCAACTTATTTTAAGCCATAAATAATCCGGATAGTAATTTCTATCAACCTGACGAGGACATTTTAGAATTTAATTATAGGTACTTATATGAGGAGTTGCAATTTATGTTTGATGAACTGAAGGTTGAAATAACACGTGATCAAAGCCATATCCCAACTTAAAGGCGGAAAAGATGGAGGACCAGAAAAAAAGTGTTGAAATATGGCAATGGTACATTATTTTCATATTTATCATGTTTATACAAGTTGTTTTATGTAATTTTGACGGTTTTTTTCTTCAAATTGTTGGTACCATGGGCATAATATACCGTTACATGAAAAGGTGACCTCGAAACTATCGGGGAATTACTTTACAGAGTACATTAGGTAATTCAGTTACACGAATTTTAAACAATACATCATTAAATATATGTATGAAAATGTGAAGTCATAAGTCAAACATGGTTATTGCATGAGTAGTGAATTTACTTGGGAGTTAGACAGGGTGAAAGTTTATTCCCTTTTTTATTCTGCATATATATTAATGATCTGGAGGAAGAATGTATATCAAACGGTGTGAAGGTTTAAATTTAGAAACAATCTAAATAATTGTGTTTATGTATGCTGAGGGTTTTATTTTTTTTTTCTGATACTGCAGAGGGTTTGCAAATTGGTTTGAATGATCTTTCTGATTACTGTAAAAAGTGGAAACTGACTGTAAATATATCTTAACCAAAAATATTTGATTTTCGAAAAGGTGGTATTTTGCCCCGAAACTTACTTTTTTGCTATAATGACGAGGTGTTTGAGATTGTTAGTCGTTTTGTATATTTAGAAATAACTTTTACTACTGGAGGTTCTTTTGCAGATTCCCAGCACATATTGTCAGGTCAAGCACAATAAGATGTGTTCAAATTAAATACATATCTATATAAATTTAAAGATACAACTAACTATAAAACACTATTTGGATGTATTTGATAAATTTGTTTCCCCTATTTTGAATTATAGTTGTGAAGTATGGGGATTTTGTAAATCCGACACTGTAGAGAGAGTTCATGTAGAGTTTTGCAAGAAATTACTTAATGTTAATCAGAGTACTAAGACTGATCTGATCTATGGATAACTGGGGCGTTTTCTGCTTCAAAATAATCGATTGTTCCGTGTTATGAAATTGTAAATAGTAATAATATCAAAAATACATAAATTATATATATATAGAATGTATCAAATATACTTATAATCAGTTAGTGATATCGAGACACATCCTAATAAAACAAACTGGGAATCTCTTGCTAAAGCATTGTTATCAAACTTAGTATTGTATGATGTTTGGTTATACCAAGGGGTAGGAAATGTGAATGCATTTTTATCAGTCTTTAAACAAGGATTGGTGATAATTTTATTCAAAATTGGAATTCAAGATTATCAGAGTCTCTAAAAGTAGATTTTATATTTTATTTACAGGTTTTGATTTTCAGACCTATTTACATACTATTACAATAAAAAAAAGAGTTAAGAGTAGCACTATCAAATTAAGACTCTCCTCTCATAGGCTTGAAATAGAAGCAGGAAGGTTTAAAAAACTTAGAAAAAATCCTTTGGAAGAAAGGAAGTGTCAACAGTGCAATTATGCTTGAAGATGAATTCCATTTTCTGTATGAATGCCCTCTGTATGATAGTCGTAGAAAACAATATATACATGTTTTTGGAAACACCTTAACATGTTAAAGACTTCATACAACCCGAATGTAAATCGTTGCTTAGGACAGTATATATACAAATCTTTCAAATTAAGACATGACATATATAGCGAAAGATAGTTAAGAATCTCACCGACATATAAATACGAGTACACACATACGAGATTGATTGATTAATTGATTGATTGATTGATTGATTGATTGATTGATTGATTGATTGATTGATTGATTGATTGATTGATTGATTGATTGATTGATTGATTGATTGATTGATTGAAACTAACTTACTAACTAATACGTGTGGAAGTGATGCAAATACAGTCGTTATATGACATGTTAAGCTGCATCTACACAGTGCAACTTTCTGTATACACATTGGTATAAATTATGCTGCAGAATCATACTGTATAGATGCTCTTATTACTCTGCTGCATACAACTTTTAGGAGCTGTACAGCCGATTTTACGAATATGGAGTTTTCTATTTTGGTACAGCATGCTGTACATACCTCCCCATCGTTCATAATGTATTGCCTGAAAAGAGGGATAATTGGTTGGAATGCCAGATAATGCGGTGTGAAATTGTATAACTTTACACAAAAGCAACAAAATAGCCACATGGACACAGGCCCTGTCTATCCGAACAACATTTGTGAAGGCTTGTGGTCTTCACGGTCAAGTTCCTGCATTGGAGCATAAATGCCCCAAACTGGTCCCTCCTTGTTATCCAAGGTCTAACCCATTGTCTTCCTATTAAATATTCTCTTCTAATTTGATTAACTACAATCAAAATAATTAACACCCACACATATAATAACTGAATCATCATCCATTGTTTCCATGTTGATGAAATATTTTGAAAGGAGATTTGAGGTGCATGAAGCTTGTATTACTGTGTAGTTTTGGAAGTTGTACACCTTCAAAAACTGAACAGCAAACATGTAATTAGCTGTATGCAGCAAGTCGACCTGTGTAGATTCAGCTTTAAGATGGTTTATTATTTTTGATAATACTATTGCGGATTTCTTAATAATTACTTTATATGAACATATATTTATACAATCGCTTGCCATATGTTTCAAATGTGTCTAACTGATAGACATTTTTTGTCTTTCGATTGAATAAAACAAATAAAAAATATATCTCCTCTTATAATAATTATAAGAATAGTTCAAAACAAATTGTGTTTGCATATTTCAAACTATTGATTATATTTCAACAATAATATATTTAAACATATAGTAGTAGAATGACGAAGAAACATTTTGTTTAATTATATGCAAGCGGGTTTCAACTCCAAATGATACCAGAATAGTAAGTCAGACGCTTATTTTAATTCTTGATAAACACTTTTGCCGTATGTCCCTTTAGCATTACCTATAACCTTTGCATACTACACATAATGACAATACGTAGTTCCGATCTGTCAGAAAGCTTATATCCATAAGAGATTTGATCCAGTTATACGTTCACTTGATAATTACGCCTGTATCAAAAGCACGTGTTGTCGCACAAACAAGTCTAAAACACAACATAAAAGTGGCCACTGCTTGTGGGAACCTGACCCAGGAACAATAGAGGAAACTGAATGTCGGAACTATCCATAGTCAAGTGCATTATTTGTTCCAGAGAACGACCCTGGAAGGGGACACACATGCTCCAGAAAGCACCATAGAGTATTGTATTATGTAAGAACATTTTCTTGCGGATCACTGCTTATCCTGGCAGAAGAGAGAAATAACCATCAATGCACGTTCATTTTGTCTTTTTAGGGCATAAAATGTCGTGACCCATGTGTTCGAGAAGCCATTAGAGTGGGGGCAGAAAGCTTTGAATGTGGTTCCAACGTAAAAGGAGTGTCAATAACAGACTTTACTGTAGTCTGCAGGTTATAAGGTTCTAGGCCCATTCAGCATATTTTAATTTCTGCGTAAATGGAGAGTGCCTTTCTTGGCTATTGTTTTTTTTTGTATTATATTTACACGAGCATATTTGTGTGTTACTTATATTGCCTATTAATGCTGCCTTGTTGGTTAGAGATTAGATCATGGCGGGGATTTTTTATTTACACTGTCCTGTTTTAATGGGATGACAGTAGGGTAAGTGTGAGGTTTGGTGCACCCTAGAACCGGTTTAAACCACCAGTAGACTACTTTGCCACTGACCGTTCCAAGGCGGTAGCCCTATTGTAAACCCTTTTGTGTTTGTGATGTCGTTTGCATTTATTATTACTTTTGCCTTCTTGTTTGTCTGTTTGCGTGTTTGTTTCTGTGTTTTGTGGTTGACTGTCCTCCTTGAATGCTACTTTCCCTGTCCGATATTTTTATATTTCTTTGGCCTGGAGTGTTCATTCCTGTTGGTGGCATATGTGGTGCACTGTAGGACCCAATTTAGCTCAAATATTCGATGACATTTATTTTACTGATTTGTAAATTCGTATGTAAAAAAGGGACCATTAAAGGGACTAGAGGCAATCTGACAGAACAATTCAGATCTGAAAAAAACACCATGAATATGCACATTTTTTTTATGAAACGGAAGCAAATCACGAGGGTTTTCATTTGCAGTTTAAATGACATCAATCACTCTTCCAGATCGCCTTCATAGTGAGTCCCAGCTAAGAAATATTGCATAATGTGTAAATCTTGGTACGAATATATTATAATTACTATTATTGTCGGTTGGCCATAGTTTTTGTTCAAGGTCGTATATCTGTGAAAACACTTTGCTCTTTGTAACGAGGATTCTTATACATTCATTAATGTAAAAAGATGATTTTTAAATATTAGTATATTCTGAAAGGGAATACTGGACATCTTGTCTTAGAAAACCGAATCCAGCGGTAATAAGTTATTCTCAGATACCCGGATTGAAAATATCAACCCGTCGCAAGCCTAATCACCGCCACATTTGGTATTCAGATCAGGTTATCCCACTTAAACAGTTCTGAAAGGGAATATTGGACTTTTTGTCTTTAGAAAACCGACTCCAGCTGGTAATAAGTTTTATTATATACCTATCAATAATATATACATAGTACCTTCATTTTCTTACAATGGAATACAACAACCCGTATCACACTACAGGTTATCAGTATGCTACTAAAAATAGATTTTGGAAAATGTCTGATTGGAATGTTGGGGATTGCCCAGCTAGTAATACATTAAGAACAATGGATGTTTTAACATGAAATGTGAACTATCAAAATGTTTGTTTGTGCGTTTATGAACATTGTGGGTTAATAAATTAATTTAAGATTATGTCAGTTCGTAAATTCACCAGAATTTGATGTGTAATGAGCCCAGGTGTAGTTGTTGCAATGTAATGTAAATGTTTTCATGTCTTTCCTGTTGGTGGTTTTCAGTTAATTTGACTTTATATAATTTTGTTTTAATTTGTTGTTTTTGATACATGTATTCTATTTTAATGATATGTAACGAGGTACCTCTCATGCGATCCTGATCTGGCATTTACCTACTCGAGGTGATACAAACTTCCAGAACAAGTTACTATAGTAATAATCCTATTTTATTATATACCTATCAATAATATATACATAATACCTTCATTTTCTTACAATGGAATACAGCAACCCGTATCACACTACAGGTTATCAGTATGCTACTAAAAATAGATTTTGGAAAATGTCATATTGGAATGTTGGGGATTGCCCAGCTAGTAATACATTAAGAACAATGGATGTTTTATCATGAAATGTGAACCTTTGTTTGTGCGTTTGTGAACATTGTGGGTTAATTAATTAATTTAAGACTACGTCATTTGGTAAATTCACCAGAATTTGATGTGTAATGAACAGAGGTGTAGTTGTTCCAATGTAATGTACATGTTTTCATGCGCGTGTAATGTACATGTTTTCATGTATTTCCAGTTGGTATTTTTTAGTTAATATGACTTTATAAAATTTTGTTTAAATTTGTTGTTTCTGATACATGTATTCTATTTTAATGATATGTAAAGATGTATATAATAAAAGGATCATTACTATAATAACTTCTTCTGAAGCTTGTATCACCTCTCGTAGGTAAATGCCAGATCAGGATCACACTCGAGCTACGCCTGTCGTGCGATCCTGATCTGGCATTTACCTACTCGAGGTGATACAAACTTCCAGAACAAGTTACTATAGTAATAATCCTATTGTTCTGAGATACCGGGGTAAAAATAGCAACCCGTCTCAAGCCTAATCACTGCCACATTTGGTATTCAGAACAGGTTACACCACTTAAACAATAAGTGAAATCGTAAGAATGAATGTAAAAACAAGTATTACAATCGAACAGAGGAAATGCAGCTTTCACAGAACACTGTAAACCCAAAAACAGGCAAAACGACAAACATTAATGGCAATGTTAATAAGGAATAAAGGCATATGACGTCACAAACACAAATAGGGTTGACAATAGGGCAACCGCCTAAACTTGTCTTCCTCATGACAATTGTTATTGTTGATAATATGTTATGTTTTGTTTGTTTGTTTGAAACAACCCACCTAATGTGATAAACATTATGTTCAAATGCAATAAATATGATATATGTTTAACATCATGTTTCATTATCGAGTTGTGTTTCATTGTAGGCCCATGTTCATTTTTTGGGGGCAATATTTCATTTTGCAAGCCGTGTTTTATTTTGCCGGCCATGACTCATTTTGCAGTCCATGATTCATTTTTTAGGCCATCTTTTCTTCAGCAGGTCGAGTTTCATATCTGGGCTCTGTTCAGAACTGTCAGCATCAGGAAATTTAGGTAGCAAAGTAAACTTGAGTAAATTGTTTTTAGATTTTCACCAAACTTGATAGGAAGATTTGTTTCAATAAGTTTGTATCGAGTATACTACCAAAACATTCCATTATGTGAAATTCACATACTTGTTTAATGTTAAATTTACGTTGTTGCTCGATTTACGTGAAATTCACGTTAAACATTCACATGAAATTCATATTATTTTAACGTGAATTAACGTTAAGAAATTTCATCAATTCATAGACAGTCTAGTATCTCCGTTGCTTTATGTAAATCCTGTTGATGGGGAAACACATTAATTAATAGAACATTTGTATTGCTAAACGTTTAGTTCATGTTGAACTTTTAATACTGATCTTTCATGTCGAATTTTACAAATTCATATTTTATATTGAACTTGTAATATTCATATTTCATGTTAATTTTTTTATCTATTGATGTTTCATGTTGAACTTGTAAATTCATACTTTATGTTGAACTTGTGACAATAATATACTGATAAAAATAAGTTTAGCAAGTAAACTGCGTGGCAAATTCATTTGCTCATATTCTGGTCTATGCGTGGCAGAGGTCATTAACAATACAATTAACATATTAGCAGATATATGCAGGACATTATGTTTGAAACGATATCTGCGAAACAAATAACAAAAAAACACGTTTTAATCTTCCAGATATTATAATGTCGTTCTTATTTTGATGTAAAGGGAGGTAATTTCAATTTTTTAAAACTTTAGTTCGTCATTGCATTATTATGACAAGGTTAGTATCCATTGATTTTGCCGGTTTTTATAACTTAAAACCCAGAACTGTTATAATTTAGTGACGTTTAACCGTGCTCTTTATCATATTAGTATTTTTAAATATGAAATACGCTTTTTTAACTAAACATGCTAAATGGGAGGTAACTCTGATACTTACATTGGATCACAACTAATTAGTGAAAGAAAGGATCACACTATGTCATGTAAATGTTTTATAATACGTCACATTATAAAGTAGCATTCAATTTATTTAAGCTAAATGTACATAAGGACTTGTTCAACTTATTGTTTTCAATATGTGTCATGTTGAACTTCGAATTTGTTTTGGTCTGTTAAACATTCAGGAGACGTTCTTGATAACATTTGCAATAAACGTCAAGTTTCATCTACAAGCACTTAGGACTTCTCTACACTGTATACTACCTTAACACATCACCTTATCAAAGACAAGCTTATTGCTCTTATTATACAAACATTCGCTACAGAAAGAACTACACTTTTGGCCTATAATCATATTAAAGCGTTTTTTACTAACGGCAGTTTAGACAATTACACTATGTGCACTTTCCAAGAAGTTTGTGAAGCACTCATCTTCCTATTAGATACTATTTTCGTCAGGTATGGAACTACCGTTTATATACAAATTGTTGGTATCCCTATGGGTACGAACTGTGCACTCCTTGTCGCAGACTTGTTTTTATATTGCTATGAAAGAGATTTTATTTTGAGTCTTTCACCAGATATTTAGGCAGATGTTATTGAAGCCTTTAATGACATCTCTCGGTATCTGGATGACATAGGAAACATTGCCAACCCTTCTATTCTACTATGGTTAATAATATATACCCTAAAGAACTTTTACTTAACAAAGCTAATATTTCTTATACTAACGCTTCTTTTCTCGATTTACATCTCTCCATTAAAGATGGTGAAAAGATTAGCAAAATATATGACAAGAGAGACGATTTTAATTTTCATATTGTTAATTATCCCCATTTAGATGGGGATGTTCCCCGAGCAACTTCTTATGGGGTCTAGGTGTCTCAACTTATTCGTTTTTCTAGAGCTTGTACTCGAGTTGAGGACTTTAATATTCGTAATCTTTGTATAACTAAAAAGCAACTCCATCAGGGCTACCGTTACCATAAACATTTCAGCGACAAGGATTATCACAACCTTACTTCTATGGTGACGTGATTTACAAACTTCGTAAAATCCTTGGTCATGATCACTTTCATACTACTTTGTTAAACTTATTAAAAGGTTTATCAAAAGAGGTTATAACCCATCATTTTGCAACGCACTGCATGCTTGGTTTTGGACCCATTTACAATTCGCCAATACGCTTTTCTCTTTAATTGTGCGATGTTTTTCTGCAATCTTGTCTTGTCGTGCTATTGTTTTTTTGTAGATAAATATACAAGACCATCTTTTGTGTTTTACTTGTATAGCCTATTCATGCTGCCTTGTTGGTTAGGGAATAGTTCCTAGCGGAGATGTCTTTATTTACACTGTCCCGTTTTATTGGGATGACGGTAGGGTAAGTGTAAGGTTTGGTGCACCCTAGAACCTGGTTTAAACCCCCAGAGGCATTTTTTGCCACTGACCGGTCCAAGGCGGTAGTCCTATTGTCATCCCTTTTGTGTTGGTTATCTTTTATTTTTCTTTAAAGTTGTTTTGTGTTTCTGTGTGTGTTTGAGGCTGACTGTCGTCCTTGAATGCTACATTTCCTGTTCGATTTTTATATCTATATTTCGAGTAGTGTAATTTGTTCCTGAGTCGGACAGGATATTGGTTCTCGGCTCCTATTTCTATTTATATTCACGCTTCTGCTGTTTAGTTTAGTGGTACCAGTACTCGGCACAATCGTTCTTGAGGCAGACATCATTTTGCAATTTGAATAGTGGGTCACACAATTGCTCGTAGGATGCAATTAGTTCATATAAAGAAACATTGTCTGCATAAATACAGATTTCATAAATATTGTATGATTGTGTCTTTTTGTAAACTTGTCGGGTATTGGCTCCCGATCGCAATGTTCCTCTTTAAGCCTGAACAATTTAGACATGCCCCCAAGTCAAACAAGATAATGCAGCATATACCGGTATTGAGCATAGGCAAATAACTGTCTGATATTTATTCAGTCAAATGTATACATGGAAACAGGAGCATAGACACAAAGAAGTATATTACCTATGAACCGCATTTATTTAAATTTCTGTTGGTCATGCTGGTCATCCATTAGCGCGTTTAGATTTTATTGACAGTATGTCTTACAATACATAACTGGCTCATTTAGCTCAGTCCGGAATGCGTCTGTCTTGCCCTTAAGTATAATGTTAGTGAGGTCTTGGAGTTCAATCTAACGAAGTAGTACTCTCTTTTTAGTTCCGCTATTGAATTCCGTCAAAACATCTTGCCTTGTTTTAGGAAATATTCAATAAATAGAGGATCTTACATTAGTACTCATTCATGTTTATCAGTGTAAATTGTTTGTGTTTTCACGGCTAAAGCAGTTTTAACGAAATAATTGAGATAATGTTTTGTTTGACTAATCATTGGATTGCATCCCCTTTCACATAGCAACAATTTAACCAGTGCCCAATAGAAGAAGAAATGCAATCGCCGATAAATGTCCGGGTCAGGGGCAAGTTACCTTATTCATATTTCAAATTGAAACTTGTAAATTCATACTTCATGTTGAAATTGTAATCTTAAAATGGTGCATACTGATATATATACGTGGACCTAAGATTGATGTTTTTAAAATTTGCTAAAATCAGGTCAATGCGACATCCAATATCGTTATCATAAACGGTTAAAACTTAAGGAAATCTTCTCAAGAACCACTGAACACATTCTAAGCTTTTCTTTATAAATGATCACCAACCCCTAGACTATTAAGTTTGTTCAAATGAAGTCCTCGGGTTGAAAAATGGCCACGCTTCAAGGGTTCAAAGTTAGTATATATAGAATCTTAAATAAGTTCCCATTTAAAAATCATGTTATTTGCCGCAAAAACGTCATGTGAATTTATATATATAGTAGAGAAAATCCATAATATTACGCCATGTGAATATATATATATATAGTAGAGAAAATCATACTTTGAACAGAACACCTTTGACACACGCTGGATCCAGAAAGGATACTAAATGATAGTTATGTTGTTGAAACACAATGTGGAAATTATCATTTACAGTGCTATAATAAAACACAAGTTTGATTATTATCTAGCGTGTATACTTTTTGAAATAAATACAGGAGCGCTTTCGGATTTACGCCTTCATCACGAATACAAATGATCCTACATATATGATTAAAATGTTCTGATATTAGACATTAGAAGAGAATGCCCACAAAAGGGGCCCATTTAGATTTACAATAAATATATAATAATAATAATAATAATAATAATAATAATAGCGTAATTATATAACGCTACAAACGCCGAGAAAACAACACATATTCAGACCCGTTATTCAACGTCGTGGACGTCGACATTTTTTACTATCAAAAAAAGGAAATGATATCACTCAAAAAACCGGCGTGTAAAGTTATTGTTACAGGAGATGCGGATGTCATCCCCTTTGTTTATTCCAAACGGTTGAATGGTGTTGAGTCTACGGATCCAATAAGATTCGCAAGATTTGCGTGTGTGGTCTGACCAATTGGGGTTGTGGTCTGTGCAACAAAGGGATATATCCAAGAAAACATGTCATGTAGAGCAGAGATGTTCTTCGACTGGCGACCTGGGGAGACTTCGTGTGTTTGCGTCAGATCTATGTAGATTAATCCTTTGTTTAGGATTGTTTACAATTATGCGTGACAGGCATGAGTTTGCATGTCTGGCATCTAGCCATTCCACAGGGATTTGACTGTGCAACTGACGTGTCAGTGGGATTTGGTTTTAATTATGATCGTGCAAATATATCCCGCAGACTTAAAAATAGTTTCTTGTGGCGAGTGCAAGATATCGTTTCTATAGTGCTCTCTTGCCTTTGAAATGGCATTCAAAATGTCCAGATGTTTGTATCCTCTGTTGAGCAAGTGTTGTGAAAGTTCTTTAGCTCGGATCTCAAATGAATTTGGATCCGAGCATATGCGTCTAATGCGCACTGCTAAACTGTATATTATGTTTTGAGCAGTGTCTTGGGTAGCAACTACTCTACAAATCTGTAGGTTTAGTGTATAAATCGACTGTTATTTTGCTGTCCTCAATATGGGACTGTGTGTCCAGGAAAACGTGTTCTTTATTAGACATTTCAGCCGAACATTTGATGGTGGGGTTAAATTCGTTAGCTTGTTCTAGAAAGTATTGAAGAGATTCGGTGCAATTGCACCATTTCATGTCAATGTCATCTATAAAACGAAGCCATGTGAGGGGTTTTAAGGGTACTTATTGCAGAAGATGAGTTTCAAGTTCGCCCTTGAAAATGTTGGCATACGAGGATAATATTTTCGTGCCCATCGCGGTACATTTGAGAATCAAAGATACCAGTTTGACAAGGTAGTAGGTGGGAGGGTTTTTAATTACCCTACGATCCCACACACATGACACGCTAAACTATTTTTCATCATGCGGGATGTTTGTATAACATTCATGGATACCAAGAGGGTGTCGGGAAGGGTGATACCTTGTGATTCTATTTTCCTTAAATAATCCGTTGTGTCTTGCGGAAATGAAGGTAAGTTTTGTATATGCGGTTTCAAGTAATGATCTACAAGCTCGGAATTGCGCTAAGTGGGGTGTCCTTTTGTAGAAACAATGGGGCGTCCGGGGTTTCAAGGCTTGTGTATTTTGGAGAGCAAATAAAAACGGCCTGCTTTTGATTGTTCTATTAAGAGATATTTCATATTTCTTTCACCAATGTAACCCATGTCATGCATTTCTGTAACCATCACTGCTACTTGTTTAGCAAATTCAGTTGTTAGATCATGATCAAGTTGTCATAGTAAGCGTGATCATTAAGTTGCCTTTCAGCTTCTTTGATATAATGATCACGATCCACCACGACAACCACAGAAGCTTTATCGGTTGGCTTTATTATAATGTCTCTGTTTTTTCAAAACATTCAGTACGTTTTTCTCAGAGTGTGATAGAATATTGTGATGCGTTCTCTTAAGCTAAAAGGAAGAAATATCAGCTCGACATTTTGAATAAAGGTTTCTAATTTCTTTACTTGTTTCGGTGGCTGTCAGTTGCTTTTTAGTATGAAGTGTTTATATTGCTCATCATTGTCGGTTAATGGTGTATTGGATAAACACTGGGGAACTTAATCCGAATCCGAATGAGAGGTATCGTCGACTGCTCTGCTATTGTCGAAGGGTAGTTCAGGTTTTCTGAAGTGTGATTTGTCTAAGGCGTCTGCTAAATTGTTTGGTGACTTCAATTAAGTTGCCGCGGTCATAACTTACAGGTCTTGGTCAAAAGCTTAGACCTTTTGATAAAACAGACTGTTCTGCATTTTGAATGTTGCACGCTTAATAAATTGACTACATTTGCGTTGTTCTTTATTATAGGCGAGTTTCTGAAGTTATTGCGATTGAATCTACGTACAGGTCGCTTTGTTTTAGGGTGTGCGTTAACAAAAATAGGTTCCGTTGTATGTGTAATTCTAGACTATTTAGTTTCTTTATGCGTTTTTGTAATACCTTTTTACCTTCTATGTCTAATTTTTGTTCAATCTCATTAGTAATTATGTTGTAGAATGGATGACCGATCTGAGATCTGATTGATGCGAAAGATGGTGGATAGCAAAGAAATTGCTTGCTGTCTAGATCGGCCTAATAAAAGCCGCGTGAGATCAAATGAGGCGTTTTTTTTAATATTTGATTCCACTACGATGTGAAACGTACAGAAGGATTCCCACATATATGAGTTTATGTGTAATCCCTTGGTGTTGTTTTGTTATTTGATGAAAATCTAGGTCAACTTTGATATTGTTAAACTGTGTAAATAAAACGAACACAAAATGCAAAACGCTAAAAGGCGTGTAACTCGGTAAACACAAACAAAAAACGTAGTACGGACTCTGCTCTCCTGACGTCATTAAGACAGAAAAGCCCGTTTGATCAGGTTCTGATCAAAATCTAGTACATAGTTGTTTTTTGTTTCTTTGTGTGTTTGTGGTTGACTGTCGTATTTGAATGCTACTTTTCCTATTAGATTTTTATAATCTTGTCTTGTCGTACCATTAACGGTTTGTGTTCTTGCTGCTCTAGCTTCTGCCAGGTCAATGAGTACCTACTTCGTGGCTTTCTAGGCTTTTGTTTTTATATTATATATACATGATCATTTGTTTTACTTATATTGTCTATTACTGCTGCCTTGTTTATTAGAGGTTATAACCCGGCGGGAAAATCTTTATTTACACTGTCCCATTTATTGTGATGACAATACGGTAAAAGTGAGGTTTGGTACACCCTAGAACCTGGATTTAAAAAGAAATATAAAATATTGGACAGGGAAAGTAGCATTCAAGGAGGACAGTCAACCACAAAACACAGAAACAAACACGCAAACAGACAAACAAAAAGGCAAAATCAATAATAAATGTAAAGGACATTACAAACACAAAAGGGCTGACAATAGGGCTACCGCCTTGGAAAGGTCAGTGGCAAAGTAGGCCACTGGGGGTTTAAACCGGTTAAACCGCCAGCGACCCTTTTTGCCACTTGCCGTTCCAAGGCGGTAGCCCAATTGTCAACCCTTTTGTGTTGATCTTGCCTATTATTCATCTTTAAAGTCGTTCTTTGTTTATGTGTGTGTTTGTGGTTGACTGTCGTCCTTGAATGCTAGTTTTCTTATTCTTCTTTTACAATATTTCCTTAAAATGAAATCATAGTACAATAGTTGTATAGTGTACATGCAAACATTATCATCAAATCTGATACCATCCAGAGTAACGGTAATCAATAAATGTAAATAATAATACATTCCTTCAATATGAGATCGACGCGTATCAGCAAAACTAGAAAGAAAAAAAAACAAAATATAAACCATGCTGGGATGTTTTAACATTCAGGAAACAATGTACGCTCTGATAAAAAACGTATTTGTTTTACTTTATTTTACAATCAAATAATTAATAAATTGCTGATAACAACATTTAATTAATACATTTTGTTCTGCATGTTCGTATTTATATATACGGTTTCATGTTCTATTCCTTATACTGACTTTTTAAAATTAAATTCCTTTTGGATGACAATATGGGTATTGCTAATTACCAAAACAAAATAATTAACATATGTTATTATTAAAGAAAAAAAGCCAATTAGCTAGCTAGGGAAGCGATACGACAGCCTGCGTTAACATAATACCTATGACATGTACGTTTTGTTAGATAATGATCATTATGTGATGACGCATTTAGAGTGCTTGACAAGAAATTTGGGATAAGAAACCTGCCTGGATAATGTAGTCACAGGATAATGTAGTCACACCATAAGTTCGGCTAACGGTTTATACTTTTAAGGCAAGGAATGTAACACTTTAATACAGAAGAACGCAATGTAGGAAATGTAGCATAACAAGCTTTGATGCTAAACATGTGGATACTTGTTCTCCCTTATCAAGAACAGGAGGCACACGATTGCCTGTATCAATCTGCTGGATGTACACATGTGACCCTAAGGTCACCATTTTAATAAACTTTGAAGATCATAAGCTTATGGCAAATAAAAAATATTAAACCTTTGATACTTGTAGTTTCAGTTTTTTAGATTTTCCATATATGTCTATGTAAAACATGTGTAAAACACGGTTACCATTTGAAAAAAATTCGTAGAGGACCATAAGCCTATGGTTAATACAAAATATTAAACATTTGGCCCTTGTAGTTTCAGAGAAAAATTGTTATATTTTTTTTTCCAATTTAAGCCTATGAAAAACATGTGAGCCCTGGGGCAGGGTCAAATTGACCTAATGGTTAATTGGTAGCGGACCATTAGCTTAAGGTCAACACAAACTATTAAACTTCTGGCTCTTGTAGTTTCAGAGAAAAAGAGGTTTTAAGTTTCAAAGTTTCCCCTATAAATGTCTATGTAAAATATGTGACCCTTGGGATGGGTCCAATTTGACCCTAGGGCCACAATTTGAACAAATTAGGTAGAGGACCATCAGCTCATGTAGTTTCAGAAGAGTTTTTCCCTATATATAAGTCTATGTAAAAGATGTGATCCGTGGGGCTGGATCAAATTGTACCCCATTTGAACAAACTAGGTAAAGGACCATAAGCTGATGGTAAATGCAAAACATTAAACTTCTGGCTCTTGTAGTTTTGGAAAAGATGATTTTTTAAGTTTTTCCCAATACAAATCTATGTAAAACATGTGAACCTGGGGGCGGGCCAGAATCGGACCCCAGGGTCACTATTTGAACAAACTTCGTACGAACCTTAAGCTTATGATAAATGCAAAATATTAAACTTCTGGCTCCTGGAGTTTCAGAGAAAAAGATGTTTTATGTTGTTTCCTATATAAGTCTATGTAAAACATGTGACTCCTGGGGACGGGGCTAAATTTAACACGGGGTCACCGGTTGAGCAAATTTCGTAAAAGACCTTAAGCTTATGGCAAATGCAAAATATTAAACCGCTGGCTCTTGTAGTTTCTGAGAAGAAATGTTTTTCAAGTGTCAAGTTTTCATGAACCGACTCAATAAAACCGAGTCTGCTACTTATATCTCTTGTTTATGTTTGTTGCTTACAAGGGATCACCTTTTCAGTATATAATAACATCCACACTAGCGTTTGTTTAGTGCTGTGCGGTGGCCGTAAAAAGTAGCCCCGACTACAAATCAGTAGTGTTATTACTTACTGGTCCTTTGGGATCATTTAGCCCGATCTTTGTGGCTTTAAAGTAGAATATCGCTTAAGCCGGTGCTAGAAGGCGTGAGAGGTATTGCACGTTACATTACCTTTCATGAATAGACTCAATAAAACTGAGTCTGCTACTTGTATCTCTTGTTTGTGTGTGTTGCTTCCTTGGCTTTAAAGTATAATATCGCTTAAGCCGGTTCTAGGAGGCGTTAGCGGTGTTGCACTTTACATTACCTATCATGAACAGACTAAATAAAACCGTATTTTTTTCCATAATTCAAGTAGCCATAACTCTGGTGTGACTGGTCCGATATAGCTGGTTTTCGAACTGTCTATGCTATCATCAATATCAACAATCTGTACAAGGTTGTAGAGCCGGTAGACTATAAGGCATGTCTGCCTTACACGTCCTAAGTGGAAATATCAAGAATAGAAAATAGTCGAAATTGCATTTTAGTGCATTAAATGTTTGAGGTGCACATGCAGCGATCAATCTCCCAACTCTGTCTTGTCCACACAATTTTAACACCCTTGAAACAAGTTTAAAAGCTTACGAGTGTCACATATATTTTCTTTATAACCACTCGCGCATCCATTTGGAGACTATCCCGTCGAAGCATTACATGGATCTGATTGTAAACTATACCCACAACTATCCCCATTTGTCTTACGGAAATTCTGTAAAACAGTCAAATACATGCATGTCATCAACATTTGTCTATCACAGGTTCAATTAGTCTGGCTGCCCAATGTGGAGGCATGAACAACGTTTTAACATAAAACCATTATGAATGACACTTCAATGTGTTGAGGTATACATGAAACATACCCTATTTAAAGGCTAATCAGCGTGCTAAAATGAGATATAGGGTCCTATAGAAACCACAGCGTCCGAACGCAATGGCATCGTAGGTCCGCATTGTACTGCAAACAAGAACTTGACAATACAATTAAAGAGATAAAAAACAACAGAAAGGGTCGTGAAGACAGGGTTACCGACATGGAACGGTCATTAGACAATAAGGCCTACTGGTTAGCTTGAATCGATTTTATATGCGCACATTCCTCGCTATTATCCTGTCTTCAGCGCCCAAATAGACAAGACAGTGTAAACAAAACTACATCCCATCAAAAGGAATTCTCTAACAATAAAGTCCACATCCAGAGAAACAACCTAAAGAAACACATACACAATAATAAACATCTCAGAATGTATCCAGCATCGTACTGAACAACCATAGTAGTTGCAGCTAAAGAGAAAACCAATCTAGGGAACGACCAGAAAACCCGATGGACGAAAGCTCATGCACCCACCTCCCTTAGTTGGAGTTTCAGTAGGTACAATCATAGAGTCCCAAGAGATAGTCCAGTCATCGCACAAGTGAAAAGTGAAGCGTAATGACTGACTGTAGAGGGGTCAATAACTAAACATGCAGTGCGCTGCAAAACCAAAGTGTTATACCCTTTTCTGACGAACTTCCTGATTAAATTTGTAAAGCGGTCAGGAAACCCGTAAGACCTCTTTAACTTTCGAAGTTTATAGACCACATCTCCATAAAACTTTAAAGATAAATAAAAGATAACAAACATCAAAGCGATGAAAATAGGGCTACCGCCTTGGAACGGTCAGTGGCAAAGTAGGCCACTGGGGGGTTAAAGCGGTTCTAGGGTGCACCAAACCTCACACTTACCCTACTGTCATCCCATTAAAACAGGACAGTGTAAATAAAGAAATCCCCGCCATGGTTTAATCTCTAACCAACAAGGCAGCATCAATAGGCAATATAAGTAAAACACAAATATGCTCGTGTACATATAATACAAAAAAACAATATCCAAGAAAGCCACAATGAAGGTACTCAATGACTTGGCAGAAGCCAGAGCAGTAAGAGAATAAACCATTAAGGGCACGACAAGAAATATCATGGACAAACATCAAACGCCACCATCCCAATGGGCTTTAGGTAGGCGTCATCATAGGGTCCACAGCCTGTCCGGTCATCGTACAATTAAAGAGGAAAGCATAGTGGCGAACTGTAAAAGGGTCCACCACCAAGCATGCAGTACGTTGCAAAAGGATAGGATCATAACCTCTTTTGATAAACTTTTTAACAAGTTTAACAAAGATAGTATGAAAGTGTTCATGACCAAGAATCTTACGAAAATTATAAATCGAATCACCATAGAAGTCAGGTTGTGATAGTCCTTGTCGCAGAAGAGTCCTTAAATTACTTTTATATTTGGAAAGAAGATCAGGGTTACGATAATAAAATTGTGCAAAGGTTTTACGAAGTTTATGGTAACGGTAACCCTGATTGAGAATCTTTTTAGTTATACAAAAATTACGAATATTAAAGTCTTCAACTCGAGTACAAGCTCTAGAAAAACGAATAAGTTGAGACACATACACCCCTTAAGAAGTTGCTCGGGGAACATCCCCATCCATAAGTTAATTTACTGAAACTATCTCCTGTGTTTATTCACCAGTCCATTAATACTCGGTTACAAAAGAAACAATCAGGTTTTTGTTAAATTTATTGTACAAAATATGTACGAAATATGGCATATAGGATACCATTGTTTTTGCCATTCTATTGCCAATGTCAAGATGGAATTTGTTTTTTGGTAGCTTAATTCATTGAAGCATGGTCAACAGGTAAAGAGGGTAGGGGTAAAAATCAAAAATCGCAAAACAGTCCAAAAGAATATGTTGCTTCATTTTTTCAAATTGAATTGTGATTGAAAACACATTTTTGTCAGATTAGAACCTATCACGCAGCTTAGTGATAGTGTTTCTATGGCAATTAAACGTCCTAGCGACAGCAGCGACGCTGTCGCCTCTCGTAAGCATGACTAAAGATTGAACCCTGTGGTTTTCGGTAAGCCGTGGCATATTGAAAATACAGAAGGAAATAAAATGCGTTGTGTTTTTTTTCGTTTATCCAAACGTAAAAGAATTCAACCAAATAGATTTTTATCTACACAAACAATTTCCACGAGATTCACGTGTAAATCATCGAAAACAACACAAACGTTTTTCCCGTTCAAAATAACTGTGTATTGACCTATTTATTTGCCATTGGCAGATAAAAATACATGTATACATGTATAGGTAAAAGATTGAACACTGTACTGTAAATATAAAAGAAAATATTTGAATTTTAAAAGTGCACACTTTCTTTTGCTATCGAGTATATAGTTGGAGTCCATTTTAGTTATAACTAGTATCTAAACATACGTTACCAAAGGAATTAAAATAAACGAATAAGAATGTACATAAAATTATCATACAATACGCTACCACAACATTAGGATCATAGCCGGTGTAACGAAGTAAAGTGACCCCCATAGAATAACGACCCCGGTCATTATTCTTTAAAACATAGTGCCCCCCCCCCCCCCCCCCCCCCCCGCGGTCATAATATTATGACCCCTGCACGCGAAGTAAAATGACCACTCGCAAAAAATTGTGACCCCATAGAATAACGACCCCCGGTCATTATTTTTTAAAGAAAAGTGACCCCCGGCCTGTCATAATATTATGACTCCACTACGCGAAGTTAAATGACGATTCGCAGAGGCCCGAAATGCCACCTGTACGTACGCCCATTTCCGACTGATTGTTGTCACCTTCAGTCAATCCACCAGGTCTGGACCTGGTGTGGTTGATTGGGTCGGACCCCTCGTCAGGTGGTATGGACACTTCCGTCAAGAATACTCTGATATGCTGACGGCTGGGAGCCAAACACGGACATTGCCTGAGGTCCCAGATGTGGCTGTTCATTGTCGCCTTCAGAGTCAATACGCCCGAGCTCGACCTAGTGGTTGTTGGAGTGGGTCGGACGGCCAGTCGGTAGGTATGAGTTGGTCCGTCGGGAATGCTATGGTATGTCGACGACAGATGCCCGAAAAGCCCCTAACACTGTATGTGGGCCCATCTCGGTTGGTCTTTGTTTCATCCAGAGTCAATCCGCCCGAACTCGGCCTGGTGGTATTTGGAGTGGGTCGAACCTTCCATCGGATGGTATTAGTCGTTCCGTCGGTAATAGTCTTGTATATCGACGGCTTAGGACCAAACACGGACACTGTCTGTGGACCCAGTTCTGGGTGGTTTTTGTCGCATTCGGAATCATTCCGTCCAAACTCGACCTAGTGAGGTTGGAGTGTGTCGCACCCCAAGTCTCGTGGTATGAGTCGTTTCGTTAGGAATACACTGGTATTCCGACGGCAGAGGAGCAAACATGGACACAGTCTGTGGACCCAGCTCCGAGTGGTTTTGTCGCCTTCTGAGACCATCCGCCGAACTTGATCTATTGGGGTAGACCCCCAATCTGGTGGTATAACTTGTTTCGTCAGGAAGGCTCTGGTATGCCGACGGCTTAGACCCATAATGGCCCATAATTATGTATGTTGATCATCCCTGGCTGGTTTTTGTCACCATCAGAGTCAATCAACCCGAACTCGATCTAGTGGGGGTTGGAGTGGGTCGAACCCCAGTCGGGTGGTATGAATTGTTCCGTCCCGAAAGGCCCATGACAATATATGTGGACTCATTTCCGGCTGTTTTTGTCAGCTTCAGTCAATCCGCGGTTGGAGATCGTCGTTCCACTCGTCGGCTGGTGTTAGTCATTCCATCAGAAATACTCGTGATTGCCGACGGAGGAGGACAGAACGTGACCCAGACACTGTCTGTGGGTCAATTACTGGCTGGGTTTTGCCGAGTCAATCCCCCCGAACTCGACCTTGTGAGCGTTGGAGAGTGTCGGATCCGTCGTCGAATGGAGTCGTTCCGTCGGGGATACTCCGGTATAGCGACGGCGGATGTCCGAAAATGGACCTGGACAATGTATATGCGCCCATCTTCAGCTGTGTCAAAACACGAACTAGAAATGGATGCAAATATAGTGTCAGGGGCATTTCGAGCGTCTTCCGTCGGCATACCAGAGCATTACCGACGGACCAACTCATACCTACAGACTGGCCGTCCAACCCACTCCAACAACCACTAGGCCGGGCCCGGGCGGATTGACTCTGAAGGCGACAATGACCAGCCAGATATGGGACCACAGACAGTGTTCATGTATGGTCCTCAGCCGTCGGCATATCAGAATATTCTCGACGGAAGGGTTCACATCACCTGACGAGGGGTCCGCCGAATCCAACCTCACCAGGTCGAGTTCTGGTGGATTGACTGAAGTTTGACAACAATCAACCGGAGATGGGCGTACGTATAGGTGACATTTCAGGCCTCTTCCGTCGGCATACCAGAGTATTCCCGACGGAACGACTCGTACCAACTGACTGGGGGTCCAACCCACTCCAACTCACGTTAGGTCTAGTACGGGCGGATTGACACCGAAGGCGACACAAACCAGCCGCAGATTGGGCCCACATGCAGAGTCAGAGGGCATATGGGGCCTCTGCCGTCGGCAGACCAAAGCAAGCCCGACGGAACGGCTCATACCAACCGACTTGGGGCCAACCCCCACCAGGTCAAGTTCGGGAAGATTGACTCTGAAGGCGACAAAAACCAGCCGGATATTGGCCCACATACAGTGTCAGTGGCATACCAAAGCATTCCCGACGGAAGGACTTCTACCACTCAATAGGGAGTCCGACCCACTCGAGTTAATGCGGATTGACTCAGAAGGCGAAACTAACCAGCCGTATCTGGGACCACAGACAGTGCCCAAGTTTGTTCCTCGGCCGTCAGCATACCAGAGTGTTCTTGACGGAAGAATTCATAAAACCCGACGTGGGGTCCGACTCACTCCACGTCGAGTCCGGACGGATTGACTCTCTGAAGGTCACAAAACCCAGCCGGAGACTGGCCCACATACAGCGTCGGGGGTAATTCGAGTCCCTGCCTTCGGCATACCGAAGCATTCGCTATGGAACGACTTATACCACCCGACTAGGGGTCCGACCCACTCTATCCTCCACCAGGTCAAGTCTCTTAATGCGACAAAAACTAGCCGGAGATGGGCCCACATACAGTGTCATGGGCTACCTCTGCTGTCTGCATTGCCGACGGAATGACTCATATCATTCGATGGGGTCTGACCCACTCCAACCCCTCCAGGTTGAGTTCGTGCGGATTGACTTTGAAAGTGACAGAAAACCATTCGGAGATGGGCATGTTGTCTGAACAACTGATCTGCTCAGGCTCGGTCGGAAAACGATGCGCGATACGCGATAGTACGAGGACGATGGTAAGATGGCGATGCGCGATAACGCGATGTTTTTTTCCATCGTCATCTTACCATCGCGCATCACCATCTTACTATCGCGTATCGCGCATCACCTTACCATAGCTCATAGCCATCTTACTATCGCGCATCGCCTTTACTCTAAGATGACGATGCTCGATAGTAAGATGACGATGCACGGTGGTAAGATGGCGATGCGCGATGGTAAGATGGCGATGATAAGATGGTGATGCGCGATTTTTCCATCTTGCCATCGCGCATCGTCATCTTACCATTGCATATAAGCAGCAGCAACAACAACAACAACAAGTATTAGCAATAATAACATTTGTATTAGTTAATATTCAGTTACTGATCGACTAGATTGGAGTCAATATTTTATAGATATCATCAAGGGGGTCATTATTTTTTAACGGGGGTCAGTATTTTATAGAAAAGGGGGGTCGTTATTCTATGGGGAATAATGACCGGGGGGTCGTTATTCTATGGGGGTCACTTTACTTCGTTACACCGGCAAGTATCAATATCAAGTGATTCTGTTTGAAAGAATCCGGAAACTTGACGAAACTTACAGATGCTATGGCAGTGAATCCTAATAATATAGACGAACACCAAAGCACGAAATAAATTGCATATTTATCAACGATATGGCCGATGAAGTGATATGGGGGATATATTTAGAGCAAGTAACTTTGGCACTTCGTATAATATGCATTCTTAATAGAACCTTCCCGTTGAAAGGGCTGTAACTAATGTTGTAAGAACTTGTGGCCCGACCCATTTGCATACTTTGTAAAAAAAAATGCATTATAATTTAAATCGTAAACTCAAACAATTATAAAATATATATATTTTAGACTATTCAACGGACTCAACTTCTGCATCTTATTATTTCAATGTTAATAGTATTTAATATTGAATGACTTACAATAAACTAAACAAGACAATATGGGTGTAATTTGCATTTGCAGCAAGACATTTTAATCAACTCATTATACATGGCAAATTAGTAGACCATGAACTCTGCTGGTGGTGGTAATGACAGGTTCCTGTAAATTGCTCCATTGAAGCATATATCCACCGATGTTCCATATATTGGCACTAGTAACCATGAATCACGTTCTTGTACACAAATGTATGTGTCGTAAAAATGCACTATTATAGTCGTCAGGAACAGAGCATTTACAATAGACAGAGAGGGTCCTTACACGCCAATATCTGAAACAGACAGAAAAAAATGTCAGATTTCATGTAAACAGATTTTTATCAATAACATATGGAATATATATTTATATTACATCCATATCGATCTATTTTTGGGAGGGCAGGTGGGTCTAACTATTGTACTTTTACGATTCGGTGTTATTGTATAGCGATGTGTCTTGCTTGCAAACCAAACCTCGAATGACTTATTAAAATGACCACTTCACTGCGTGGTCATTTATCGCCAAATACATTTCAACGAAATGCAACTCTTGTATAATTAGCTACCACGTGATACATATGATCACGTGATACGTCTAACTTCATACGAATACCGTCTGCTTACAGACCGTCCCTTGAACTTAACAGATATAAATGTATATAAAATATATTTATACCATTAATAGAACAATAATTATTATACTAACTATTGTATTAGGAGCTAAGAAGACGTGACCAAAAGGAAATACACTATTTGGAGATGTGATATACACCTTTTTAATAAGAGACTTCTTATAACTGTGTCAATGATTTTACATTTTAATAAAAGTCTTCCATAAGCCTACTGTAGTTAGGAATTCAAACTTGTATTTTATATAGTTTCTTCCATAAAATACGATACTCATAAACTTCAATATTTAAAGTTATAATATATTTATTTGAATATGACTGTTCTTATTTAAGATTTTAGTCTTGATATGCAAAACATTTTTAAGGAACACATGTCAAGACGTTGACCAAAACTAAGGGATGATTACAACAGTCCACCTTGACGGTAATACAGTCGAGCTTAGCTTTTATAGATAACACTTTTGAGTCCTAAGCTTTTTATTTCCGATGGCATATGGTGTACTGACATACTGTAAGGAAAGTGTTTCAGTTGGGTATGTTGTCATAGTAAATATATAAACCATTCAACTAGTATAATACAGTAACGCTCTATTTTTTTATATGTTGACTCTCCAACATATTTCCTTTACTTTAAAAAGAATAATCATGGGTAAGCCAGTCTGTATGGAACTTAAGTTCAAGATTAAAGGAACCGAAGGGAAAGCTAGGGAAGAGAAATCTACAAAAATCTCATAACGCTATAATTTAAATCAAAAGCTCAACGGACGCCTCGTAGTTATATCTGCAGGGTATCGATTAGTTATAATAATTTAAAAAAATTACAAGTGCGATACCGTTGGACTGATAGTAAAATTAAATATAAAAATCGAACAGGGAAAAATAGCATTTTAGGACGACTCATTTTCTAACGATACAATACAACAATGTTTCGCTACTAGCATTTTCTAATGCAATTTATCACAACGTAGCATACCAGTACATACGATATTTTACCGTGCTATATTATTTTACCAGCACTCTTATTAAATGATATTTTCTAGAGTTAGTGTTCTTAGGCATACGTCACCTCTTGTGGAAACTTCCAGGACGGACTAATGTTACATTATACAGTATGATACATCAACAATTGTCATTTAAATTAAGATTTGCTTTAATGAATGGTAAAAGCACATACCTATATTGCACTTTTCTCCAGCCCATCATTTGTCACATCCGGATGACATATTCCAGAAAGTCTGTCACTCATTGAAAAGTCTTTTCAATAACAGGGTTCCGTGCAGTCCAGTCCACACTGATATAAAGGACTATCTGCAAAACATTGCATTGAACAGAGACATATAGCTACCGATACCTTCACATCTGATTATTTCATTTGCATATATAAAATTGCAATCATACGTCAATAGGTTTGGTCATAATTCCTTTACAACCTCAGATATGAACCCTTGCGTCAAATTTTAAAGATTTACTTAGTTATACCATGATCATTACATTAATTGATTAATTCAAACAAACAAGCTAGCTTAAGAAACAATACGACAAACAGCAAGTGATAATTATATTAGGAAGAACGATAGGAGTATTCAAATAAAGAAATGCGAATAAGTAAAATGCGAAAAACAGAAACAAAAAAAAAGCGTAAAGACAAATCTGGAAAATATGTAACAAATATTTGCCCGTAGAAATGCCATTTGGTTGTGTACGCACTTAAACACTTAACGGGTGATTTCACAAAGAAAGGACATGATTAAGTGAATAGTGTGTATCTTACCTAAATGTTCAGATAACATAAGAAGGTCCAGTGTTTATAAATCCACAATGAATCGGTTCAATGATCCAAAACAAAAATCAAGTAGTAACAGCACTGATTTGTAGTGCGGGGATACTTGCATTTGTTTTAATGTCTTAGCTGGTTTCACGTATAAACACCATATAGAAGACTCAAACCATAATGTACTTTTGTATTACCAATAATGTATTGTTATACAGATAGTTGTGTTAAATTATCAGTATTGAAAAGGATGAAAGACAGCGAAAGAATAACAATATAAAACAGACTTATTGTTTATTATTTAAGTGAACTGAGTAATGTATCATGAGTTTACATTTCCCACTACAGAATCTTAATACAAACTACATACAAAGTTTGTAATTATTTTGTGCCTCATATGTCTGATCACTTGCGGAATTGCGATCTCTTGGTCATCCTCAGTCTTTCCAAAATATTGGATAGTGCAACAAACAGACAGTTTCTCTTGGCATCATTACTGCAATATAACTCACAATCTAATGGATTTTATATACACATGTGAAAACATCTTTTCGATCATGTCGATAGTGATTATGTTATGTGCATTATGGCGAGAAAATATGCTATCGACTGTTCGTAAAACAAACATTCCAATTTAACGCTCATGGGATACTATTAAACGTACTATTTGTGTTTTATGGTGGATATTGCAAGACAGACAGACAGACAGACAGACAGACAGACAGATAAATAGATAGATATACAATTAAATATTCTTGATATTTTGGTTTTACTGAAAGTATTACTATTGAACTTGTACCATCACGGGTGTGTCGTCTGCTTGTTTTCGATTGTCTTTAACGTTTTGTATGACATCCCACAAGGCGTCATAATCCGCAGGCACTGTATCTTCCCATAGCCACATCTTAATAATGAATTGCTTCAAATATTGCTGGTGAATCTGAGAAATAAAGTTACAACACAGGAACGAGCAAAATTGTGTCGTATTAGATTATAAAACAATTTAGGAAACGTGTTACATGAACATGATGAACACACAAAGAAACAATATAGTTCTCCATTTTCTTATATGCCACCAGGTATTTAACAAAACAAATATACCAACAAACAGCGGCCTGTATTCAAAGGTTGAAACACGTGGGCCGGAACTTCCCTGGAAACCGGTCCAGAAATGTTTGAACCGTTATTAAACCTCTTAGTAAAGTCATAAGAATGAACATAAACAGTTTTTGTGGAGTGAAAATTAAAGGTGAAAGGCGTGCATTTGGATTAAATATTAGAAATAGAGCGTTATTGTCTGTAATTTGTATTGATTGCGCATAGTGTAACCGAAGAGGTGTTTTTTATTAAAATACTCATATATTCAAATTCCAAAGTTTTCGAAAGCTGCTTCTAAGGGATTTCTTTTCAGTATTTATACCATTATGCCGTGTACATCTTGCGAACCAGGGTGATGTTATGGACTGTTCGTACATTTATATATACACTACACTTCAAAACATGTTGATAATGAGTAGGTATGTTCTAATTCTAATGGGTTTAACAAGTCAAGGTCACTATAATCAGACAATACAACTTGTTGTATAATATACGTGTCTCTAATCATATATTATCATATAGGATGTATATACACTTTTCTTCAAACATGTGCTTATATTACCTATGTGGTAGGGTGGTCTAATTGGTTGTGTGCGTGATCTGTGCAAAGAAATACACTTTCATATTATCTTCTGTTATTTCTGAGTTACACACAACGGTGTACATCGTTGCATACGGTGCGTTGTGCTTATAATAAGGTGCTAGAGGTCAATACAATATGGATTTGATAACGAACATTGCTGTTTGTGCTGATGTAGCATGTCTATAAGCATACCTATAAACATATAAATTTTAGTATAAAAAGTAAACGTAGCAAATAAACTGATGTGAAATTTAAATAATGTGTGTTAAAATTATGATGTGTTTCTTCGCATTTTATAATACATTGTATACGCTTGCGTGTATAAGTCAACAAACTGTATTTAGCTTTATATAAAATATAAATTATCTATGATAATAATACAGCATTTTCCTGTAAAATAATGGTTCCATTTCAGTCTGAATGTATGGGACTATATTAACGATTTTTGGTGGATACTCGAATAGTATTCCACCTATTGATATCACACTATTTTATATAACTTAATCTGACATCGCATGATCCTCCGCTATTGAAAATAGTTATAGTGCGTATACTGTAGTAGGAAAATGCTAGTACAGGACTATTTATATCCACACTAGTTAGCTTGCTAGCTTGCTAGCTGTCGGCTTTATCTTTTTATTAAGTTTAACCACATTGTACTATGCAGTTTAAACCTATGAAGACTGAATGAATTAATAAAACATGTGCACATGTACTGCTGTTTCAGAGATAGATAGAGTCAAGTGAAGAAAACAAACTTTGTTTATAAGAAATAAATGAAACATTATTTATGTATTAGTACTTGAATTCATAAACTAACGAATGAACGAACGAACGAACGAGCGAATGAACGAACGCGCGAACGAACGAATTCGAATGAATAAATGAATGAATTGTTTTCAGTTCTGTCCATTGATTCCTTTTGGAACAGATAATGCACAGAACATAAAAAAAATTATGATATTGACCAAACGTTTAAGAATATATATTAACATATATTAATTGTAATCGTATTAAACTTGTGGTATTCTTTGCTTCGATTAGTAATCTGTTTTTTTCTTCCCCTTTCCGACTTAATAATGCAGTTACTAATAATAGTATGTGTCGTAATAGAAGATTATTTACTGCAGAGACGGACATAATAACAACTGGTGGAATGTACGAGAAACATGATTTCTTTCTTGCTGCTGTTGTATTAGTTTTGCAGATAACATATACATGTAAGTATACTACTCACTCTAAACCATGATATGAGTTGTCTTACTACAATTACTAAACATATAGGTGTTTGGAATATGAATTCTGTTTTAAGGTACATATCAAGACAATTTGTTCATAATAAACGACGCATTGTGTTTCACTTATATGTATATACCCAAGTTAGATGCTGTGTTACTTTGTTTAACCATTATGTTATGTGTTATGGCGGATTCGGATGTCTGACCAGAGTAGAGGCGCCATATAGCTTCTTCATAGTAGTTACACACCTACACGAGGGTAATTCTTAAAGCTGAATATTAATATCATATTAATATGTAGCTTTCAGACTGTGCATCACAACAAAGCCTTTGTTAGTAAATATTCTAATAATAATACTTACCAATTTATACATTTCAGATGGATAATACAGTATCATTTTACATTTTATTGTAACTTTTTGTGACACATATTGTTTCAATGCATGTATTTTCAACGATTTTTGAATTGTTATTTTTAATTTACTATTTATTTAAATGAACGAATAAGTATTCTGTATAATCTAATCAAATAGAAACCGACACGGAATGGAGGCCGTTTTATTTTATTAAAATGCACATTGATTTCCAATTAACTGCAATAGTTACTAAATTATGATTATCATGATTATGCCAATTTATATATTCAATGCATGTATAGCATGGATAAAACAGAAACAACGCTTGTTGTGTTCCTGTATTTAATATTCCAAACTTACCAGGCTATTGCGACCCCTATATCTCATATATCGCCAATATAATGACTTAAGACATTTTATTGGTTCAGACCCGCGTCTAACCTGTATCAGGATAATACGTCCATTTACAGGGAAATTGTGTGCCGTGACTTTGAATAAAAATATTATTGTGTCCATGACCCAATATACAAAGTTTCACCCAATATTTAGGTTTCGAGCTAATACGCGTGTATACAAGTAATATGCAACCCAAAATCCTTGTGGGTTTAAAGGATGCATGTTTATGAATATATACTGCATAGGAAATGTTGTATATCGTAATATAGCTTGTACTTAATCTCTGCTTGGATTTGAATTGTCAGCAAATGTATTTCACGAGCCCAAAATTATCATTGCATTTAGAAACATGCTTGTAAGAATTCTGCAACAGATGCATTTTATTAACTTTTTTGTCATGTTGTAGATTCAGCATGTAGTCATGACTCTAATGGAAATTCAAGATTTGGCTCGGGTTGCGAATACGCATGCCATTGTAAAACTGCAACAGAACAGTGTGTTGACGTCACTGGTCATTGTGCATCCGGGTGTGCTAATGGTTGGATGGGGCCCGGATGTCAGTATAGTATGTACTACTAAGTATTCCATTTTTAAGATGGTCGGTTTCAAGTTATTGGCCTCGATCATTACGTTGTTTCTTTTTGTTAATGAAAATGTATTATTATTTTCTTTAATGCATTCATACATTTATGTTTCGATAGATATGATAGAGAATACAACTTAGGGATACTGTGACGTTTCTCATAGCTTTAAAACAAGCCATGTCAATCCATATGCTGTATACAACCGGCTTTCATATGTCCGCGACAATATGCGCCCTATTAAGTTTAAACATATTTTAAATACAACAAGTACTGTATACATGTACATGATTTACAGCACTAAATATATAACTGGATTCATAAGTAAACTAAAAACGTTCGTCAGTTGAACATTTGGGTATTTTCTAAAAAGTAATAGATGTATTGCCAAATTATGTCAAAAGGCAAATAATGAGATTTACGCTTCGAAAGGAATCGACGTTCGCCGTTCCCCGGGCTGAAATTAGCAGCATCGCTTAGCCTTTACAAAACGGTTGTGATTCACGCTGAAATAAACGTGTTAAAAAGTTTATCACAAGAAGTAACAATCCTTCCTATCATTTTACAAAGTGCTTAGTGGTTTAACTTATTTACAGTTCGCAACTATGCTTTCCCCTTTGAAGATAACACCATCGCTATAACCTGAATGAAACCCCCAGCGGCCGTTTTGCCACTGACCGTTCCAGGGCCATACCCCTATTGTCAACCCTTTCATGTTAATGGTGTCGCATACTTTGCTTCTACTTTTCCGTGTAGTTGTTGTGTGTTTTCGGTTGACTGTGTTCTGTAAATGCTACATTTCATGTTCGACTTTCAAATCTACTTTTATGGATACGAGCTCTGCATTAGTATCACTAATACAGAGTTGGACATTGTTAAAACATTACATAAACGGAAAAGCGTACGGTTCTCAATAAGAACAAGGCCCGATATTTGCGAGATAACGATTGACTTCAGAAATAGATTAACGCAATATTCCGTCGTAAAACGCTGTCGGTGTCTCATGATCATACACATTTCATATGCCGGTATGTAGTATACACAACCCCAAATGACAACAAGGTACAGAAAAGTTTCAATCCTAACATATTTTAATTTCTCTATAAGTATAACGCATTGCAAACGAGTTTATGATATATCCGCAGTCACTTTCAAGTAAACTTATATAACCAAGTATATCCAAACTATGGAATCATTATGGCATTCGTGACTATATAGGGTTAACAACGACCCTGATTTTACAATGTTCAGGATAAATCGCTTAGAGATAACACATACTTTTCTTTGAAAAATTGGAAAAGATCGTTCACGAGAACGGATCTTGCAGTTACAAAAACATTTCACGCCTATGATTTGAACACCTTTAAGGTTCCCGTTACCTGCTTAAGTAATACAACAATGTATATTTTTTTATTATGTGAATTCTTGAATGTTTTTAAATGTTCTGTATATCGTATTAAGCGTTTTTGTACAAACTTTTTGAAACTGACAATGTTTTTGATTGATATTTTGTTTTTTTATATATATATGTAAAAATACAACCTTTAATTGAGCATTATATGTCAGAATCTCAAGTTCCTTCCATTTTTTTTGAGAAATAAATGGGTATAACTGTTCTTTAAAGCCAACCTCATGGAGTGCCTTTTGAATTTTGTAAATAATGAAGATGAATATATGCGTAACAACTTTTAACTGAGCATCATATGTCAGAATCTCAAGTTCCTTCCATTGTTTTTGAGAAATAAATGGGTATAACTGTTCTTTAAAGAGGCTCTACCTATATCTTTTTGTCCACCAATTGATATAAACTTTACTTAATTATAAAGAGGACTATGAAAAAGGTAAATGGCAATAATTTCACCCAATGTAATATGCGTTTTGCTGGGGAAAAACAGGATTGAAAAGATCGGATTTTTGAAATTGTATTCGTCATTGTTATAGACAAGCCGATTGCGGAGATTTTCCGATCTTATTCGTTTACAATCGGAACTACCTCGTCTGATTAGCGAAGAGTTCCGATCGATTCGTTTGCTACCGGAACTGCGCCGAATAGTTTGTAATCGCATTGCGCATGTCCGAGAAAATCCGTAAAAACTCGTAGTTCTCCGGCAGGAATAAACGGCTGGGCAGCATTTTATTCAAGATATTGTTTTGATCATAATTAATAATTTACAGAACTGGAATATGAACCATGTTTCTTCTTAGAATACTCATAAAATAGCTTTCTATACATATAAATGCAGTAATATTGATTATTAAATATTTTACATTAAAAATCGCGTAGATATAGGTAGTGCCTTTTTAAAGCCATCCTCATGCAGTGACTTTTGAATTTATTTTGTGAATAATGAAGATAAATGTATGCGTAATTTGTGAAAAAAAGACCTATTATATCTTTAATAATATACACAAATATATATATATGGGGACTAATTTCCACATATTAATATTTTCGTTGTATGGTGTACCAAAAGTGCCTTTGTGTGTGTATTTTGTTCAAACAGATGTAAATGAATTATACATGTATACTTTGTTACTTTCATTAAAATTGATCATATATTGAAAAACACATGTTTATTTACCTTGCAAATCAATGAAGGTAACTTCACCGGTCTTGTTGTCTTGTATAAGATAGTCTATTTCTGTTGAATCGTCCTCATTGTCATATAGAACCTCAAACACTGCATCTACACCATCTTGTCCACTGCCAATGGAAACAACGAGGCCTTTATACCACTGAGCTTTACCATCAACCAACCACACCTAGGAATTGTGTGCGTTGTTCACTTCGAGCTCTGCACTAATGCATGTAACATAAAATTATATATATATGTGTATTGTTGTGTTATAAATTAATAATTTTAATGAATCATGAATATAGGGCCATCCTTAAACAATTCTTATTTGCTATTTCCCAACCAATATTTTAAACAATGGGTAGGTGGGTGGGTGGGTAGGTGGTCGGTAGACTGATTGGTGGGTTTGTATTTGGTTGGGTAGATAGGTAGGAAACCAATTGTTTTAAAAAAATAATCGAAAAGTGGTTGCATGTTGAGGTTAAAATTGATCGATTGTAATATAAAGCTTCTCAAGTTATCTGTACATACTGGACTTATAAATGCACCAATATTTAGTTGATTAGCACCTGAGTCATGCTTAAAAATGATTTTTTTTTTGCTGTATCCAGACCCAGAATTTTATATGCTTTTTTTGGCTTAAGACAGCAAAAACCTAAAGAAATTAAAAGAAAAACATACTAGAAATAGTAAAAAAGAAATTTACTATAAACATATTTGGGTAGGCCCTTTTTTCTTTGATAGGTAGGGAAACAGCAAACAAAGAATGTTTTATGATCAGCCTAGTTAAATCTGTACAAAGAGAATATTTGCTTAAAGACATCACCTTTCGCTAAGTGCACCTGAATTATTGGAGAGACCATTGCTAAAATCCTCTTAGGTGTTCTGTTAATACAGCTTATATTGTACATGTACATTGTAGGTCATATTGAGCTATTTTTTAAGGAATTCAATGTACGGAATCTTGGAAGTGGCATTTAAACTTCAATGCTGCAATTAAATTATATATAAATACTTTTAAAGAATGCAATGCTTTTAAAATTCATTTTCAAATTATGTGTACCTGTATTTGTTTTTACTAAGTATAATTGCAAGGAAAATGTGAATGATTTAACAAGTGATGGCAAGCATTTACGTATCTTGCTGTGGATGACTGTGAATTACTTGTCTTGGCTGTTCTGTGTGCGGTTTCTGTGGTAATGTTGGATGTTGTACCTTTACAACCTTTCGTTTTGCTTTTGTCCTCGTATCGGATTTGTCGAACTGATTGATAAATGAAAGAACATATAAAGTAATAAAAGACATGTCCAGGTATTTTCTATAAAGCTATTGCACTAGAAAGATATGAAATTCTTTACCAAAACCTATTACCTTTAAAAGAAATACAATTTACCATAAGATCCGTACCTCTAGCCCCTAAAACTTACTTTCGGATCTGTCAAGTTAACATACTGCAGAAAATGACTAAAAGTTATTATAAACATGTTACATGTAATACAGATATACATTATGTCTCATTATGTATATATTCCTAACTGTTGTTACAACTTATAGAATATATAAAATATACATGTATACAAGCAGTGATTAACAGTATTATTACTTCAACAATATTATGTTTAGTAGTTATGGGTACTGGAGTGCGGTACTGGAGTACTGGAAACAAAGTACCAAGTGACATTCAATTCCATTTGTTAATAATAGTAGTGAGAATGGTTACTTGTTGAATCTATATTGCCCATTTACCCATAATTCTGGTTCACGTATACAGGGGTATTTTCCTGCACTTGGAACTGCCAACTCTGGGAGGATCACACGGAAGTAAAATGCCGATAGTTTGGGTAATAATTGTCCCCAGAAGTCCTCATCACGATGAATACGTTCAATGTGGATTTCATATGGATTTTCAGGGTGAACAACAAAGTCTAATCATTCATAATTTGCATTGTTCAACAACCCTTGACACTGATAATAGTAATTGTGCTGTTTTTTCCAGCGGTAACTTTCCGGCTTTAATTTCCAAAAAAAATCATTTGACACTGTCTTCAAGGTTGTTGCAGCTTTTGTTAATGTAACTGGTTTGTTATACAAAATGTTTTTGATTCAACCAAGCCAGTGTCTCCATTGTTTCACACAACCTTACCATCTTGACTGGCAGCTAAAAACTTGTGCTCATTTGAAACTACAAGTCCCATTGGCTAAATTTCTGAATGGTACTCCCTTTAATTGTCATGTAATCCTCTGTCGCTTTCGGTTCATTTACAAGTCCGATGTCTGTTGCTTAGTTACCGGAACAATTACTATACAACATAGATGTCACAAGTGCAGTTACATTTAAATTTGCATTTCGTTTTGCTATTTTTTCAAAGTTTGACGACTTAAGTCTGTTTTTTCTTTCCTCATTCCATATTTCAAAGTTTGACTGATCTCTTGCACTTTCTTCTAATTTGTCAATTGTGTCTGAGTCAATGTTAATTTCAGACTGAACAGATAAACTATTGGCCTTATCCAATTCCTCTACAAATAAATATGGAGTGACATCTAGCGCTTCATGTCCATATTCTAATCGTGCTTTTTTACTTGTCGATTCTTTCACACTACTCATCTTCTTTGACCATCGTTTTTTTCGTAGCTTCCGGTTTGGCTTTACCTTGGTTGTTTATCTCAATTTGTGTCAGTTTGCGGTCATAATGCTTCTTAAATAGTTCACATTCTTTTGTTTCTGTTGACATTTCCCACACATCTGTAACCCACTTTGGGCCCATATTGGTTCTTAAAGTACCAGCATAGCACCTTGTATTCCATGAAAAGCGGTTACAGTGATTAAAAACGTTGCCACAATCAAACTGTTCATCTGATGTGCATCTATGACTCGCACAAGTTTGTTGTAAAATTCCCAATCAATCCGTAGCTTTTTTCAGCAACACGGTTCCAAATGGTACTGACTTTCTTTAATATTTCCTTATGAGCTTCATCAATTGATAAGGTCGATCCTTCCTTTGCCTCTTCTTGTTCAGTGATGGATGTACCTTCTGTCCAGTATCTCAACTGTTCTAACATGAAGTTTCAATATCATCAATTTCGTTATCAATTTGGTTTTCATGCGTACTGCTATTACATGTAATATCCTTTGCTTTGCAAAGGTGACTGCTACAGTTGTCATGCTGACCAAACACACGGTACACACTGTTTCTAATATATTTTTCCAACAGTTAAGCTGCCTCTATTTTATTGGCTATTTGAGATCGCATTCATTCTTATTGCGCACCTCACGGCGCTTACAAGTCTTATCCGTGTTCTTTGAGTCATATTTCCTTTTCCCTTGAATGAGGGGTTTTCAGCCATTAGGTTTTCCAAACTTCCTCTTATTCACGTACAGGATTGATACGCTCTGTCCAACTTGTTCACATGCCTTCCCCAAACAGGTACGTCTTCTATAATTCTAGAAAACACTGATGAGGCCCCATCACCGATTATATTCATGTATTGCTCCCCAAACTTGTCGGCATTTCTGAAACCCACTACAATGATATCCGCATACATAGCCAGGCTAGACCTTTCCCAATGTTTGAAACATTCATGTGCTTTCGCCACACACTCAACAGACTCTCCTCTTGAACAAATGTAACAGTACTTGTTTCTAAAACCTATGTGTAGTATTCATTTGGTTTGTTGTCCAATTATGACGGCAACTTCTCCATGTGCATTGTAATAATGTTTGTGGGACCTTTTACTTCAGCCGACATCGCAAATAACATTGATTGCAGGCACACCTGTAAAAATGAATGTGTAATGCATTTGAATATTGACCTCAATTTACATTACATGTGAGGCAGACAGACAAGCCTAACTCTCTTTATGCCTCTCATTATTTTATCATGGGCGTAGGAACATTTCAATTATTTCGTGTATATGGGAGACGGAGGGTGGGGGTACATAACCAAAGTCGGACAATTGGGTGTGGGGAGGGGGTGGTGGGGTACATAATCAAAGTCGGAAAATGTAAAAAAAATAATGGCCATAACTAAAATAATTGTTGCCTGGATTTCGAAGTTATCACAGTTTTCATTGATATCAACAATCTGACCAAGATTAGTAAAATTTAATTACACCATAAATACGCGGATTCGCAGGGGCAGGACGTAGAAATAAGAGCTAAACTTGGTATAAATGTTGGCACATTTTTATGCCAAAACAAACCCCATTGAATTTACATTATGCCGATATACCATTACCTGTCCCTGGGGTCATTACTTTTTTAGAATAGAAACCTCCTCACCGCCTCGCCCCGTCCACGCAATCCCCCCTCCCCCACACACGCCCCCAACCCCTCAAAAAAGGAACAACACACAACAACAACAACGACAAATATCATTTGCAGGCTAGTTTCAAGCGTTTTTTTTCTAAAAAAACAAAAGGTAAATAGCTGTTGGGGGTTGAATTTTGATTGACCGAATTTGATTTATCAATATATACAGATTGTTTAACTGGTTCGATCGATTATAGGAAAATCCTTGACTAGATGGTAGACATGTCTTTTCACAAACGAGCGTATGCGAGTGAGTGAAAAAAAGAAACACGACTACCATCGAGTGAAGGATTTTCCTATAGTCGAACCCAGCAGTTAAATAATATTTTATTACATTTTAAATTGATTTGTGTATACTTTTAACCTAAATTATTCGCTTTATTTAACGTTATCGGCGGATGACATCGACATCAGCAACATGTTATTGACATCATATTTCAACGTCACAGTTAGGTATTTGTGTGTTCGGAGTTAGTTATTAATATTTAGCGAATATGAATATTCTTTCACCGAGAAATCCCAATCTTCCACCCATACAAATGTTATAAAAGGCATTTACTTGTTCACCAAATTCATAATCCGAAATATTTTTCAGAAATGAAAACTATTCAATAACAGGGAGAATTAAAAACACAAATAATTCTGACAGCAAATAAATAACATAAAATATTTATAATTTTTAAGTACTAACATCAGTAAAACAATCGTTACTAGTTAGATTTTTATGATAAATTAGCCGCCTAATGACTGATCAAACGGCTGTAGCGAAGTCAGATGGTTGCAGAGAACTCAGATTGGCGAAATTGTTAGAAGTTAATGGTGGGATTAGTATGTTTGCTTTTTGTTGCCTATTTTCTAACACTTTGGAAAATGATTAAGAAGATTTCAAAAGGAATGAGATATTTTTGACAGTTATACAGAAAGCATTGACGATCTTGACAAGTGTTTTATATTGAATTACAATTGCGAATATCAGTTCATTATTTGTGTTTATTCTGAAAATGTCATAGTTTTTACAAACTTTTGTACATTTATACAGGTTGTTATATGTACTGACGTCGTTTTATTACCGGATTTTTAAAGTGAAAGCTTCCTCTGTCATTCCTTGTGAAATCTTCATAATCATTTTCCAAAAATTTAGCAAAATACGCAACAAAAAGCAGAAACACTAACCCAACCATTAACTACATTAATTTCGCCCATCTGACTTCTCTGCAACCATCCGACTTCGCTGCAGCCGGTTGATTAGTGTGTTCTTCCAGATAAGATTAACGCCCCGAGTCCAATGATATGTTGATTGTGATTTACACTGCTCCAATTAACACGCCAGTTGTCAATCATTTATCCATGTCACCCAATCAAATCAACACTTTTGTTTCTGTGTTACTTGACATTAATTATAGCACGTGCACATTTGCAAGTTCTATATCTTTCTGGATAAAAATGAAATTATTCAACTATTTAAAAATGAAAATAGTTGTTCATATTAAAAATGACGGCTATTAACCCCTAGCCCGCTATGAATGTATAATGGACTGTCCTTTCTTTAAATTTATACCATTCCATTTATGTTACAAATGGGGTTTCTAGAGAAATGACTGATGAGCATTGTACACTCTGATCAGAGATCTGGGTTTACAATGGACGCAAAGGCTATTGTAGTCGAAGATAGGGCGGTTGGGGAGAAGGTTTGTCTGGTGGAATACGATAAAAATAACAAACAACAAACAAAAAAGTTTATCAATGTCATAGATGAAACACACGTGTACAAAAACATGCACTACTCAATTTCGAGTTAAACCTGCTTGCATGTAATGTATATATAAAACGTTCACTTAACATTACTATTCCATCACTATGCAGATGTTTAAATAATAAATAGATATATTTAATGCTGAAAAATAGTACATAATAAACAGATCTTCAATTACCGGTATGACATCCAACAATTCAATAAGATTATTATAATAATTAATGTTAATGATTTTCAATTTATGTTGAAATATCACGGCACACTGGACTTTCAAAAAATATGATTTCTTATGTGTCCCTTTAAATATAATAAGGTCAAATAACATAATACCTGGGTATATTGTAACTTCACCGACCTTCAAAAAAGGCCGAAAAAGGCTAGTCTCACGGAACGTTAAAAAATATGGCGCTGCCTATCGCTTTTTTCATGCACAATTATAGCACTTACGTTTCATGAATAGTGGTCATATGAAAGAAAAAATATTTTAAATAAGTACATTTCAAACAAAAAAAAGTTTTACTTCATTTCTTCTTGTCCATGAAATAAAATAAAAGATAATAAAATTATGGCCTACAGATTAACTTTTTAAAGCAATGTTATGTGTACAGTAAACACAAGTATTTTTTATAGCATAACAATAAAACATATTACCTTCATGGAAGCTCCCTCTTTCTATTGCTAATCTTTTTTCTTCTTCAGTTGCTTCCACAACATCTTTCTGTAACGTTTATTTCCACCACTTTTTCTTTAGTTTTTGTTTTTCAATTTTTGAGAATGTATGCTGGTTCATTCCAGGAAGATTTAGTACCGACAATAGCTCGTAAAGGTGGGAGAAACCATTCCCAGTCACCAAAGTACCCGAACGGCACGAATGTTCAAGTCTTAGCTTGAACTAGCTGACGTAGATAAGTAATGTCTGGTTTCAACAATAAAATGCTCATGGCATCCAGTGCATATTGCCGAAAAAATCAGACGCTAGACCAAAAGTGTTTATTTCGGACACAAGCTCAACTGGTTGACCACCACCTCCAGCAATTGCAATAGCTGCGGTACAGAGAGAAGCATGAAAACTGACATCTGCAATGACTTTTTGCAAAACATTTAAACTGATGAGTCTATATCCATCTGCAGGGTTCTGTTAGTCCTTGATTTTAATTTGCAATGGTGTATCTTCACTTGTAATTATAAGTAAGTGTATGTCTACCCCTACCTACTCAAAAACGTTTCTTCCTATACACTATTCATTTCCCTCCAGCCTTTCAAAACGTCCCTTTTGAAGGCATTATTAATAAAAGCAAAAATAAATCAAAATAATCCATACCTCGGTTAAAATGTTCCTTGCGCGACATTGTATTGTATCTCTGTGAACACGTGTATGCATGCACGAGAAGTTCAGGGCATTTGACAGCTGGATATTTGTACGATGTTATTGACTTTTCAGACCATAAACAGACGATCGAGTATCAAAACATCTATAAATATGTCTATAATTTTATAAAATTTGTCCGCAGCAGGTAGAGCTTTCGTTACAATCGGAGTAAAATAAATAAGTTTGAACTACTTTTAAAATGTGTACATGACGTTTATCAGAATGTCAGCCACGATCTAAAATAGGAGTGAGATGCTTTCGAACCGTTATGATTTATTTATTCACTGCACGAAATATGTTTTTTAATTCTTAAATTGTTATAAAATTATGATTAAATTCATAGTATAATAACGTGACTGTACATTTACAGAAACGATATAAGAGTGCATTTAATTTGAATATAGTATACATTATTATAATTTATTTAATATATTCCCAAATGTAATAAAACCTGTGCATCTACATTGATATATGCTAAATATAATGAAATGCTTGCATCTTCTTATATCTACTTATATATGACATGATGTTTCAGTAATGTTTCAATAAAGCAGTTCATTACATTTGGGAATATATTAAACAAATGGTATACTTATATTTCATCTTAAATTCACATCGAACATATACTTGTCCGTTTGGAACACGTATAAGGAAATATCTACAACTGTTACAGCAAATGTATGAGCCCAGATGTGTTTTCTGGGTTATAGTTGAAAATATGGCCCATGTAGTCAAATACATGTAGCTTTTTCTTCTGTATAAACCTCCAATTGATATTGCTTTGCAAAACAAAAATAAATTGCAACAGTTTAGTACATGCGTTTTAATTTTTCAACATACTCAGTTTAAAACCTCTAATAACGATGGCCTTGTTTTTGAGTTTTATATAGTTTACGTTCTCTCAATTTGTTTTCAAAGATATGTGGTTATCGTCACTAAAAGAAAACCGAAAGTAGTAGTTGTTCTATTCTTTGTATTTCACTTATTATATTAACAGAAGGTCCCATTGCATACATTTGATTTCTATGGCTATTATGAATAAAGAAAGATAAAAATATCGGACAGGGAAAGCAGCATTCAAGGACGACAGTCAACCACAAAACACAAAACAAACACGCAAACAGACAAACGAGAAGGCAAAAGTAATAAAAAAATGCAAACGACATCACAAACACAAAAGGGTTGACAATAGGGTTACCGCCTTCGAACGGTCAGTGGCAACAAAGGCCACTGGGGGTTTAAACCGGTTCTAGGGTGCACCAAACCTCACACTTACCCTAAAGTCCAATTTTCCATTCCGAACGTATTGGTTTGCTAAATACAGTCAATTTTGCTCAAATACAAATAAAAAAGAAACCGATACGTTGTACAGTTGTATTGCTGAACTTGTGTATGGGGTCAGGCAATGCACTATTTCGGGATTTCAGGGCAGAGTTTGTACCTAAAGTCATTATCTTCATTTTCATGTTCGTCGATTTGAAACTAATTCACACGTGACTCATTCATATTCATGAGTTATGACCAGTTAAATAGAGACTGTGTAGCTTTAAGGACACCTGGCACATTAAATAATATTTCACAATATGTTATTAAACCTATCGGGTATCCTTTACTTATTCGGCGTGTGTCGTGGTAATCATAAGAAGGTGATAACCACTTAAGGGAAACGGAGTAAGACAAAATGTCACTAGTCTTTAATGTTAACGTTAATGTTATTTGTAGCATGGTCGCTGACATTTCCTTTGATGAATGCGAAGCAGTAAATCGTTTAATTTCGGGTAACTAAAGGGGCGTGGCTATACCGTACTACAACTACCAGATAGAGGAATTTAGAGTACGGACGTCACAGTGTTACTAAGTACACCATGCTACAAAACAGATAGAGTCTGTCTCAGCTCGTTGGTTGTTTAAACACCGAGATGGGCGTAGCCAACTCGCTGAGACTAGACTCTATCAATTACTACAGTCGTAGTAATGATATCCGTTTTATTGTATTTGTATACTATTAGTTATAAGGATTCTTGACAGGGGACATGGGCTCACATTGCCTGTCTGGAAATTATATTCACCCGAGCCGTTAGGCGAGGGGGAATATATTTCCAGGCAGGGAATGTGAGCCCATGTTCCCTGTCAAGAATCCTAATAACGAATTTGTCATACTTCAAAGTTGTAACCATTTATTTAAGAAAAAAAGCCAAACACACGATTTCATTTTTATTGCGCCAATTTTTCCGTAGCGTGCCTCAAACTAGACGTTGTTTACTTTCCGTCTCACACCACAATTATTTTCCATAGGGTCCCATTGTAAGGTTTGTGTTCATGGCATAGAGATAAAAAAAGATTTTGAAGCACAATTTTAGGCTTTAATTCTTCCTTGATCCAATAACTTCAATTAAAAATGCAATTAACAAAAATTTACCAGATTGAACTTTTTTAAATTTCTTGCTTATGTGACACCTATCAAAATTCAGCGTAATAATATGACAAAAATACAACATGTGGTGATTCGACCCGTGATGTCTAAAATGAGACAGAATTAGCTAGAAAGCTGATATCAACATGAAATTTTCTGTGATCTCTTCCTAAAATGCTGTAGATTAAGCATCTGGTAAAGATAAATCCATGTGTGCAATGTAAAGTCCTGTAAAAAGCAGAAAAAGGGAACTATGTTTTTAGACTACCTCCATCATCTAGGGAGATAATAGTGTCGTGACGTCATCGCTCTAACGTTAAATTTAGCGGATTTAAACGTATTTTGTCACTATGTTAATGTTTTATTATCTGTAAAATTGCCAAAGAAAATACACTTACGATTATTTCAGACTTTTACACATAGTGGAAAGCGCAGAAAAGCATAGAAAGGAAACAATCGGCGGTTTCCAAAACGAATCGGCAACGTTATCGTCGCCATTTTGTTTTTTTTGTGTATTTGAGTAATGGGGTTCGTCCTATGTTCACGTCTCGAGACGTAGACATGGGCTCATGTCTACGGCGCATTGACCAATGAAATCCTGAGAATTTTCTTTGCAGTATGACAATACTTATGATCATCGTTTTGCGTAGTATCAGTAGTATTAGAAATAATTTAACATTAACATGTAATCAATTGTCGTTGATGTCATGAGCAGTTTGATCATCGGGAAATTAAATTTATAACTTCATGTATACTTTTGCATGAACTGAGTGTGGAACAAAAATATATACTTTGAAGTATGTCTCATGTCATATATTGGCATCATCAGTCGACAATCGGGTTAATACAGAAGAATTATACACTGTAAAGTTAGAGTGGTTTACATTTATTTTAAATGAATTAACCCGCAAAATACGTGAAATAACGACAAAAATTGCACTACAAAATTATTTATCCAAATCCTATCCAGGTGTTCAGATCATAAAATAATGTATATATGCCAATTAAAGGTAAAGGTTTATCCACGGGTACATAAAGTAAACAAGATTGAATACGAGTAAAATGAATTATGAGTTGTTCAGACTGGTTAAAACAATTTATATTGTGTTTATAGAATTTAGATTCTCAAAATATGTAAGTTATATATATATACCTAGTCGTCAGTAGGTTTAGAAACGGTGTACATGTTTTGTAAAATGTGCCTGTTGTTGTGGGGATAGCTACTTCAATACGGAAGTTTGTTCTTTAGCATGTTCTTTTTAATACAATTAATACAATGCACATGTATGTCTAATATTCACAGGAGATTTAGCAATATCAGGATTACATACGCAAATAGACAACGTAAGCGATGATTATCCAGCATTTGCGAGCGACGGCAATTTAACAAGCTGCAGTCGGACAGCTGAGCCTGGTTCAACTGCCGTAAATGCCAGAATTACTCCCCCATGGTGGATGGTATGGTTAGATAGAAATGAACTGATCACCGGTCTAATTATCATCATAGAACCCGGGAAAGAACGTAAGTGATTTTATTTTGTTGTAGTTTTGGTGTGCATACAAACATTTGGGTTATTACTAATTGGTTATTAATATTGGTGAAGGATATTTAAGATAAACAAAATACCTGCAGTGAATCTTGATAATGATATATACTAATAAAAATTCCAAAGTACTAAATTAAAGTTATATTGATGCTAGCCATATTTCTATACGGGAAATAATTAAATATTTTATTATTGTAACATTAAACTTCTGCAATGGTTTTATGAAAACACGAGTTTGAAAGACGGTCATGGAAATATTTGTGAACGAAATGTGAGTACTTGAGCTCAAGCCTAAGAATAGTTTGAAGAATGGTTGGTGAATTACAGGCTCGGTTTGATTGAAATTGTTTATGAACTTTAGTGAAAAATGCTTGCTACCTTTCAAATTATCTAACCTCGGAGTTAAGCAGAAATCAGTTTTTCAAATGTCAATAGTACGAACATATGAGCCATCCCAAAGATGGTATATGACGGTGAAATTATTTACTTATTATTGTTAAGAATGTGCCACACTTGTATTGCTATGTCAGTCGGTGGCATTATAGAACATTACTGCGTAACATGTTTATGTATAGTAATCTATGTTAATTCATCAGTCACTGTGGACGTTCGTAAATACTATAATTGTAATTACCGCGGGCATGCTGTCATAAGCTGGTTAAGCGATGTCAATTCGAAATACTCATGCATGTATAACGTATATTCACTTGAAATTCACTTCTAGAGTATGTTAACGATAAGGACATGCTGATGTTTCTTAACTCGAGTTCCTTACACACGTGGTGGTTTAAAATAAATTATCAAACGTCAAATCCTGTTTATACTTCTTGAGTTTGTGCTGTGCAATTATACCTTGCCTATGGTTTAGCCTTGTTGAACATATAAGAGTTGCGGTTAAAAATATATATCAGTAGATTAAATATATAGTATTTAAGTGGCTCTGTTTTGTTTTTTAGTGTTTTAGTGCGCAATAACAAACACAATGACAATCCTATTATTGCCTTCGACATTGTGTAAGCAAAAAACATTTATGATCATTATACCATTATTATTCCAGTCTATTTCAATCGGTTCGGTGTTTATGTTGAAGAAGCAAATGTGTCGTTGCATGGTACATTCCCGCCGGAATACTACACTTACTCTCGCCGACGAACCTGCTATACTCACGATGGAGTTACCCTGCTTAACAAAACGATGCACGTGACATGTGATGAACCTCTTCTAGGTAACACTGTCCGGATACAACTGGCCACAGATCAATCGCAGCTTGTGTTATGTGACGTCAGGATATATGGAGGTAATTATCCTGTTTTATTTAATACGTCTCATTGAATATACTTATGCTGAACCACAATACAAACAACGACGCGGAAAGGAACATAAGACCAATACGACTTATGAGGAAACCAATACTGACAGAGACATACAATTAGGTATATATGTCTTTGATAATATATATGAATTTGGACATATAGGTCTCTGATATGACATATAAAATGAACAAACCATGTGATACGAGATACCAATTAACAAAAAGAAAGCTGGATGAAAACAACTATGACACATATTAAAATTCACGGGAAAAGTTTCTTGAATTGTTAAGTTCAGAACTATAAGACCCAGATGTGTATTTGTTATTTTTTCTAAATATAATGTCAGAAATTAATGCCAGATACATAATATTGAAACCAAGTCATACTATTAAACCCACTAACCCACTCCTCATGTTCTTTTATTTTCGAAATTATGTTTAACACACCCCATTCTGCTCCCCACAGCCAATAAAGTAAATGTATACAGTTTTAATTAATAGTGCTGCTCTTTTGTTTGTGTATATAAGTGTGAATATATTTTTTTTACCAAAACTATAAAAAATCAATACAGTTAGAACAAAATATTTTTTTTTACTTCAACCGAATTTTGGTATTTAAACATTAATCATGTTCATTCTGCATGTTCTGACAACACATTTTATAAACTAGTTGTAATCTATCGTAAACTAGTGTGAGTGGGTGATCTGAGTGAGTATTATTGATTTAGGATGTTGAACTAGTATATACATTTGTAAAACAATATTAATGTTTTAAGTTGCACGAGGGGATAAACCTCTTTGAAACCGACGAATACAGTTTGCTAAAGGGATACACGACACTATATTTTTTAACCTTGCGGCGTCCCGTTAGTTTTTCTACTTAACCTGCATTTTGCAACTCATTATTAAAATTTATTTAAATGGTTCAAAGCAAATCATGTTTGGTTACTAATTGATCATTAATGTGTTCATATTACTATTAATAAATGATGATTATATTGCACAAAAAATATATTTAAAGCTACAGTAGAGTAATGAAGACAAATTAAAATATCCAAATTGTATTTAATTATGTGCAGCAGGTTTAAAGTCAACATGATACTAAATAATCTTTAACAATGCTCGTCAAATGCTTCCAGATTGCCGCTTTGATTGACTGAACATTTCTGCTTTTTTACGTGAACAATGACAAAAGAACGAGGTGTAAGGATGTTTTAAAAAGTGTATTTTTAGAACATTTACACGTTGTCATCTAAATCTATTAATAGACAGCTGCCTACTTTTGCCACGCTGAGATATCTGCATAAAGACTGCACCATTCTATGGTTTACATATGAACACCCGACTCACGCGGTAGCTTATAGAGTTTTTCATATGATATTTATTTGGAGTATTTGACATGATATTTATTTGCAAGGAAACAGTAATTGCGCGACGTGTGTGTCTGTTACATTTTAACTAAAGTAGTTACAGAAGAATATTACATATTTGTCTGTGATTTTTATAGGAAATACTGGGAATAGAAAAGCTATATCTACTCGTTTGGTCTACTGTACGGAACATTGCTCGGCCGTTTCCGTCAGTGGCGGGAACGCCAAATGACGTTCCGATTGTTTTACGGACGTCGTCGTCAGATTCCGCCACTAGGGAATAACGATAACGGAAATTAACGAAGAGTTCCGGTTCCACTTGTTTTGTTTGTATGACGTAACGTCGTCTTGGCGTCCTCATGCAAACTGGTGTAAAAAGGCGTGAATCATTAGAAATATTAATAAAATATCATTTTAAATTATGTAATATATAGTTTAATACATGTAACCAGTGTTTTTGAGATACTGAAAATATCTCCATCGGTAGAGGACATCGGTAGAGAAATGGCCCCTTATATCGGGGCCATTTCTCTCCCTCGGGAGATATTTCCCGTATCTCAAAAACACTGGTTATTAAACTTTATGTATCACCATGTTGAGGAAAGGATATGAGTGTTCATTTCATTTAAAAATATTAAATAAGTTATTATTTATATCTTACAGGCATTAGCAAGTCAAATATTAAAATTAACCAATGAGTTCTTACTTTGTCTTATGAAAATAACACGAATTCAAAATGTTTATTAGTATTTTGACTATTTATTTTTATTAAAATAACATGTTGAAACCCCATGTTTTTGTTCTTAATATTCATTATTATATTAAAAATTTTCATGCAATAACAACACGTTATTAAAATGTGTATTGGAATATTTGCACTCGTTCTTCCACGGATAAATGTTGCACTTATAAATATATATCCAAATACAAATATAATAGCCAAATAGTATATACTAGTCAACATTACTAAGTACCCAACTAAACATAGATCAATAATAATCTCATTTATTTCACGTTAGATTGTAGCTACGGTTGAACTTCAAAGTAACGAGTTTAAATCGTCTTCTCTGCTTGCATGGACACATTTGAAAGGAAACGAGTACATGTGTGTTCTTAGAAAAAAAACATATATGCAACTGGGTACACAGTCATTTTGTTCAGTACATATACTTGAAATTAGTGCAGCTTCCGATGTTTCTCATTCTAAAACATACCAGCTAAAGTTATTTTGACTCTACAAATGCATTTGAATTTTACTTTCCAAATCTTGAATTTAACGGTGAATTACGGTTTCTTGAGTTTCAAACGATATTCAATTAAAAGGGAGGTATTTTAGGATTTGTTATAATTCATTTCATTATCATGATTTAGACGGAACATTTGAAATAGGTCAAACTTTTTTTTTTATATGTGTCCTACCAATCTTATGACGTGTATATCTTGACTCGGACTTTGATTCTTGTTATACATTTTATGTTTTCACATAAAAGAAGGATAACTTTCTAAAGATGTAACAATTTAAAGAAAAAATAAATATTTTACAAATTATTGGTCAAAACAAAATACAAATACTGAATATCACACAGCTATTTTAAAATATATGTAAACTACGAAAATTAGTTAAGATTTGAACGTGAGTAATTTGGAATTTTTATCAGTGTACATATTAGATAATAAACGATACAATGCTTATTTACAGGACGAAACTTAGCCTTTGGACGACAAGCCAGTCAGAGTCCAGATGATAACAGCTTTCCAGCATCTAGAGCCGTGAATGGTGTGGTCGAGACTTCTGTTTTAACGTGTACTCTTACTCAAATTGGCAGTAATCCATGGTGGAGTGTAGATCTTAATCAGACATATAATGTACATGCTGTTCGCATATTTACAAACGATGGTGTGTACCTTAGTTAATAGAAATATAACATATAGTTATTGTATACTGTCCTAGTGTCCCGGTAACTTTGCAATGAGCTGATCGTTCATCATTTAACGATACTGACTTTGACTAGACCCAACTACTGAATTTAATGCTAACGAATGGTCAAACGTCTTCAAGAAATCACTTGCCGTTTAAAACGACATCATCCGACGTCGATGTTATATGCTGATTATTTCGCGCCAAATAATTATCCGCAAAAATAAAAATGGTATATAATCCTATATATTGTTCTTTAACTAACACAATTACAATGATAAATAAGAAAATACAATGAAAAGTTACACTACTTAATTTGGATAGCAAATATTCGCAAGCTCGCTGGCCAAAACAATTCGTTCAAAATAAATGTTCACCATACATCTTTAACAACCTATAATAGAATATAATCATAGAGTAATCATACGTCGATACAATTCAAAGTGTTTATCGGATGTTGAAGTAAACGCAGTGATTCGGTTACTTTCAGTCTGTTTATAAGTTACTGAAGTCCCTATCAAAAAAACTATATTTCTGTCGAATAGACCAAATGTATATCGTTTAGGTGTTTAACGCTAAACAGTACACATTTAATAATGTAAAACACACCGCTGCAACATATATGTATATATTGTCTTTGCTTTGCAGTATAGTGTGTGAACTTGTAGTTGCTTTGTCACGGTTCATACCTGACTTTTTTTACATGATGACACTCCGTTGCATTTGAAATCAAGAACCGATGCAACGCGGTAAAAACAGATACCGGTACTGTAAAGAAATGTATCAATACACACGCATCGCCCAATTCAATGCTTCATATAATTCAACACTATAGAATCATTCACTATAACTAAACAATAGCACAAACTTGAGGTAAATGTACTAATCTAAGTATATTCCTTTTATAAATCAGCTTCATTTCTCATTACATATTACACAACTATTGAAACCATAAAAACAATCGAACGATCTATAATCCTTAACTTTCAAATGTCAATAATCCATCAAGGTCCTTAACATAAACAGGGACACCATTTTCTTTTCAATAGAGGTTATCGATGTAAGCGATTATTCAGAGTACAGCATCACCATGTTGATTGGGTGAAGAACAGAAAAAAATTATTTGAGTCAAGTGCGATGTTGCGGAAACTAACTTGTGGATTTTTATGTTAGTCTTGTCCGACTTTTATATACAGTTAGCTTATAGTACATTCCACACTAAGACTGAAGATCACAGGTTCGAGCCTCATTGACCCCATTGTTCTACGTTGATGTGTCCTTTCTTGTCATTTTTTCAAAAGTTATGCCACCAAATCTCGAATTCCAGATCGGTACCTGAGGGTGAAATGAATGTTTTATAGACTGATCTGTAACTTCAATTTTATTGAGGTACTGTATCAGTATATACTATGATCACCCACGACATAATTATAGTTGGTCACCAAGATAAGTTAAATCATGTTCTCCTCATGTATTCAACACTTTTTGAAATAATTTGCAAACATACTAGTGTAAGCATCTAAAACGTACTCAGTACTTTTCAAAATAATACATACACGCATATGCATGCATTTTCATGTATTTGCAGACTTGTATTCTATAGTAGTCGTGATCACTAAAATCTTAAATAAAGTGACTATTTATTTGTTTTGCTTGTCACATTTTACATGGACCTCATAGTTACTTTCTATGTCCGATGACAACAACATTTCCAGACACAAGTACTTATTTCTTTTGGTGGGGGTGTGGATTCAACATATTTAAAACATACTCTGCCCCATCGTACATTTCCGTAGTATTGCCACTGCTCCGCCCACCTCACACGCCTATATTTGTATTTTAGCTTTCATCATCAATCCAAAACCATGTGTTACTGGGTTGGGGTTGGGGCCATTTTTCTGTTTTTGGCAAGCGACCCGTGGAAGTCAACTTCTGACCAACTGTTGAAAAGCTAGATTTAGTTGAAAAGAAACCAAGTTTAAAACGTTAACTGATTATATATATATATATATAACGGAAAATCATGTGCAACGATTTATTATAGTATGTTCTTAAAATGCATGAATAGGTTTTAGAAATTGTGTACAGTCATCATGGTCATTATTATTATACCTCACGTTTACACTCCTGTATAAATACCCTGAGCGTGAAGCAATTTTTACTGTTTACCGGTAAATAATTTTTACTATCACACGATTGTGACGTCACGGGAAGTATAAAAATAGGTTTCGGGTTTTTCCAATTACGACACGCTTTGCGCAGAGCGCTGATTAAAATAAGGTTGAAATTATGTCAATCGTAAGACAATGATATACTATGTTGTTTATATTGTTAAAATGTTGATATTTCTAAAAAAAAGTAGTGAAATATATTAATCTTGCTGTTGTTTTTGTTACATTAAATCAAAACTGGTATAAACATATAAATTAAAAAAAAAAAAATATTGGATTTTTTCCCCTCATCGTGCTCATATATTTAAATTTTAATCAAAACATTTTTTGTTCTGTATAATAACATAAATATTGCATCCCAGTTAGGGTAACAGTGGATATTGTCAACATTCGGAAAAATAATGTCAACCTTTGCTTCGCCTCGGTTGACATTATTTTCCTCAGTTTAATAATAACCACTGTCACCCTCACTGGGATGCAATATTTATATAATGTTATAAGTGTTGCATGTGTAAAAGTTATAATTGTTGCTTGTGTAAAATTACTTGTATAATTTTGTTCGTATGTGTAAAACCAATTTGAATTCAAATTGAAATTTTATCGAATGTCTTTTTTTATTTGAAATTGAATTGAATGTTTATGTACTTAAATTATCGAGTATTTGTGAATCTGGCACGATTGTCACAAGGGTAAAGGCGTCGTTACTTTAATTTGTACGTTGTTGTTCCAGTATGAATCCCGATCTGTTGAACTTATTTTACTATTTTAAAGTCATTTTTTGTGGTTACTTGTGAGAGATATGACCAAAACAGTTATCGCATTAAAGACGAGTTTGATTTAAAAGTAACCGTGTTTTTATTATTTTTCTATATGAACAATCTCACTTAAGATACCTTTAAAAACTTAAACTTAACCTAAACAAATAATCTCATCAAAACTCATCAAACGTTTTCTTTTAAAAAATATCCGGCCTCCTGCGTAGGTTTGCTTCGGTGTTTTTTAACTCCAGGCCCTGCCGCTTATGCCGCTTATTCCGCTTTTTAATTGACATACGTGTGCTTATCAATTTGTTTTTATGTTGGCTTTTTGTTCAACTCTTATCCCTTGCAGGATGCGTGTTGACGGTATTTACGGTCTTTCTAAAGTACAAAGTACACTTGCGCGTCAAGGTCAACTGTCACAAAATGATCTTGGATAGAGCGTATTGATCGTACATAGCTCTTGTAAGCATTTGACGACATATGTCAGTCACATGCTAATCCATTGTTCAGTTGAAACGTATTCACCATTTGCATGATATTTTCATGTACCACGGGAAAGCAAACTTTTCCTAGCGTTTTTGTGGGAGCTAAGGCAAGGCCGTTTAACAAGTTTATAGGTGCGTTAATGCATGTACAAGTCTAGGTATTTTACAATTTATCTCTCTAAAGGGCAACATTGTTTAAAGATACTATAGCTCTATGAATAAGATGCGTGGGTGCTTACCTAAAGCGAATTGGAGGGGTTTTATGCTTGGTTTACTACCAAATTTAAGTTTGAGAAACATGGCCGTGCACCCGTATATAAGTAGAGAAACCTATACCATGACATCATTTAAATCCGTCGTTCGTTGTAGCATCATTGATATCAAACCGCACCACTGTCATAATAAAACAAATAGTTCGTTCAACACGGGATTCGAACTCGAGACCTCCGGATGGACAATCCATAGCCATCAGGCAAAAGAGACAACTGAAATACTACATTTCAGTTTAACTATATGTTTGTTTAATAATAGATTTTGGGTTATTTCTCAATGCTATTTCAACAAAACATACACAGTATATTTTCTTGGAATACTGTGCTAACGTTGGATGTTGTAGTCTATATTTTCTGGCGATGTTTTATTTCCGAAGGTCATTGGTGTACGTATGCACTTAGAAACGCATTGAATCACACACACACACAGTGAACAAAGGATAACGTCTACAATGCGGGCCGTACAATGCTAACAGTATAGCGATACAAATAATGCTAATAATCTGATTGGATTGCCCAATGGCAAAGCGCAGTAATTGTTAATCCGCAAGTCATGGGTTCCAAACTCACATAGGCTATAATATTTTTCAGTGAATAAATGTATTTTTGATGTTACATTGTCGGGTCAAGAAATTAAATTGGTGTGCTTATATACGGGTTTCCAGCCATGTTTCACGACCTTGATGTTGGTAGTAAAATAAGCATTACACCTTCTCATTTGCTTTCGGTACACGCCCACTAGCCTTATATAGAGCTATAGTACCTTTCGTGTAGATATGAACATTTCGTCTGCTGCAACGTGTGCCACGGAATGAACTTGGGAATGATTGTTTGGTCGGAACGTTGCGTTATAGAGTGCATTGTTTTCCAGTAGTGGCCAGAGAAATTAAAAGTAGCTTTGTTTGGACCAGTCGTTTGGAAAGGGTGAGATTCACACGCAATATGTGGTCAATATATCCATTTTATGAAATTGTATTTTTATTCAATGGGCGTCTTCAGTTTGTTTGGTGATGTTGTTACATCCGATCAACTGTTATATGATTCCTGAAACATTAACTTGATACAACTAGCATATGAAGTTAACTTTATTAGATATGCGTACAGTAGTTGATCATTAATTAAAATACAAGATTAAATGGATGACGTTGTATATTAGGTTCATTGGTTAAGGGTGATATGATATGCCTGTATTCATGACGATGTGTATTCATGGCGTTGTAGAATTCTTATACATTGCTACACGTCATAATTAGACAGTATAAGACAGAAAAGGGGATCAATAGGCAATTTATAATGCAACGCCTCCCACGCCCACTAGCACCTAGCTTAAACGGAATTCAACTTTAAAAACAAAAATAGTGGGCTTGATGATCCCAAGGGATCAGTAAATAATAACACTACTGATTTGTAGTCGGGCGACTTTTAACGTCCTCCACACAGCACTAAACGCTAGTGTAAATGTCAATAAATACTGAAAAGGGGATCCCTTGAAAGCATCAAACACAAACAAGAGAGAAAAGTTGCAGTCTCGGTTAATTTGAGTCTATTCATGAGAGGCAATTTAAAATGCAAACTAACAATTTTTTTATGCAACATTTGCCTATACATAAATATAATATAACAATTTACAGGTAGTTGTTTAAATAATTCCACTTCATAATGAATTTAATGAAGGAGTTTATATGGAGTTCATATGGAAAAATAGTTCAGCATGTCGAAACATGATAACGTTAGCGTACACTATTTTAACGTAAACGTCAATTTAAAATGTCAGCGTTTTTCTTACGTGATCTCATAACTGACGATATTTAATTATTTTTTTAAAGTAAACAACTTTTGACGTTTACGACGTTCAATAACGGTCTGGATATTTGTTGATTTCTCTGCTTTTATAGCTTTATATAATTACGCTATTATTATATACTCTGTAAAAGAAGTTTTGGACCATGGCAGTGTTCGAACCCGTACAATGATCGCTGAACCATGACATTCGACCATAACTCTTATTATCTCAGTTGATAATTCACAATAGATCAACAATCAACGACAATTATCGTTTACAATGAAAGTTTGCGAAAAAATAATAATCTTTTTATTTGTTACTCGAATGTGTCCGTAATTGTTACTTTGTATGAACTTTGCAACATTTTTTACAGACCCTTTGTGTGTTCGCGATATTTTTTAAAAATCAAATCTTGTTTGGAATTTAATGTTTCTGGTACCAAATTAACCGGGTAGGGTAGACCTTGGTTACTAAAAAAGGATACTTAAATTTTGTCCACTATTTTTATTTTTATATGACTTTATATACCCTGGTCCAAAACTTTTGTTACCGAGTATATATGTATTGTAAATTTAAATGGGCCCCTTTTGTGGGCATTCTCCTTCAATATCAGAACAATTTCTACATTTTTTAGATGATTTTTTTTTGTAAATTTTAAAAGGTTTTTTTTATTCCTGAAGAATATAAAGCAGAAAGTGTTCAAGTATCTATTTTAGCTAGTACACACGCAAGCTAATATTTTTGTTTATTTGTTTATAGCACTGTAAGTACATGTTCCGTGAAAGGTACCTTTTTCACTCTAACCAGTTTACCCGACAGTATGTTTTCCTTTATCGTTGAACGAATTCATATCGTCATCTCATAATGATAACAACAATGCATAGAACGTTATCGGATTTTGCTAATAAATAAAAAACATTTTACTTGTAATTAAATCACTGAACATACACAGGTCTTTTTTCTTTCCTTTTTTTTAAGAATGTTTTATAATATTTCAGATCCCAGAGTCATCATATTTCATGGATTATAGTTGTTGTGTCATGTATTATGAAATTATGTTTTATGTTAAGCCTTAAGTGTCGTAAGCTACCGGAAAAGTTATTTTGGGCAATAGAACTATATCTTCCATGTCATGTATGCCTACGCAGATGATGAAAACACCCTAACTCGATCCAGCTCGATCGAAACCTTCAGTATCATACAAACACAAGAAAACCTAATGAAATATAAACTTAACGTTATGTTGAACACGCAAATATAATCATCCTCACCCTTTCTTGCAAATTGTCGTCATTTAACGCCATTTTCCTCGAAATGTATTTAATAATATGTCACGTAATTCCCTAACTGAACGTGCACTTTTTGTATTCAGCTATTCATAATAACTAGGCTATTGTAGAATAAGATGTTAATATACAGAAATTGAGGCCGACATTGCTTTTTCCTAACAATATTGTATGTATTTATAACTGTATTGTCATCTTATTGTATAACGTTGTATTTGTGTACACATTGCCTAGCATAGCGTTTTTTTGCTGTAACAATGGGTTTCCAAGCAGTAGTACAGCTAACTGTTTATATTGTCTCTGAATGACGGTAATTATCTAGCTATTGATATTGATCCTTAGGGGAGGAGTACTGCTAGTGGCTGTTGATATTGTTCTTGGCGACAATATTGATGCTAGTTGTATCGACGCTAGTTGTTGATAATGTCGCAGTGAAGAGTACTTGCGCTAATTGTTGATATTTTACGTGAAGACAGTACTGCCGCCAACAGATGATATTGTCCCTGAGACAATACTTATGCCAGCTTTTGATATTTTTCCTGCAGAAAGTACTGATATTTACCATGGATATTGTTATTGAGGAAAGTACTAATGCCAGCTGTTGATTTTTGTCTCTGAAGACAGTACTTAAACAAGATGATATCGTTCCCGAAGACAATATTTAGTATAGCTGTTGTAATATCTCACACAGTGGACAATTCTGGGGTTAATTGTTGATTTTGTGCCTGAGGGAAGTACTTACGCTAGCTGTTGGTATTGTCCCTGAGGACAATGCTTGCGGCAACTGTTGATATTGTCCCTTATTAGGACAGTACTGGCGCTAATTATTGCTTCGGTTTAAAATACTTACACTAGCTGTACAGATATGCCCTGATGACAGTAGACACTAGATGATGTTAGTATTCATGTGAATGATACTGATGCTAGGTTTTGATTTTGATTGAGGACAGTATTACCGATAGCTTTTGATACTGTTCCTGTGGAGAGTACTGCCGCTAACTGTTGATACTGTATCTGCGAATAATTAGGCTAGATGTTGATATTCTCCCTGAGGAAAAAACTGATGTTAGCTGTTGTTTCGCAGCTGTTGATTGTGTTCCAGAGCGCAATACAGAACCTAGTTGTTGATATTGTCCTTGAATACACTTGGACTAGCTGTTGATGTTGTCCCTAAAACCAAGTGTTAGACTAGCTGCTGGTATTATCCCCGTGGACAATACTGACTCTATCTGTTAATTTCGCTCTTAAGGACAGTACTGACGATACATATTGCTATTGTGATATTGTTTTGATGACAGTACTAATGATAGCTGTTGATACAGTCTATGAAGATTAAACTTAGACTTGCTGTTGATAATGTCCCTGAGACCTGTTGTTGATCTTATCCCTGTGGACAATTCTGATGTTAACTCATGATTTTAAAGAGTATTGGCGATAGCTGTTGATATTGTCCGTAAAGACAATACTTCGATAAGCTGCTGATATTGTCCCTGGTGACTATAATTACGATAACTGTTGATATTGTTCCTGAGGACATTATACGCTAGCTATTTATATTGTCACTTTGGAGAGTACTGACACTGCTGTTGATATTGTCCCACTGCATATTAACTAACGCTAGTTGATTTTATTCTTGCGGATGGTTCTGACATTGGCTGTTGTCAATACTGTCAGTACTTCCTTAGAGACAATATCAATAAGTTTACTATGGATCAAATATACGAAAAAGACGCATTATACATGTTTGTATTTGTACTATATATAAATTTTAGATGGCATACCTTATTACACACTCGAAACTAGGATTGAAGCGACCGATGACTGGATAACAGTCCATGACGGTTATGGTCAAACAACACTAAACCTGAACGTTAGCGCAAGGCAGCTACGATTAAGTTCATTGACTTATTCTAGGTTACCAACAACTCGCCTGCAAATTTGTGAGTTTCAAGTATTTGGTGGTAAGTTAATTGTATTTAAATTGAATTTACTAATTGTCCCTAATGATCTCTTTATGCAGCAATATTATAAAACTAATCCTACACGTATATATTAAAACAACAAAAACAATCACCGAGAAAAAAACACACCAAAAAATCCATATAACAGTTCAATATTTTTTTTAACAGATCTGCAGCAATTATATTTTGCTTTCAAAAACTTACATGTTTCATAAACTTGACTAATTGAGTTATAATTTGTCAAGTATTATACTGTTTTCAGTTTTTATTGAAGTCTTTTTTAATTATTTCTTGTTGTGTATCATATCTTGTTGTGTATGCGTGCATGCGTGCTGCGCGTGTGTGTGTGTGTTCGTGCGTGCGTGCTCGCGCGCGCGCGTGTGCGCGTGTGTGGGTATGTATGTTTATGTGTTTGTGTGTGTGTGCGGAAATACAGGGTTTGAGGTAATACATGTTATTCTTAAGTGTAGTATGCATTATGATATTACTGAGGTTTCCGTTCGCAAAGCTTGTACGAGCTTTCCTGAGTTTAATACTACAGATGACTTTTACAAGGAAATGGTAAGAGATTTATAAACTACAAATTCCTGTTGATATAACTAATGGTGCTGTGATGAATTATTATTGGACAGTTATTGTTAATCAGTTCATACATGTAACAGTGGTGACCTGACAAAAATAAACTACATAACTGATATAGAAGGGTGGAGCTATCGTGTTTAATTGTTTGTATGCAACATGTCACGCAACATTGCGTTTCTGAAAAGAATATTAAAATGTGTACATGTTCAGCTCCAGTTACTGACTTATTGTTGCATCTGCATTTTCATTTCTGTTATTCACATTGATATTTATATTTTGAAAGCTACAAGAAAGATTCTGTGAAACAATGGTGACTTTCTGTTTGAGCTTGAATGTCGTTTAAGAGCTTTTGTTATGACTGACTGTTTATTTTATTTTAAGCAAGTTAACGTGCACATACTTTAAAAATAAGTAATCATCCTACAAACATAAATGGTATTTTTCAGATTGTCCTAACCATAAATGCGGCCTTGACTGTACACTGGTGTGTCATTGTAACACCTTTCCAATCTATGATAAAGTGTCTGGTGTTTGTTCAACCGGCTGTGAAGGAAGGTGGACGGGATCTGGTGGTAAATGTAATCTAGGTATGATTGCTTCATATATATATAAGATAAAGTTTAGTAGATATACATTCTTATCTTTCCAATCTATGATAAAGTACCTGGTGTTTGTTCAACCGGCTGTGAAGGAAGGTGGATTGGATTGGCTGGTAAATGTGACATAGGTATGTCTGTTTCACAGATGTAAAAATAATGTATTATGTTATCAACATGATCAAGCTATACAAATGTACCAAGAAATTAAATGGAACTGTTGACGCTATGTGAACTGTATATTGTGCTATTTAATAAGATGTATTCACTTATTACAACTGAATCTTCCGTAAAGCTATATATCCTATACTTTAAGAGGTGTAATGGTTCTAATTCGTGCATATAAATGAATCACGGGTGAAATAGTTTCAGTTCAGACAAACATTCGGTATATAAACCAGAAATCAATGCGTAAAATATAACATTTTATCTAATCTAAGTAAAGATAGCATCGATACATACGGCGTCCGAATATATTTCGTATAAAGTTTGGCCCGAGTGGGATTTAATCCAGGGACCTATTCTATTCATGAAGATAAGTCACTTCAGCACGAATTTATCTATATACTTGTTCTTGCATTAGTACAAATAACTAGCCACACGCGCGCACACACATAATGTCAGTATAATACAAGCAAGGTTTTACGTAAGCGTAATCAAGCTGCCGATAAGTAAATAAACATGACTGTTGGCCTGCGAAGTGACAGGAATGCAAGCAATTATTTTTGTTGTATATGACAGGAATGCAAACAACTGTTTGTGTTGTTCTTTGAAATAAGTATTGCAATTATGAAAGTTATCAAGCTGAAATAAGTTATGTTTAATTATCAAAAGCAATAACTACACAATGATTGCGTCAATATTGTTTATTTTGAAACCTGGCCAAGGTTTTATTGATATAATCCTTCAAATGATACAAATTAAAAAACATTTTTTAAAGTGACTGTACAATATGAAACTGCTTGTTTTTATTAAGTGAAAAGGGGCCTTAATTTTGTTAAAATAAAGCAACGATTTATGTAACATAGCTCTTTGTGGTGGTCTTACATGTATAATGCATAATACATGCGTGACGTTTCAATCCATTAAGTAGATAGAGAGATCCAAGCTTATATACAAACTTTAACCAAGGTTAAAAACTTTAATCAAGCTTTTCTAAGTATTAAAGGGGACATTATTGTAATAATCATTATAATTAAAACCGATTAAACACTAAACTTTCTCGTTATATATTCGTGGATTTATAGGTACTATTTCATACATATACAGATTTGCACTTATTCCATTCTAATACTTGCGGTTTCATTCGGTTTCACTTTCACTTTCATTAGGCTCCGTAAAAAATCCCGGACTTAAAGATCCCGGAAATATTACCGCATGCTACACTTCAGTAGACTGATCTACGTAAACGTCATTTCATCAAGTAAAACGGTAACCTTAGAAACATTGAGAAATACGAGTTTATACCATTCAAGTTTTTTAGACGAGTTCACTAAGAATTGAAGTAGTTATGCATGCTTATCGTCAACTACATGATTCACAGTCGGTTAACCATAGACAATTACAAACCCATATAAGCATCAGATGCGTTCGGCAGCTGAACAAAAGAAATCAAAAATAAGTTTGTTTTCATATTGAGTCCTAGTTCCAATTTCAAAATTGATAAAAGATAGTCCAAAATCAGGCATGGGTAATTAACATATGCGACATAATGAAATATATACAGATATGTCAAGGGGTCGCCATCGTGCAATGATAAGCACATAGATATAGTAATCCAGGTATAGTGCGTTCTTTCTCAGCCAGGACCAAACTGGATTAATTCTCGAAATACTTGCAAATTTCATACCTGAGCAGTTCTTCGGATGAAATTAAATCCTTAAAATCAAGGTCTGCTCGCAAAAATGTCCAGCGTGAATGCTCGTATATAAACGCTTATACGCACGAGGTGCACTTAGATAGGTTAAGTAATTTTCATGTTAATAAATGGTACTAAATATACCATGCCTATAGCGCAATGGTAAGAACGCCTGCCTGTAAATAGAAGTCAGTGTGTTCTAGCCCGAAAGCGGCAAAAAAAATTACTTATGTACAGGTACAGATATTATACGCACTAACCTATGTCAACAAAGTAAATGATGTCCAATGTTAATTATCCGAATTTGCCAAGAGCTCGTGATCATGAAGTTACAAATAAAGACATAACTACAAAGAGGCATGTGATTTAGATATATGGTCGGTTGCTATTAATAAGCTTTGAAATTATCAACGTCCAAGATGTAAAGATGGTGTTCCAATTAAAAGGAGTTGTTTGTCTAAATGTAAACAAAACAGCCAGCATAATATAAATATCCTAAGTGATAACATTTTGGAAATTTGTATCGGTCACCAACAATGTAGAAAGACATTAAAAAGAAAAAATGAATCGTATTTAGCTAACTAAAACTATGTATATGCTGTTGCATTACAAGGTGAAGTTATTGATTTAAACATATATTACCTGGGAGAGATGCATGGAGTTTATGTCACTAAACGTAAATTATATGTGGTACTTTATTCAAGCATAAAAAAATGATTAAAAAATAATAATTAAAATTACTAACTGTTTCAGCTATAGAAAGGATAGTTGACGTCATAACATATAGCTAGTTGCATATAGCTTTTTGAAGTGTGTATCTGTTAGTAAACATCCGTTTTCTCAAATTAATCACAGTTATTGCTTTATTATAAACTCTTCACTAGGTTATGTGATTTTATTCTTACAGTTAAGGACATTTCTCCCACTCATATACCAGAGAAAGCAACAACAACTGCTGGTAAGTAAACAAGACCACGACACCTACTATTAATAAAGTATCTTGCCTTACAAAGAATTTTCAAACAATGTCTAATAAACGGTCTTGTCCACCTTGAATGCTACTTTCCCTGTCCGATCTTTTTATATTTCTTTATAAAACATACACAACGCGACTTTACGGCCATAGTGGTATAATGTTTCCCTAACCACAACGCTCACCTTCTAACAACCATTCAGCAAACAAGCTGATTCAAGGAGGACAGATGCATTTTGTTTAAAACTATTTATATCGAGATTTAACTGAATGTCGCGATATTTCTTAAAGTATGCTCGTGCATGAAATTTCCGATTACTTAATTGTTATATTAATTTACTATTCTATAAAAGTCAAATAACGGCTAGGATGAGCGTTAAAAACGCATGCAAATAAAATTGTACAAACTGTTCTAAATATTACATATTGTTTAAACATGCTTGTTAGTAATGCAAATTAACTTGGATTTGTTGTATACAGATGCATTGCATTATTCGGACAACATTTCAGATATACATGTTGACGAAGGTATAATTTCTGGTGCTGCAGTCGGTGCAATTGTGTTGATAGTATTCATTGGTATGCTTGTATATTTCATGGTCTACCGACGAAGAACAAACGACCAATCCAGTAAGTTTTTATGAAAAAAAAAACATGTTTTAAATTTACTATGTTTTCAAAATAAACTTATCTAAGCAACAGTGTTGAATCACCAGTTCCGTCAATCGAATATAATGGCCGAGTTAATATACTAATCACAGCCATTATTATAAACCCATATCCCAATAGGGATTCTTAGGTTATATACATGTACTGAAAACACTTTTCAGCAAACACCCTTTAGATGTTTGCTTCGTATTGGTCTTAAGTTCCGCACTTCCCAATTATACGATTTAGTGTCCAATTGTACTAACATAAAGCAGTCACAAGTATAACTAAATTAAAAAATGAAATCATGCCATAAGATCAGAGTCGTGTGTTTAGGTTTTCGTATTTAGTGTTCAGAAGATTAATTAAAATTAGTAATAGATGTAAGGTCTAGAATACATTCAAATTGCTTATTATAGAAATGTAAGAGTTTACATGTTATAAAGAGTATAACAAGACATATATGTATGATATAACAAACTAAAATGGTATATATATTTTTGAGAGACATTTTAAGTAAATACATCGAAAATAAATAGCTATTCAAATGTAAACAGACCACTCACTATCGGTAAGAAATAATATTTCGATTTAACAATTTGTCATTTGTGTCTCTATGTATTATCGAGATAATCAAGAGATAAAGGTTCTTTTGGCCTATATTGGTTTGATATAAATTGTTTTCGGAAACAATTCAAAACTTGTCATACACATTAGCTATGTTATTACTTAGATATATTCTTATTTATTTATGATGTGTTTTAATAGTATCTCCACAATTAACCATAGCCGAGTTGTTTAAGGTAAATAATATATATTCAAGAATGTCGTGTTTTGGTTACGGTTACATATGTAGCATATTGTAACGTTCTCTGTTGACTTTCTGTATGATATAAGAAGCGAAGCATACCTTATATAAGAAGCCAAGCATAACGTATAGAAGAAAAACCAAGCATACTGTATATAAGAAAGTCATGTAACATCTATGTTACACAGATTCAAAACTCCCACATAACTTTCCAGTTTGCTATAACCAGTAACAACCTCTTGTCTCTCGTGTTTGTGTTAGTTATTTCAAAGGGATCCCCTTTCCGGTATTTATTTTAAGCATGCCGTGAACTTGTAAACCATAAGTAATAATCGACAAAAAACGACAATGTTTTCTATTTTACTTTAGGTTCATCAACTCTGGAAATGAATCATCTAAATATAAAGTAAGTTTTCAGTCTATGATGATTGAATATTTGCAATATAGTTTACATCGCCACATGGTAAAAATTAATACGAAAATATTTGTATAACAAAGATAACAACTGACTTTGAGTTTAAGGCTAGTGTCTATCAATGACTTTGAGTTTGAGGCTAGTTTCTATAAATTGACTGAGTTTGAGGCTAGTCTCTATTAATGACTTTGAGTTTAAGGCTAGTCTCTATCATCCACAAAATAGACGTTTTAGCAGCGTCGTATGACGTCTTGTTAAGCAATACATTGTTTTTTAAATATCCCAAGACAGACGTCTAGATCTACATCGACTTTTCTTTTAACTAAGCGGATTATATTTTAGAAGACATATATATTAAATGCATTTCACATGTTCATCCTAATGTTATTCGTAACATGCTTAGAGACACATGCCGGCAATTAAATCCCAATACCCTGATTTTACTTCACAGTAAACCAGGCCCATCGACAAATACACAAACACCACCGGCAGTTCCTCTTTTTATAGACATGAATACCGAAATAAGAGATGATACCTACGATGTTATACCTGACAGTTTGCTAGATCAACCACAAGATCATATATACGAAGATATACCTGACAACGAAGAAGTTCATCCACAACAGCATCCTGAAAACAGTCATGATGCCGTTAAATATTATGTGCATCCACTACATAGCACAAATAGAAGAACAAATGCCCATAAACATGTGGAAACCAGTCATGTTGTAGACAGATATTATTTGCATCCAGTACAAAGTGAAGATAGCAGAACACACACGCTTACATCCCCAGAAACAAGTCATGGTGCCGATAGATATTATCTGCATCCAGTAAATAGCGAAGATAATAATATCCTTACACCTCCAGAAACAAGTCATAATGCTGATAGATATTATCTGCATCCAGTACATCTGCATCCATTAAATAGCGACGATAGCAGAACAAATATCCTTACACCTCCAAAAACAAGTCATAATGCCGATAGATATTATCTACATCCGGTACATAGCAAAGATAGCAGAACAAATACCCTTAAACCTCCAAACACAAGTCAAAATGACGATAGATATTATCTGCATCCAGTACATAGCGAATATACCAGAACAAATACTCTTACATATCCAGAAACAAGTCGTGATGACGATAGCTATTATCAGCATTCAATACATAGCAAAAATAGCAGAGCAAGTACTCTTACACCCCCAGAAACCAGTCATGATGCCGATAGATATTATCTGAATCCAGTACATCGCGAAGATAGCATAAAACATACCCTTACACCTTCAGAAACAAGTCATAATTACGATAGATACTATCTACATCCGGTACATAGCAACGTTAGCAGAACAATTACCATTTCACCCCAAGAAGAAAGTCATGATGACGATATGGGATATCTGAATCCAGTCAAAAGGAAAGACAACAATACTTATATATGTCTAGATCAGGGTCCGCATGAAAGCCTTAACAACGAGGAAAATTTAGATCAGACTCAATAAGTTTAAAGCCATGAACTGATGAATATATACAATAAACCAAATTGCTAAGTACCTACCTAAGAATATGTCTATAATATTCTCATTGTTTTGTGTATTTTGAGCTTGATTAGAGATACGGTTAAACTGCAAAATAGCGAGTGCAAATCGTCTGCTCTGATTGCATGAACATATTTTAAAACGTTTAAATACTTCGAATTAGTGAAGCTTTCGATGCTCCTAATTCTAAAATATGCCAGTTAAAATTACTTTGACGTTACGTTTTACTTGCATTACCACTACAAATGCGTTTGCAAAAGAAATTTTCGAAATATTTAATGTTAACGCTAAATTACAGTTACTTGAATTTCAAACAATATTCAATTTAAAGGGAGTTAATTTAAGATTATCCATATTTTTTTTTTATAGACGGAGAATCTGCGATAAATGTGTCAAATTTTTATGTTTTTTTCTATTATTTTATACCAATTTTAAGAATTTTATATCTTTTAGCCATCTTTGACTCATGTTATATGTTTTAATAGCACATTTCATGTTTTAATATAAAGGGAGGGTAACTCTCAAAAGATGTCAGAATTTAAACAAAAAATAAATGTTTTACAAACTATGGGTCAAAACTAAATACTTATCATATATCTTTTCTAACATCTATTTAAAATAAGAAAATTTGTTAAGATACAAAAGTGAGTAATTAGGAATTTTGTTCAGTGTATGTAGCTATATGAGTAATACAATGGTTTGGCCAGTTATGGTGCTGCCATTTAGGGTTAGACGTGTTTTTTGTATTCATGTAGGTTAAAATAGAGCACCTACATGTACTCCCGCTATTTTTGATGCTATGGAATGGCAGCAGTTGTCATGTTCGTCTAAACATTGGAGTCGTAATATACATGTGAGAAATGCACGGCTAAATAAACGTACCTTTGTTTGGGTGTGTCATTAATTAAGCTGATCATGCAATAACTGGACTTATATTGTAACAAATATCTTGTATAAAATAGATCTCTAAAGATATGGCAATATACTGTTGCCATGGTCGACTTTTGCCATTATCGAAGGAAACATTTATTTATGATGTGTCTCGTTGCTTGATGAAAGCTTATGTATCTGACAGGAACGCTTTTATTGATATAGTGGAAGGCATGAATGGTGTGTGTCGCAACACATTGCGTGTATAGAGTGTTGCTAAATCTGAATATAAGGTTGGAGGCAGCTGTAAGATTATATTACCTTTACAACACAGATCACACGTTGTTAAGTTTAGGAATGGTGTTACTCATTTAAACATTGAGACTGATCGGTATGAGAATATGATAGGAGCAGCAAGGGTACAACGTATGTATGCCAAGAGGTAATACTTTTAAAGAACATGAACACACGAAGTGAATATTCTCCAATAAGGCAATCATAAGGGGGGAGGGGGTGCCAAAACATATTTTTAAGATTATACACATACATACTTCTTATTTTCTAGACGAAAACTATTGTGTATATAGTATATTAGGCAGGGACCCAACTTCTCGTATCGTGCAAAAAAACACTTTTGGTTTACCCGGAATGATATACTCTTGATTTTTTGCATATCAATAGCAGAAACTGTACTATATACGAAACCGCTGTATGGATTAATGGTATTCTTTGCATTTTGTAACACCAAAACATTTTCTACGGAAGCCCATAAGTGATAAGAAAATATTGATATTCGAAAAAACAATGTGTACAAGTTTATAATTTAGCGATATGATTTTGTTTTGTACATAAATAAAACATAAGCACGCCTGATTATATTCTGTTTATGCCGAATGCAATTTTCAATTATTTTTTTAAATCAAAAGCGGTTTAAGGAATGAAGAGGGCGGGCAGATGGGTGGAGGGAGGGACGTGCATCCACCTTTTGGCTAATGCTTTCATGCACGTTGTTAATAACTTCTGTAAATTGTTTTCGGTTAAAACCAACTTTACTGTGAAGTGTTATATCGTTAAGATGCCACTTTCTTACGAGCAAGGCCGATTTTCTCCTTTTCAGAATAGAGTTATGACCCCTGAGATACTTAACAAAAATGCACATTTTGGGTAAAGCTTAGGTGCAAGGTTTTGATAACTTCTTTATCTTATTTTGGATCTTAACTAAAATTGATGTGAAGCCTTATATCAAACAGACATCACTTCCTTACGATCAATGTGTACCTTTACCTTTTCTAAATAGAGTTATGGCCCCAGATTATCTACGAAAATACATTTTTGTGTTGAGTTTATGTTAATTAATCAAGTTTTGTTGAAAATTAAACAACATTTTGGGTGGAAATTTTATATACAAATAGGATACAAGTATATGTTAATAATATTTATGATACATCAAATTGTTTTGCCATTTTGGAATAGAGGTATGGCCCTTAATTTACTTAGAAAATATGATTATTGCAACAACTATCTTTAATTGTGTAGGGTTTAAAGCATATCGTTTAGTGTGAAGTCTTAATAACATTAACATACTGGCAGATATTTAGAATCCGTTCGATGGTAGCTTTTAGATTTCTTAATACAGTTATGGACCTTTAATTTACCTTGAAAATAGAATAGTAGTTACTGCAATTACTGTCTTTAAATTATCAAATTGTAAACTTCCAAATTGGTTCATTATTTTGTCACAGGCGTATGATTGTATTTATCAGAAAAATAACGGGTTTTTTTATTGATTAGTTTCGTTGGAAGGCGATTGAGCGACGTCAGTGTTTGGGTATTACGTCTGACAGAGTTTCTCCAAAACATCTTGAATACTATCTAAATGATTTATTTGAAATTTGCACTTTTGTTACATATGATCATTAACTGTCCAACCAACATTGGTGTTTCTGTAACCTTGAGTTTCAATTCTCGGTTCTGATTGATTGAACATGCACCTTCTGGTTAAGAAGTTTGTCAACGTTTCTCAAACACATCATGAACTTGAATATTTTCCTACGGTTTGTATCGCCTTGATCCATGGGACGCAATATATTAAATAGTGTAATAGAATTATGTTTACAGTTTAAAACTATAAGTATCACTAAATGTGATCCATATCCTATTTCGAGTCAGAAACAAATTATGGTATAAAAGTCGAGAAGGAAATATAACATTCACAGAACACAGTCAGTCAACTAAACACACGTATTTGAAACAAACACCAATCACAAGGATAGAAAAGAGAAAAGTATGCTAAATGGCAAACTCAATATTGTTGAAATATGGGTACCTACTTGGAATGGTCAGTGACAATATGGGTACCTCTTTGGAATGGTCAGTGACATAAAGGCTGCTGGGGTTAAACCAGGTTCTAGAGTGCACCATACCTCACTCTTGCCCTATTTTCATTCCAATAAAATTCGACCAGCCAGACTATAACCCCTTACAAACTAGGAAGTATTAATAGCAATTAGTAGGCAATATAAGTAAAACGCAAAATGATCATGTATATATGAATAGAAATTCCCAGAAAGCCACAAAGCAAATACTTGTCAGAAGCCAGGACAAAAAAAGAATGATGACAATAAGACAATATTCAAGTCAAAAATTAGGTATTACCATCCCTTGCCCTATTTAGGTAGAAGCACATGCATTCATTACGATATATAGTAGAGAAGGATAGAGATAGAGAGCAGACGAAGGCCCTTTAAAATATACATATACTATAACTATATACTCTCTAGCCTTCTATACTATATATCCTAATAAATGCCTGTGAGTAGAAGTCATCATAGAGTTCAAAATCTGTCGGGTCATCGCAACATTAATTGTAAAGCATTGTGGCAAACTGTAAATTGGTCAACATCTAAACATGCAGTGCATTGCAGAATGATAGGGTCATATCCTATTTTGTTATGTTAACAAGTTTAACACAGATTGTATGAATGTGATAATGACCAATAATCTTAAAAAGTCTGTACATATAGTCACCATAGTATTCACTTTGTGACAGACCTTGTAGCAGAAGAGTTCTGACAGTACTTTAAGTAAATCAGGGTTATGATAATAAACCTTTGCAAAGGTTTGTCCGGATATAAAACTCAATGAAGCACTATTAAAGCTGGAGTAGATGAAAAGCAAAACAAACTTTCAACTATGTACGGGATTTCTAATTTACAAAAACAGCCTAATAAAGCACACTTTCTTCCTATTTCTAGTGTCTGCACCACTACAAACATCTCCAAAGGTAAAACGTCCTGTCTTACTGCCGCTGTAGATCACGTAACACAATATTGTGCTAAAGCTTATGCTAACTCTTGGATTAATATATTTTAGTCTTTATTACTTTCTTGAAAAAGAATGCAGTAAACGTCACGCAAACCTTTTCAAATATAAGCTTATTGCTCTTATTCAATATTTATTTTAGTGAATAAACACAAATGTTTTCTCAGCATTATACTGCGGTAGAATAAAATGCATATCACTCCGCCATTAAAACAATCAAAATGGACTCTGGCATTGCGTTTTCCATAGGGTTGCAGTATAGCTTTTGTTCTTACCATCACTTTCTAAAATTTCATAGCTCTTAACTTAAAATACTAGCCTAAATTCATCAAAAATGTCCAAAGTAAGCCGAGTTCCGTTCGATTGTTTACCACTCAGCACCATCTCATGGCATTAGTGGTGTCAGGTCGCAGAGATGATTTCTGATAACCATTTTCTGATAACCATTTTGATATTTTAGCTATGGTCATGTGACAAATTATGACGTAATCGCAGACTATTTTCTAAGACGTTGACAGAATCACATGGCGATCCTGATAAAGACTGGGTAATGATCACTGTTTAAAGGCTTATCACAGGAGGTTGTCACCTTATTATTTTGCAACGCACTGGCATGTTTAGTGGCTGACCCATTTACAGTTCACCGCTTTGCTTTCCACTTGATTGTGCGATCGCCGGAAAGATTGTGGACCTATGATGACGTCTATCTAAATCCTGAAAGGACGGTAACGTTCGATGGTTGTCTTTAATATTGTCTAGTCGTGCCCTTAACAGTGTCAACATTGAAATGATCTCTCTTGTCATAGAGTTTGCTTATTATTTCTCAATTTCAATCGCGAGATGTAAATTGAGTAAAGAAGATTGATTGTTGAATTGGATTTTATAGTCGCACCAACAGCTAAGGTCATATGGCGACTTTCCAGCTTCCTTGGTGGAGGAAGACCCCAGGTGCCCATCCGGGCAATTTTCGTGCACGGGCGGGCACCTGGGTAGAACCACCGACGTTCCGCAAGCCAGCTGGATAGCTTCCTCACATAAAGATTCCTAGGCCCCTGAGGGATCGAACCTACAGCGGTGAGGGGCAAGTGATTTCAAGTCAGAGACGTTAACCACTCGGCCACGGACGCCCCGAGTAAAGAAGATATAGCAACTATGAGAAATATTAGCTTTTTTGAGGGGAAGTTCTTTGGAAAGAAAGTATATGTAGTAAAGTAAAGAAAGGGTTGTAATTGTCCGATATATCATCAATATACAAAGAGGTATAGTAAAAGGCTTCGATTACATCTGCCTAGGCGTATCTGGTAAAAGACTAAAAATGAAACCTCTAACATCAAAAAACAAAAACAAATCTGCAACAAGAGTTGCACATTTCGTTCTCATTTGGGATTCCAACAATTTGTCTATAAACAGTAGTGTCATACTTAACTAGTTCCATATGTGTAACAAATATTATCTTATATGAATATAAATGCTTCGAAAACAACTACGCGACAATTCCACATGGTATAATTGTCCAAAACCCTTCAACTAAATATTAGTGAGAATCAGAACTCGTTTACTGAAGTTGCTGTGTACTCAGTCTGAAATTTAAATATTTGCAAACATCAAGGGCGATAACTTTGTAAACCACTCCTCAATTGTTCTCATTGTTGAACAAAACCGAGACCTTAATAATATTACCCCAAAAACAATGGAAAATCAAATGCTATTTATTACAATCATCGTGAAAACGATCACACTCCTTAGTCAGAGGACGATATCCTCTTTGTTCAATTAGAATATTACACAGTAATTGATGATATTTCAAAGGAAAGTATGAAACAATCAGACGATCGAATTTTTCGACAATTTAGAGCAATAACTTGATACTCGTCTAACCTGTCTGAAATCCGTTTGATATAAAGTTACACGCCAAACTGTGTGAAAATCGAAACCAATTTATTCAATGTATACGAAAGCTGAAATTTGCATTTTTGCAATAATCAAGGGCAATAACTCAGTAGGGCAGGTGTCATTTCTGCTCAATGTCATCTTGTCAAAGTTCATATTCATATAAAGTCTCACACTAAATAATGTGAAGATCGGAATCCGTTTACTAAAGTAATGTGTGTACTCAAGCTAAAATGTGCCTATTCGTTCAATAACCAAGGGTAGTAACTCTTTAAAGCAAGTGTCAGTTTTACTCAGTATTGAACATGACAAAGGCCTTGCAGGTATAAGGCCTAACACCATACAACATTTAGTGGAAATCGGAAACCGTTTACTGCAGTTATTGTGAACACAAGAAATTCGCATTATCCCTGGCACAAGACAAAACAAAATTCATAAAAGGTCTATAACTCTTGTTAAAATTATTAAAGTGTAACATAATCAGGTCTTGATTCTGTAGTTTGATATTTCATATACACATATAGGTTTCAAATACTGGAACTGTATTTGCCGAAAAGGACGTGTGCAAATTTCTTTATTTTCCTTTGACTGTTTGTTCAGCGATTTTCATATATCGGCTTGGTACGAATGGGTTACCGTAGAAATCGCGATGCTGTTACGAAATGCAAAGTATGCCAGAAGTCCATACAGTGGTTTCGTATGTACAAGACCCCCATCTGTTAATATTTAAAAAATCAGGAGTATATCTTTCCGGGTAAACGTTTTCGTTTTTTTTCAGGCTTGGGTCCCCTTCTATATTAGTCTAATTAAAACAGGGTCCCGATGATCAGTACATGTAAAATGCTTATTAATAAATGCAGACAATTCTAAAGTTTTTGCGTCTGTGTGATCAAGATCGATTCAGGACGTTTCGGCACCAAACCATTTCGACACCTAGACGAATCGGCACCTATATATTTCGGCATCAAATCATTTCGGCATCTATTTTAATTTTTACCCTAGACGTTTCGGCACTCATTTATATTTGAGTATTGTAATGAAGTAAAGAAGTAAAGAAATTAAATATTTTCCATAAGATCATTTGTAAATCATTTGAAATGCAAAGTTGATTGCCTTAACGGCAACTCCGAAGCGATTTTGAGCCTGAATACAACTAAAACATGAATATAAATAGGGCCCATATGATAATCACTTGTAAAATTTAAGTAAATATGACTTTTATATTATATTGTAGCATGGTCACTGAAATCCCCTTTGTAATAGCTCAGGTGTAAATCGTTTAATTGAAAATACTTGAATATGTTCCCTTTAACATGTATAATAATGTATACCTAAGACCAAATAAAAACATATCTGTATTCATACAGTATCTTTTAATTCTTCACTTTACCTTCCTATCATCTCCATATCGACGACTGCAGGCAAAGCCTCCACAAATTAACCCATTATTAAAAATCGTCTACATATAACGCATGCGTTATACTTTTCTTGTAATAAATAATGTACTCTTTTGTGTTAAGCATTGTGTGATCAGTTTATAAAATGTTATGAAATCGGTGCTAATTAGTGTATGTCAAAACTGATTTGTCAGAATATGCGGTATATAAAAAAATATATAATCTGCGCATAGTGCGCCTATATTCAATTATCGCAAATTCAATTAATATGGTTTTAATTATCTTTAAAACTATCATCAAGATAAGCATCGATTTCCTCATTTTTCTTTGTATCAAGAATTATGTATATAATATACAATATTTGCGTTATTCATGTATGTTTAATAATGCCCAACAGTGATAGTCTCTCATAATTCAATTTTGAATGGTTTTGTACATAGTGTATCGCATTTTAAACATGTCATTTTTTTTTAAATGTACATTGGTAAGATTAGTATATATGTGTTATTACGTATCATTTTTTTCCATTTTCCAGACCAGCTAAAGAAGCTTTTTGTTTTTGGATTGCGGTTACGATTGCCAGCCTATGTATTGACATCCGTTTTTATTTCCGGTTAAGGTATTCTGCATTTAGTTAATTACCTACTTTCTGTTTGACCAGAGATCTAGACACCTATCTCCACTAACTATTAGCAAATCCCGTCAATGACGGGTCCATTGTTCTGCATAGCTTTGGCATGTTGCGAATTTTTTTATTGATACCACCACACTATTCTATTATGAAATATGTTCAATAGTTTCAATATTCGAAAATAACTGAACTGTACTAACGCAACTCGGGATTTTCCGCTATACATTGTATGTATAATATGCTGTTGTTAATCATAATTACTCATTTATGTTTTCTTCTAAATCGTGTATAGGTATGTTTACTTGCTCTAAACAAATGTAGCTTTACTTCTTTTTAATCTAATATTTAAACACGAACTCTACAAACTAAGGTCAACCTGAATATTTGTTGTTATTGTTGTTATTTTTTAAGGTTAAACAAACCTACTTTAATCTCTAACTGACTATGATAGCGTTATAGCTCTAAACAAAGATTGCCTCACTTCTTTCTAATAAACTCTACAAACTAAGGTAAACCTGATTTTTTTATCTTGTTGTTGATTTCCAGGTTATGCAAACATGTATTAATCCCTGACTATGATAGCAACACTTCATAGCAAACTCGAATAATATATGACATAGTATAGCACTTATTCTGTTTTCAATGGGACCCATGGTAATCTTGAAGTATGTATCAAGCTTGTATCTGCTTGCGTATAATTAAATCAAAGGGAGTTGTCTTTGTTAGTCTTCTTTATTAGTTTAAATATAGTATTTATGAAATATAATCACCATAAGGTAATACGCAAACGCAATTTGCTTTTCACAATTCAAATAATCGGTAATATTGGTGTTCAAATATGCAAGTTATGTAAAACTAACCGAAATCAATCATGTCAGTAATTGAAATACTTGTTTTCAAATATGCAAGTTTAGGTAAAACTAACAGAAATCCATTAATTGAAAAATCAACATTGTCGTGAGAAACAAAAAATCTTTTTTGACATTAAATAGTTAAATATTCGACCAGTAATATTATATATTACATTAGCGTTGACTGTGCGATGTAACGACAGTAATACGTCTGCCCGAGCTTCCAATCGGAACTGTTATTAATTCTAACCTTGGAGATCGCTGAGCCCGATATTTATAGATATCGTTGGTACATTCTCAAATACTTTTGTTTTTGTACTTGAATTTCGAATGGGTGGTACCACTACTCCAGCCTTTAAATGTTCTGAGTATTTTTTAATCACTCTTAGGATATGTTGCCTGCTTTTAAATTTAATATTTTGACTCTTACCTATGATACGCAGGATTCATGACCTCTGAACCCATTTAAATTCCATTTTGTTGATGTCGCCCATTGTTTTCATGTTTAGGGCAAAACGTTTTGTTAGAAACTGGGACCATACGCCGCTGGCTATGGAATGGTGTGAAAATACCGCATTAAAGGTTCCATGGTCACCGCCAAATGCATAGCATCTTCGGGATGGCTTAAATTTATGTACTATTGACTTGATTAATATTGAGTTCTGCTCAGCCCGGGGCTAGAGGGCGTGAACGGTAGCAAGCACATTTTACTACCGTTCATCAAACCGAGACTGCAATATTTTTTGTATTATGGATTGTTTTTCATTTTTTGCGATGTTATCGAAGTATAACACGTCACTGATGGAAGCGGTTTTATACAACATTTGTGGTTCACCATTGACGTGTTATTCTTCAATAACATCGCAAAAACAAGACAATCCTTATAATTACAAACTTATGTCAATGATAATCTTTGCTGACCGTCCGTTTTATTTCACATGCCCCAGTAAGCTCTAAATTAAATGAATTTCAGTTGAACCGATCAGCCAAATCACACATTTTTAAATTTGAAATCTACTCCGCGAAAAGGTACAGGCCTAGATCATTACGTTTCCTAAACAAAAATGTTTCTAGTGGCGTAGCTGATTTTAGGCACTGCGCAACTGGAACTATTGTATTTGGACGTGTTGTTGAGAAATAACAGGACACTTTTAAGAATAACTAACCAATCCGAATGCAGTAAATATGTATATTGTTCGCAGTTTGTAATTATTATAATGTGTTCGATAATTTCCAAATTTCTCCTTTCATGCTTTTTTTTTCCGGATGAATGCCGAAATAAAAAAATCAACAACATCGTCGTTTTTCCCTTTAAGAAATATAACTGTGTTTTAGGCTATACATTAAAACATTAAGTCTTTGGATAGTTATATTATTACAAAATGTTATGATTCATTGTGAGGAAGTCATCTCAGAAAATGTTCACGTTGTTGGGATGCACTGTTCAATAGCTTTCTGTCTGAAAAATACAGATTTAGTGTATGTAGAAATGGATTGAGTCATTCCTTTATTATTTTACTCAATAACCACAACATATCTTTGGGCGTAACTTTAGTGCGAGCGGCTATTAAGACATCATTCCCTTCCGGACTCCAACCACACGCCATAACTTTTATCTGAATATGAATGATTACTAGGTAAGACATTCGATGCCTATTTAAATCAGAATAAGAAGAAAAACTAAATGTGTTATTTAATTATATGCAAGTAGTTTGAAAATGATACTGGATATGAACCGCACATGATAATGCTTGATACAAACGTCAAGATTTCCATGTGTCCATGCACGTCCGAGGTATTAATACCCACACCTATTTTATGTCTACCTTATTTTCATTTATTATACCTCACTGTAAACACTCCATGTGAAATCCCCATACCCTGCCAGGTTGACATTTTGCACCATCAATGCGTCATAGCGGGTGATAGCGAAAAATATCGCCCCGCTAGCTTTTTGAAAAGCTCAGTTCTAAAAATAGATGTGTTCAACAACAATAATTTTTTCTTCATTATCGAGTATATTAGTATATTAGGAGTATTTGTTCAGTATAAAAAATAAAATAAATATCACATCCTCGCTTTCGCCTCGGTCGACATTACATTCTCGGGTTGATAATATCCACTGGCACCCTCAAGAGGATGTGATATTTACATTTTAGTTTGTGTATCATCGATAGTCTACATCCTAGAGATGCATTCAAACGTTTTAAGTACTGGCGCTGTAAACACGTTAACGATGGTGTGTGATCTTGCACTTTAAACTTTAACACATATATGTCAAGTTGAAGATTGTTAAGGTATTTAACGTTGTGATACCGTGTATAAATCTTGTGGCGTAAGCTAGCGCGTAGCATGCTCGCTTTGCATGTGAAATGTCCCAGATTAGATACCTCGTACAGGCTAGTGAATAAAGTATGAACTACTTTACCCTGGTACATTGGCGCCCAACGTAAATAACCCATATGTGAATATAGAATCCTCGAGTATCTTTCCTTAAATGATCTCTATAACTCCAGAACTTTGTATGTCACCGTGTATAAGAAAATCTTACTGTGTAAGCTAACTTTTATGGCGATGCGGTAGCGTGTTCTCTTCGCATGTGAAAGGTACTGGGGTTGATTCCCCACACAAGCGGATGAACTCAGTAGGAACTGATATACCCTGTTGAACTGGCATCCCCGCCTTTGAACAAAATTCCACAATAATTAAACGTTCAACTGTTGCGTGAATCGGACTTCATCTGGTGGTCCCATACAATACAAACTTTTTAAATTAATGTGAACTTTAGAGTTAGCTTATAACGTGTGTATGTATTTACACTTTACAATTTAACTTATAATATGATTTTAAATTACGAAATGAAAACCTAGGTCTAGGGGGAAGTAGGGAGGGGTTAGCCGACGAGTATCTTCGATGTTAAAAACAGTAATTTTCCAAGTAGAAAGAGAGTTCGGGTCAGCATGTTCTCTATGACACCATTTAATACTAAAATCCTCAATGCATTCGGCGATCTGACCACGACATGCATTAAAATCAATCACAGAATGCAATCTATATTTCGGACCTGTAGAAAACAAATGCCGATTGCGTTTATCTATAATTTAATAATTAGCAGTAATGACATGACCGGCCGGAGCATAGCAAAATGTAGATGCTCTACACTAGCATCAATTTATTTACTATATCAAGGTCAGACATTAATTTGATGTAGTTTTAAATCATATTCAAAATGTTCTAATGTTTTTATATTTATAACAAATTATAAATTTTCGGAATTTTTGAAATATTTAGGAATTAAATCAACAACACGATTATCTCGAAAATACTTGGTATATCAATAAAATCAATGACCTTATTAAGATAAAGATTTTTTTACAAAATGTCTGACGTGATTCCTTGAGAGATCATGCTGCGTATAGATTTGAATAATGGAAGCAGTGTTATACAAAAGATTTGTTACAAAATTAATATCTTTAAAACAATGTTTAAACATTATATCAACATGTTAACAAAATAACAACATCAAATTGTATCCGTATCACAGATATTGAAGTAATAGTTAAGTCCATGTCTTAAACTATATTCTATTAAGCGTTCACCGTATTTCATTTAATATGCAGATCATGAAAAAAACAATATATATAAATATACTTCCTCCCACATCACAATCACGAAACGGTACTTAACTTTTTGACCGCTCCGCGGCATAATCAGAAAACAGTTGAAATTGTTTCATGGGTGTGTATGGGAATTTTACGTGGGGTTTAACAGTGAGGGTTAATAAATTTGATTATTTCTGTTAAAACATAGAGTGTTTTATTTTTTTCAAAACATCAAGCGAAAATGTACTGTAATTATACTAAATTTACAACCATACTAATGTAAAATGCAATAACATAATTTATTTCTTTGACAATGTATATTTATCATGTTTATGAAACGATGCATGTAAAATATTTTGTTGTAAACATTTTGATATATTGTAGATTCAGCATGTAGTCATGACCCTGATGAAAACCCACGCGTTGGCTCTGGTTGTGAGTACATGTGTCATTGTAAAAATGCATCAGAAATGTGTGATAACGTTACTGGACAATGTATTTCCGATTGCGCTAAGGGTTGGAAGGGACCAGGATGTCAGTATAGTATGTACTCATAATATGTAACAGTTAACGAGAATCAGATATGCTATTTCCTGCCACATTCAAGTCTAAAATCTTAAATAGTGTAGTAATAATTGACGTATAACTTAAAACATATTTCTTTATTTACACTGTCCCGTTTATTGGAATGACAATAGGGTAATAGTGAGGTTTGGTGCACCCAAGAACCTGGTTTAAACGCCCAGCGGCCATTTTTGCCACGGACCGTTCTAAGGCGGTAGCCTTATTGTCGTTGGCTGTGCTGGTGGTTGACTGTCGTCCTTGAATGCTACTGTTCCTGTTCGATTTTTATATTTACTTTTCTTCGCTGCGTGATCAAGATATGACAGGTAGCCAAGAGTATAAAGGTATGTACGAATATAGAGCAAATTCAGGAGTTATCCAACTTGCACATCATGCTTATGATAGTTAACGGATCATATTAAAGACAACACTTGCAAGAATGCCTAATTCGTCAATTAATATTGGGTACTTAATTACTAACATCGACACCAATCTCTTAAGATTGGTGAGATGGCCAACCTATTTATGTTGTCACTATTTTACTTCTCTGGTACGTGTCATTAATTGGAAGCTTTTGATAGCCCAACGTTACAGATAGATGTATATTCTGAGGGTTCCCGACCAAATTCAAAAATTCATCAAAAAACCATAAAATCATCAAAAAACCATAAAATCATCAAAATTGTAGAAATGACCATAACATGGTCAATATCTGTCAAAAAAATCAAAAAAAGCATCAATAACATCAAATCATCAAAATTGTGAACTAAAATCACTAAAATTCTGGACCAAAACCCCATAACATGGTCAATATCTGTCAAAAACCCCATAACCTACCTATCCATGGACTGGCTTGGCTTCGCCCGCCATGGCTTCGCCATGATCGCCCACCAGGTTGACTAAAATACATAGCCCACCTGTCCATGGCTCAAATATATTTCTAGACCAAAATATATATGGCTTGGCCCACCATAGCTTCACCCCCACACAAATACTAACGATGCTCAACGTATCGTCTTACCGCCATCGTTTTATCGTGGTAACGCCTAGAATGCAGCGAGGCTTCTGACCCACCGGTGGCTTCGCTCCATTGGAGCACAGGGAATTGAAGGGTCGCCCGTCATCTCGCTATAACTACAATATGTATTTTTGAGGTTTTGAACCATTATTTCTTTTTGAAAAAAATGCCTTAAAGAAAAAATATATATAAAGAAATAATGACGACTGTTTTAGAAAAATTAATACACCTGTTTGAAACAGGTGTAATAGATAGTCAAACACTATCGGTTGGTATAAATGCATTAAAAGAAGTTCCAAAGGAAACTTCAAAAAAGGTTATTCAACCAGTTGAGTCCAAAGTGTTGAAAAGTGTAAGACGTGTAAAACCAACTCCAGCACCACGAGATAAATCAAGAATTCCAACCCCAGCTCCAAGAGTTGAACCAACTCCAGCTCCAGCTCCAAGAGTTAAACCAACTCCAGCTCCAGCTCCAAGAGTTAAATCAAGAATTCCAACCCCAGCTCCAAGAGTTAAACCAATCCCAGCTCCAAAAATGAGTACGGAAAACGCGAACTACATTTTACAATTACACCGGGAAGGAAGAATTAATGATGATCAGCTTAGAACGGGGCTAGATGTTCTTCCAAAGGAAACTCCAGAGGTTAAATCTCTTCCAAAGGAAACTACAGAGGTTAAATCTCAAACATTAGAAAATTTACATAAGAGACGACGTAACAAAAAACTACGTAAACGAGAAAAGCAGAAATCTGATAAACAAGATAAGAAATATGCTAAATTGCGAGAGAATGTTATAAATGAATTGAAAGAGCTTAATGATAAAAATTTAAAAGAGCTTAATGATAGAAAATCTAAAGAAGAATTAAATCTGGTTGACAAACCAAGATGTGGTTATTTCAAAGCATACAAGATGTCTGTTGAGCAATACAAATACCCTCAAAAACTATTACATGATAAGAAACCCATTATTACAGAACAAATCAGCGAAGAGCTGACAAAGATGAATGGATTAAAGTTTCAATTAGGTCTCACTGTAGAGCTCTTTAAAGATAATGGTGCTACCAAAACATGCATCACAGCAGCAGTATTCAGCAACCAATATGCAATTTTAAACTCTGAAAAAATAAATGAGTTTTACGATGAAGCATCCGCAAACATACCACAGAGCTTGGAAAGATTTACAAAGGCAGCATCAGGATTATAAATTGACCACTGTATTGATTTTTACTTAAATATTGCAAAGTACGAACCGTTAAAAGCTTCTTCATATATTCCTTTGCCTAAAGCAGTAGCAGATAAGAAAGCGATTATCAATGTAAAAAATAAGGATGATCAATGTTTGTTCCATGCAATAAATTCTGCTTTATATCCAGCCGCAGATCACACCGACAGGTTGTCAAAATATCCTAGTATAGAGTTCTTAAAGAAAAAGGGTATTGACTTTCATACACCAATTTCTCAAATTTCCAAAGTAGAAAAACAAAACAATCTTGCTATTAATGTTTACGGATACACCATAGATGATGACAAAAAATAAATGTTTTCCCGTATAAAATATCAGAACAACCAAAAGATATTGAGCGAATTAATCTGCTTTTAATATCTGAAGACGTTGAGGTTGAAGAAGAATCAGAGAATGATCCAAATAATGAAGAAGGAATCATAGATGACAACTATGACCCAGATGATCATCCCGACAAACCAACAACAACAAAAACAACAAAATATCACTATTGTTGGATTAAAAATCTGAATAGACTACTCTCTGACCAAAACAAACATAAAGGTCAAACTTACTTCTGTGATCGTTGCCTTCATGGATTTTCTGGAAAAGGACTACTTACCAAACACAGAGAAGACTGTGAAGGTATCAACAAAAAATCTTGCAAAATAGAAATGCCGGAAGAAGGTCACATACAATTTAAAAATCATCAAAAAAAGGTGCATGTGCCTTATGTAATATATGCTGATTTTGAGAGTACACTCCAGCCGCAATCGACTAAATTTGGAAAACAATCTGAAATTCAAAATGTACACGAAGCTTGTGGGTTTGGATACCAGGTTGTCAGATATGATGGTGAAGCTGAAGAACCTGTTATTTACAGAGGGGAAGATGTTGTTGAAAAGTTTTTAAATCATTTAGAATGTGGAAAAAAAAAACATTAATAAAAGATTTGATCACCCAGCACCCTTAATTATGACGCGGCAAAATGAGAAAGATCATAAAAAAGCAACACACTGTTGGATAATTATGTGAGAATGAAATTGGAAGTGAGAAAGTAAGAGACCACTGTCCATTGACAGGTGAATACAGAGGCGCAGCACATGAAGACTGTATAAAAACAGGTAAACCAACCATCCCTGTTGTATTTCATAACCTCAAAGGATATGATAGCCATCTCATCATGCAAAAAATACACAAAATGACAGGTAGTATTACATGCATCCCAAACAACGCTGAAAAGTATATTTCATTTAGTGTTGGACAACTTATATTCTTGGATAGCTTTCAGTTTATGGCATCTTCCTTAGAAAGGCTGGTGGATGCAACAGACAAATCTGATTTCAAACTCACCAAAAAAACGTTTGCAGATAAAACTGATCTACTTTTACGAAAAGGGGTTTATCCATACGAATATATGGACAGTGTGGAAAGATTTGAGGAAACGCAATTACCACCTATAGAAAGGTTTTACAGTAGTCTCTCAGATGAAAGTGTAAGTCCCGAAGATTACGAGCATGCTCAAAAAATATGGAAAGAGTTTAACTGTAAAACTCTTGGAGACTATCATGATTTATATCTAAAAACGGATGTAACTTTGTTGGCTGATGTATTCCAAACGTTCAGAAAAACCTGCATGAAGGCATATAAACTCGATCCCTTGCATTACTACACAGCACCTGGATTATCTTGGGATGCTTTACTTAAACATTCTAAAATAGATTTAGAACTTTTGACAGACATTTTGACAGACCAGCACTTGTTTGTAGAAAAAGGTATGCGTGGTGGAATTAGTATAGTATCAAAACGATATGCCAAAGCAAACAATCCACACGTAGCTGATTATAACCCTAACGAGGAAAACAACTTTTTAATGTATTTTGATGCAAATAATCTTTATGGGTGGTCAATGAGTCAGCCACTTCCATATTCTGGCTTTAAGTGGGTGGAAACGTTACCAAAGCCAACAGAAGGAAAAGGATATTTTCTAGAAGTGGATTTGGAATATCCAAAAGAACTCCATGAATCTCACAATGATTATCCACTTGCACCGGAAACATTAGCAGTGAAAAAGTATGGTTATCTGAATACCAGACAGATCTGTTAGAAAATAACATTATGACAAAACAACTAGTCCCCAATCTTATGGACAAAGAAAAATATGTGTTACATTACAAAAATTTAGAGTTGTATTTATCATTAGGCATGAAATTAACAAAAATCCACAGAGTATTAGAATTCAATGAAAAACCATGGATGGCATCATACATAAACCTAAACACAGAACTTAGGAAAAAAGCTAAATCAACCTTTGAAAAAGATTTTTACAAACTTATGAACAACTCTGTGTTTGGCAAAACAATGGAAAATATACGCAAGCGAACTGATATAAAACTAGTCAAAACTGACGGCTCTGAAAATGAAAAGATAAAAAGTATAATAGCTAAACCCAACTTTAACAGGCGGATAACATTTTCAGATGAATTGTCGGCATTACATGTAAACAAAACGAAATTAACATTAAACAAACCAATTTATGTTGGGATGGCAGTCTTGGATTTATCAAAGTACATGATGTATGACTGGTACTATAATACCCTGAAGAAAAGGTACGGAGATGGCTGTACTTTATTATACACAGACACTGACAGCCTACTGGTAGACATCAAAACGGAAGACGCATATAAAGACATGGTTGAAATGAAAGATGAGTATGATCTAAGTGATTATCCTCAAAATCACCCAATGCACGATGATACAAACAAAAAGATATTAGGTAAAATGAAAGATGAATGTGCTGGTGTTCCTATAGTTGAGTATATTGGATTAAGACCCAAGCTATATTCTATTTTGAGAGCGGATGAGCAGATTATTAAGAAAGCAGAGGGAGTAAAAAAATATGTAATCCAAAAACATATCAACTTTGAGAACTACAAGGATGCATTGTTTAAGAAGAAAAAATACATCCATGAAATGAATATGATACGATCGAAAAAGCATCAAATATATGGCATAACAGTAAACAAAGTAACACTGTCACCATTTTACACCAAAAGATACATTCGAGATAATGGAATTACAACTGATGCATATGGGTTTTATCAAAACTTATGAATTTTGGTATCAGCAGGAACAATAAGTAATTCTCCTTTGAAAAATCCTCTTTGAGGCGCTGGTGCTTTTAAATAATAAACTCTTATACCTTGCGTCACCATATAACTATCAATCTTGTGAATATCTACACTCCACATTGGATCAGTTGCTCTGCGTCTTCCACCTTCTTGTTCCCCGGGTTGATATAAATATCTTACATTGGCATTCATACAGATAGGATCACCTTTTAATAGTTTTGTTTCAACAGGAGGGGACGTTTTATCTCCGCATTTATTGCTTTAACAACTTCTGGTAATCTTTTAACCCACTCTCTGTTGCGTTTTTTTGAATCCATTTCCTTAGCATACTGATAACCAAACAATCTTTCAGCTTATGTTCTGTTAAATCTTTCCACTATAGCTTGATCTCTGTGTATCTCTGTTCTGCCCCGTCTGATATTTACATTGTGTTTTGCCATCAACTGCGATACTGCACCCATGAATTCTCTGCATGGATCCACTTGTAATAACTTTGGATATTTTAGATGCCGACTGTATATATTTTCAAATGCTTTGGCAACTTCTTTGCTATCCTTGGAAGTCAGCGGCTCTTCTTCTTTGTATCTACTCGCAATATCAACCACAGTTAACGCATATTTATATGTCTTGCGGCCAAAAGTGTCATGCGGCGGAAATAACAAATCAGCTTGATGCACTCCATTCTTAACGGAAACATCAAACCTGGGTCTAATTATTTTCTTCGGTGCGGGTAAATAAATCTGCCACACAGCTTGTTTCTTTAAAAATTCTAAGGCCTGTTTCTTACTGACACCAGCCTCTTTTGCTAATTTTTTAACTGCTGTGCAACCTCTCCAAAATCCTTGTGGACTGTAACAAATCTTTCCCATTTTAAAGTATTAAGAAAATATATATAAAACAATGCTATTAACAGTACTATTTACAATTTTTTAAATTGGGTTAAGAAAATATATATATTAAATAAAACAATGGACACAAAGAAATGGACCGACTTGGAAGAGAATGAAATATACACTATTACAGATACACACATAGTGGATACTCGATATGGTCCATCCATGATATTAACATTATCAGACAACAGTGAAGTATGGGCGCCTGGTCATCTCAAAGATAAAATAGAGGGGGTATGTGTAGAACCACCATATTATGTGCAACCACTTGGATTGAAACCATGTAAAAACAACAAACATAGCTATCATGCATATGACTTAACCATTCCGAAAAAGAAAAAGAAAAAGAGCCACGCCAAGTCAGAGGGAAGTGAAGAACCGAAAAAGAAAAAGAAAAAGAGCCACGCCAAGGCAGAGGGAAGTGAAGAACCGAAAAAGAAAAAGAAAAAGAGCCACGCCAAGTCAGAGGGAAATGGGTTTTTGGACGGCCTAGACCTGGGAAGTGAAGACGATGAAGAACCGAAAAAGAAAAAGAAAAAGAGTCACGCAAAGTAAACATACTTAGAGTTTAAAACTATTTTTCATAGTTTTAAACTATGAACTCAATTTGTACGCTACAAATCCAGTTGCAGCCATGCCCACCACAATAAACGTAATTTCTCTATTCTGTTGATCCGGAGATGGTGTATAAAATCGCTCAACTTGGGCTCCGCTTCCAAAAGCAAATGTTTGCAAGTTATGTAATAATACTGTTTCATAGCTTGGTCCACATCATCAAAAGTCTGCCCTGCATGATGCTCTTTTTGCAGTTGCTTGTTAATAAAATCTAATCTCTCTGTTCTTTTTTTTATTCCACGCCGCTTGTGCTGATTCCAATTGTTCTACGGCTTTGTCATGCCTTTGTCTTTCCTCATCTGAATGACTTCCCATTTTTGAAAAGAAATAATTTGAACCGCTAAATGCCAATGCGTTTGTTAATGCGCCACCGATCATCATTGCTACTGCGCTTGCCATTTTTTTATATATTTTTTAAAATTATTTCATAATATCCGCAGGAATAATACCTTGCTTAATCAACATATCCCTCGTAGCCATTGCTAACATTATATCCACAGACAGCATCATAACATCTGCCATATTTAAATCCACTTTAGGGGCTGGTCTTTTTAGTACTTTTCTGCCAATCTCAGAATATCCAATAGTTAAAAGTGTTTCCACTCCAGCGTGATACATCATATTTACAATTTGTTTTACGTCAATACTTGCTGCCATTATTTTAATATGAAAAAAAAAAAAAAAAAAATCAAACGGGTCTTTTGGTGCAACATAAACAGGTTGCACAGCTACAGGTGGTGCTGCCGATTTCTTGTTATAAATATACAAACCCAACCCAGCAAAGCCTACTAATAAAATCGGTGGAATATAATTTTTGTATACATTTATTTTGATTTTTTCTGGTTCCTCTCTTGGTACTTTTGTTATCTGTCCTGCATCTTGTGCATCCTGTGCATCTTGAAGCAAACGCTTTGCCTTCCTTGCTGCTGCTCCTTTTTCCCCAGCTTTTACTCGTTTTGGATTTTGTTGTTTAACAGATTGTGTATCAACTTCACTCTCTTGGTTCTCCATTTGGTTCTTCATTTTTATTATCGACATTTTTATTTTTATTAAAATCAATATGTCGAACAGTTGTCAGCATTGCTGTAAATGGCGCTAAGTTCATTCCATACTTGTAATACAACTCACAACACGCACTTGTTAAAGCATGTTTAATAAATGGGTCTTCCTCCAAATCTTCTGTCAGTTTTGGTGGATTGGTTATATTAAAATATGTTGATACTCCCATCACATACAACTTAATAAAATAATTGCCTAATGTCTTGGCCATGCTAGCCCCAAGTCTTGCTTCATATCTACAGTAAAGTTTATTAATTTCATCTGGGGGCATGCTATCTATAGTCGTGAGTTGTATGTCTTTACCCAAATATTGACGACTACCACCGCCAGCCACTATGGCTGATAATCTTTCTTTTTTTGTTTCTTGTTGATTTGATTCATCTGTGAAACGTTCCGTGGAATCTTCCAGTATGATACCTTGTAATAGTTCTTCCGCATTCATTTTTATAGTAGTCATTTTATTTTGGAATAAACATAAAATACGAAACAACCAGCTGCGATATTCACCACACAACTAGTAATGATTAGTATTGTTAATAGCATTGTTATTAACAATGCTATTTTTTTTATTAGCATTACTCATTTGCTGTTAGCATTGCTATTAGCATTACTCATTTGCTATTAGCATTACTCATTTTGCTATTAGCATAGCTGTTAGCATTACTCATTTGCTATTAGCATTACTCATTTGCTATTAGCATTGCTATTATCATTACTCAATTGCTATTAGCATTACTCATTTGCTGTTAGCATTGCTATTAGCATTACTCAATTTTGAAAAATATTCCCCATCCAATGTACAATTAATGTTTTTAATCTCAAAATCCTGGTAGGTGATATCATTAGTTTGTATCATCCTTAAATGTAATGCTATTGTGATGACACTTTTTATAAGTTTCATTTCCTTGATGTCGCACTCAAACCCAAGCACGTACTTGTCAATTAACCTCAGTTTGTCCCTCCTTTTTACGTTCTTCCACAGCTTCATGGAGTCCTTTATATCTTGCTCCATCCTGGAAAAGTCAGTGTCCTCAGTCCACAATAGCTTGTTGAGCAAATTTCTGGATTCATCCGTGTACATGGAAGGTATTTTAAAACTCCCTCTATCCGTCACAAGCGTAGACGTTCCGTCTGGGTCATCCAGGATCATACCACATTTTCCAAAACCTAAAAGCTCCAACTGCCTCCTTCTTTCCTTATTAGTTTCTCGTTTGCTACAATGTAGAAAAAATGGATAAAACCTCATTTTTTAAACTAGTACTCCAAACTCTTAATGGGAGTTTAAATAAATTAGCAACATGCTGTTAAAAATTATTCAACCAAATAACCAGTGGGTTGGTCAGTCCTCAAAATTAACTTGGAATATTTAGTCTTTGCTAAAGCTTTTCTTATTCTGGTTCTCTCTTCCAGCGTTGGAATAACATCATTTTCTCTCAAACAATTTTCATAACTATCTCTGTCCTTGGTGTAAAACATACACAACCATTTTGCTTGCTCCCGCAAATCTTTCAATACAGAATTATATCTCTGTGAAATGACCCATACTGATTGTTTGGCGTGACGACCGGAGAATGCCAACTCTGATAACATATCTTTTTTCTTTGTTAATTCTTTTGTGGCGGAGCAATCATCAATGATGTATAATGTAGGCTTGCCAGCATATTGTTTGAAAAATAAACGCAACAGTTCTTGTAGCATTTCTTTGTCGTTGCTCACGGGATTGACAATTGTTATTTTTTTATCTCTCGGATGTCTTACATCACCTATCCAGGGTCTATTTTTATAAGCCTCGTTCCACTCTATGGTTGGACACAATATAATTATATGTTCAAAAACTCCAACATACTCTTGTTCAAGTATGTCAAGAACAAACTCTGTTTTACCGCAGCCTGTCTGACCACAGATAATGGCACTATGTGGATATTTAGGATATTTAGTATCGTGATTCTTTGAATCTTCCATCTTCGAAATTGATTTGCGCATCTTGTATTATATATATATAAATATTTAAAGGTTGATCTGCATCTGCTTTTTTATTTATGAGTATCGTTATGCCCCCACTACCGTCCCCTATTCTTCTTCCACTGCCGTGTAATAAATTGTCATCACATGTTCTAAGGTCAAGCCACAAAGCATATGCTTTTGTTAGATAGGTCTCAAGAGAAACATGGGTTAAGTATAAGTCCCTCGCTACTACGTCCGTCTCTTTGTTTCTTTTTGAGGTTAAGGCAAAATATTTGTTGATTTCATCCCAATGTTGATATGCCCTCATGCCCTGACTATACAACTGATTTGGTAGGCCCTCTATTGTCATTTCAACCTTTTCAATCTTTGGGTTGTAAAAGGATTCCGTGTCTGTTCTTTCTGGGTCTTCAAACAGCATTAAAATACCCTTCATGCTCCGTGCTTGTGTATTAATGTTGATATTCCAAAGGGTATCAGATTTGTTTGCTATTTTTTTTTCAAGTTGCAAGATACGATCATACATAAATGACATCTTACTATTGGTTTGCTGTCTTATTTGTCTGGCTAATTCAACATCACTCACCATATCAAATTCCAGGCAGATATTTTTTATTACATAAGATGCATCAGCATCACTGCTTTTGATAATTTTGTTATAATCGTTAAACAATAATTCATATTCTAACCTATCACCAAGCCCCGCTTGATAAAATGGTATATGACTTTCTAACATTTCAAAGTCCAGTGGAATACAAAATCTATTTCCATAAGCTGCTGCTACAGCTTCATCTCCGGTGTCTGAGGAAGCATCTCCCGCGCCAACTCTATGTGTTAGCATGTTTGCTTTACCCACACCTTGGTAAACCATGTTTTGTCGTTCGCTAGGGCTTTTCCATAAATCTACATAACAATGATATATATCACTGTCATTTATTGACATGACTTCGTTACCACTTATTCTGATTGTCATTTTTTTCACAATTGTTCTACCCAGATTCTGGTATAGAGTAGCGTTGGCGTCTGTTCTGCTTTTAAGTTCTATTTCAAAGGTAAGACGAGCAGTACGTGGAACTATCACATCATTAGTACTTAGATTGGGAAATCTAACAAGCAGTCGCTGGGTTTGGTCTATCGTCGAAGGGTTGTTAGTAACAACTACACTTGTGCGGATGCCCTTGGCACCATGAGGTTCTCTGAGTTTTCTATAAGGGTTGAGCTTACTGCCGTAAGCTGACATGTTTTTAAATATATATATATATTTTATTTTTTTTAAATTAAAATAAAAATAAACAATGGCTGAGTTTGACAATCCTACGTTCGATCGAGATGCTTATGTAGATGAATTACTTGATGAAGAATTTATACAACCTGGCTTAGAATTCCAGAGACAAATTGTAAATGAAAATAATCATATTAATCAGCTTCAAGGGGAAGATAAAATAAAAGAACAGCTCACACAAAAAAAGTGGTTAGTAGATCAATTTTTTACTGAAGTTAATGCTGAGATCAGCGGAATTGATTATAAAGATGATTTTAGAGTGGCTGAGGATGAAAACGGTAGAACAATGTTATATGCAGTTCGGTTGGGGAAGGATGACGTCCCACTTACCTATTATAGGGGAAATAATCCAAACGAAGCAATCAAGTTTTATAAGCTGGACACTTTAGTTAAAAAACATGGTATTGAATTTGTGAAAAACACTTTAAAAATGTATGATTATTTAGTTCCACGTGAAAGACTTGCTCGGGGTAGGGCAGAATTAGCAGCCTTGGCAAAAACAAGAGATACCATCGCTGCAGAGAATATACCATTGCAAACTTTTTCTACAACTGAAGATGTACAAAATACAGTAGATGATGTAATTACAATTGAGAGTAATTTGAGTAATACAATAGATGAAACTTATTCTAAAACACAACCAGAAGATCTAACACTGCGAGGAATACGAGGTTTAGATAAGAGATTGCAAAGCTTCCGTGGAGAACTTACTAATAATCTCTCAAAGCTCACTGAGCTTGATAAAGATATAGCAAAAGAAAAACAAAAATTAAAACAGGTGAGAACCCCCGGGCAGGAAGATGAGTTTCAACAAGAGCGCATACGTGACAGAATAAAAAACTTAGAAGATGAAAAAAGTGCACGACTTGAAGCGGCGAGTGAAAACAAAGAAGCATTACGCAGTCAAATAAACAGGATAAAAGAAACTATAAATAAGGTGTTAAAAGAAGACACAACATTGGGTGAGAGAATCAAAACCTTGTTTAGGGAGCAAGGTATTACTATGGTTAGTATTTTGACTGCCTTTGGTAAGATTATTGGGGTATTAGTTGAGGCCATTATTCCCACATCAAGTGCTGCTCCAACTCCAAAACCTGATTCGTCAAGTGCCAAGGATTGGATAAAAAAACAACTAGGTAATCTTGGTAAACTTCTTGCCAACCTAGCTGGTAAAGCTGCAGCAGCTTTACCAGGAGTTATTGGTGCAATAGTATCATGGCTTTTATCTGCAACAGGTAATGTTATTAACTGGTTTGCTAACAATCTATGGGCTTTGCTTGTTGCCGCTGTTGGGTTGCTATATGTGGCAGCCAAAGAGTGGTTTAGTAAATCTCGTAGATAAGTAATGCAGCAAGACCTATTACTATAGTACCAACAATTATGGTTGTTTTGTTATCTTCGTGTTCAATCGCTATTTTTGGTATTTCTGGTGGTTCCACAGTTTTATGTATTGATTTATCAGAATGTTCCGGTAAAAATTTCTTTGTTGTGGTGCCTTGAAAAGGTTGAACACTTTTTGGTGGTACTGGTTTTACATTTACATCATTATTTAATCCTAATGCTTGTGCATCGGTTGCTATTACAATTTCATTATTGTAGTCTTGTATTGTTCCAATTCTTAATTCCATGTCACTCGGAGACATGTACAATCCACTTCCATAGACAAAATTTACTTTACTTCTTGCATATTTTAGGGTGGTTTCATATCTTGAAATTTGACTGGGTAAGTTGATGGGGCTATTTATTGCGTCCTCTACATTTGCTAAAAATTGTTTCTGCGCATCAAATGCTGTTCCAGTTCCAAGTATTTCTGTTTTTGTTTGGGATTGTGAGCCAAGGATTGCCCAGCAGTATGTTCTTATGCTGTCATTGATGCATTCTACTCCAGCTCTTGTAAATCCCGCAGAATTATCTAGTATAAAAGTAGACCAGCTGTTGTCAGCCTCAGATCCTTGGGCAATGTAATCAATGTGATATGTTTTATCACTCTCATAGACTGTAAGACTGTAAAACTCATCGTTTTGTTGTCGTATACAGTATTTTCCAAAGGATGATAACCAATATGTGTCCAGTAATTATAAATTAGACATCATGTGCACGTATGTTTTTCTGTGTAAAGTATTGATAGGATGAATAAAAGTCATGAAACAGATTAATATTTCAAACATTTAGTGCGTTTATTTACACGTATTTTCATTTATTTGTAAATTCCAGGAGTAAATATCTATTTTCCGCGGTCTAATTAGGTAAAATTAATGATGTTTTGAAATTCAATTTAGGTATTTCTATCTTTAAAGTGGAAACAATGTTTTATACTTTAACGCGAATAATGTTAAAATATTAAGCAAGTTTTCCACATCACTCAAACAATCTTTGATGAGTTCGAATTTGTGGTAATTGATAAGAAAATTTAGTTGTTTCTCAAAGTTCAATGAAAAACCATACTGTTTTATTAATATTACTTACCCTCATGTGTTTAAGTATTTTTAAATGATTAGTAACCATGGTAATTAACTAATTATTTAATAATTACCTTATAAATTATTTACTAGTATTAATAAGGTGAGAAAGTGTTCCCATTGCTTTGTGAATGTGGATTGTTCTTAGTATCCCCGTTCATGTGATTCATGGCCAATAGAAATAGCCTAAATATTAAAATTGGAGCCGAAAATGACTTAGAACAACATAATTATGAAAAACAACTTCATAATCTTTTTCGCCAGGATAGTTTCATCTATTATATAAAGCAGTAAGTAATACTTATAATATCAAAGGTCAGGGCTGATATATAAACTCTTTAGGCCATCCTTAATAAACAGTTTGTTTGCCGTTTCCCTGCCCAAGATTTCATAAGTGGGTAGGTATGTAGAAAGGTATATATTTTATCAATTGCTTTGCATTAAAGGGACCCATAGCAATCTTAAAGTATTCATCAGTTTAAATTATGAATCATGTATAAGTGTAACTTTAAACCTATTTAAACTAATTATATTAAAGGAAATATAATTTCAAATTCTACTTCTTTCTTCTGTCATAGGTTTTAAATATATTGTTGGTGTTAAATAATCAACAATTGATAATATGTAAAAACAATTGCTTTGCATTATTGAAATGATTATAAATAATTATTTAAAACATGCAATATATTTGGAATAACTAACCCGACGCCACGATTTTTAAATACATCAAGATTGCCGTGTGCCTCTTCAAGTGAATGGTTCTATCCAGGACAGATTTGTCATTTTGCAACTTAAACTAACACAGTTATATTATATGCAGAACTCTGCAGTTGCAAATAAGACACTATTTTATATGGGTTATTCGGTCAAGTTCAATAATACTGGAAGGCTCTTGTGGTCCAATTCTTAAAGTTTTTATGGCCAATGCCCCTACCCCGCGGTGGCGAGGGTAACATATATTGTCCATAATAGATTATTTCACCTTTATCTTTGAATTTATGAATAAATTACATTCCGGTTGATTACACAGCATTACTGGGAATCAATACAAGCTAATTACGAAATGTCAATGTAATTATATAGTCCTTAAAATTAATACAAAATGTGTAATAAGTAGAGAAGAGAAGCACCTATTTATACCCATGTTTTTGAAAAACAAACGTATACTAAAATCGCCTCCGTTTGTCCATCTGTTCGTCCGTCCGTCTGATCGTCCGTCCGTCCGTCCGTTATCATATCTCCTCCTAACCCGCTAAACGGAATTCAACCAAACTGAGGGTTTTACTTCAGCAAATGATGACTGCGTGCAAGAGCTAGATTATTTTTGGTTCCGTAACTAGTGACCCTCAGGAGTCAAATGGTCAAATACACTAAACATTCAATTGCACTGTCATTTTAGCATATTTTTGCACATCACTTGGTTTATTTAATCGTTAATGAAAGATAAACAACATATCAAAGTAAACGATTTTATTATTTCAAACTCGGACGTTTGCCAAGGGGCCCAGGGTGAGTGGGTTGGATGGGGTAAATTGATTTGTTCTTATTGTTATTATGTCTCATAAGGAATGTTATGTTGGTGGGATTATATTGTGTAATATTGTATCTCCGATGTACCCCGTAGGGCTTAGCGAAATGGGTGTCAAAAGGTCAAATACACTAAAAATACATTTACACTGTATTTTTTCATAATTTTGCATATAATTATGTATATATATTCGTCTATGAAAGATCAACAACATACCAAACAATTGTATTTTCAGACATTGACGTCTGCCCAGGGGTTGGGTGTATGTGGGGAGAGTTAAGGGGTGGGAGGGGAAGAGAGAGGTTAACAGCCTACAACCATGGAATCATTAAACGTTTAATAAACGCTAGAATCCACAAAGAAATCCATGCTTTTTGGACTCGCGATGGTAGGATCTTTGCGAAGAAAGATGAAACCAGTGTCCCTGTATTTTTAAAGACAATTGATCAGACCTTAATTTTTCTAGAAATATCAATTACCAACAACATTATTATTATGTTGTTAATGATGGTGGTGATGAAGATGGCGATAATATATTAATGATACTCATTATAATAATGATGATGATGATGATGATGATGATGATGATGATGATGATGATGATGATGATGATGATGATGATGATTAACATTTAGTGTTTAGCATTTAGTTATTGGATATTATTTTTGATACTATTTTCCAGTACTATTATTATGTTGCTGATATGGTGTCGAGGACTTCACGATTACAATTATGACTGATTATAATTATATGATAACTATGATGGCGATGATGGCAATGATGACCATAATAATGTGTGATGTTTGTATATAATGATCATTGCGGAATATGCGATGACAGTGGTATTGATAATAACTGCTGGGTTTTTTATTACTCATTTATATATTTTGTTTGCGTTTATTTCAAAAGTGTGTGTCAAATGTCCGTAATCTCGTTAACATGTTCAAAACATTGCTCTAAGCATTGCTAAATACCTCTGATGTATGCCTCAATTGTTACTTGCGCATCTGGTATATTTTTGGTTCACGATGATCTATGATCATCTATTATTAGCCAAAATTCAGTATTTTCTCGAGATTCTCGTAACAGGCAAAGTGAATGATTGTAGTTCTTTCCCATTCATTGTTACTATTTTTGGCTCACGGCGTGACAAAGAGCAGTATTTGCTCGTGATTCACGTAACAGGTAGAAGGAATGATTATACTGACTAAGCTTGATTAAACTTCCAGCTAAAAAGAAGCAGTCTGTCCATCGTTAATATAAACGCACTTGTTTTTTTTTTGGCTGGTAGTTTTATCAAGTGGTATGTAATGTGGTATGAAAAATGTTATAGATGAACCAACGCGCGTTTCTGATCGGTCGTCGACCTTATCAGACCCTATTGTTATACCGATTGACTTTAAATTTATAAACTCTGGTATAATAAAAACACCTAGTGAAATCAGTGATCACTATAGTACATATATATTTATTCCATTAACATCTGAAAAAAAATGCACATATAAAAGACGTGTGTGGCTCTATAAAAAGGCTGATTTTGCCAAACTTAACGCTCTTATAACATCTTATGACTGGAGCATCCTAATACATGGATCTGTTCATGAAGCGTGTAAGACTTTTACAAATACATTTATAGAGCTCGTTAAATTATGTATTCCGTCAAAACTTGTTACTATTAGGCCTAATGATAAACCGTGGTATGACTCGGAATTAAGGCACGTTTCAAGACAACGCGATCGTCAAAAACAGAAGGCTGTCCGTACTAATACACCTTATAACTGGAATTTATATAAATCACTGAGAAACAAAGTTAATAATTTAAAAAAACATGCAAGAGAGAACTTCTTTAGTAATCTTGAAGATATAATATATGAAGCAAATGTAGGTGATCAGCGTAAATATTGGAAATTATTGAAACATTACATGAAGACGAATAAAAACTCCGAAGTTGTACCACCTCTGGCATCTATATTAGATAATGGAGACATTGTATATTTATTCAGAGATAAAGAAAAGGCATATTGTTTAAATGATTAGTTTGCTACCATTTCCTCTGTTGATGAAACAAATGCTCAATTACCGCAGTTTAATTTGTTAACTAATTCAAAACTAGACGAGATTGTAATTCAAGAATCAGAAATAATTGATATCATTAATATTTTGGTAGTAAACAAAGCTAGTGGAGAGGATGAAATAAGTCAAAGAATGCTTAAGGAAACCGTTTTTACTATATCAAAACCATTGTCTATACTGTTTAACCGTTCTTTAAATGAAGGCGTATATCCCGATTTATGGAAAACTGCAACTGTTATACCATTGTTCAAAGCAGGCGATTCAAATTCGCCCAGTAATTACAGACCAATTTCTTTACTTAGTTGTGTAGGAAAGATTATGGATCGAATAATTTTTAAACATGTTTTTAATTTTTTAATTTTCAATGATTTACTTTTTGCGAATCAATTCGGATTTCGACCAGGTCATTCTACAGTTTATCAACTCCTAGATATTTACCATCATATTTGTCAAACAATCGATGCGAAACAGCTCATGTGTATAGTCTTTGCCGATATTTCCAAAGCATTTGATCGCGTTTGGAGAAAAGCACTACTATTTAAACTCAAACAAAATGGTATAGATGGCAAACTGTTGCTATGGATCGCAGATTATCTTTCTAATCGATCTCAAAGAGTTCTTATAAATACTGCTAAATCAGATTCTAAATTAACTTTAGCCGGTGTGCCCCCAAGGTTCTGTTCTTGGGCCTCTTTTCTTTTTAATATATATAAATGACATTGCTGATAATATGCTAAGCATAACTAGTCTATTTGCTGACGACAGCTCGCTTTCAGTTTCGACATCAAATATAGATGATATGGAAGGTATTTTAAATCATGATTTACACATTATGTCAGAATGGGCTAAAACATGGTTAGTTACGTTTAATCCAAACAAAACTGAAGTATTATTCATATCAGCATCGAAAAATGTTCGAAAACCAAATTTATTTTTCAATGTAGAACATCACAAACATTTGGGATTAACTTTAAGTAATGATGGTAAATGGCATGAACACATTAATAATATTTTATCTTCAGCATCAAAGGTTATAGGTTTTATGAGATTCCTTAAATATGAAATTGGACGGAAAACAATAAACCAAATATATATTTCATATATGTGACCGATATTAGAGTATGCTTCTGTTGTCTGGGATGGCTGCACAGTTTATGAAAAAAAATCTTTAAAAAAATTACAATATGAAGCTGCAAGAATTGTTACTGGATTAACTAGGTCCGTTTCAATTAATAAGTTAATTGCTGAAATTGGTTGGCTCTTATAAGCAGACAGACGTGTTTTTCAAAAACTTATCACGGTATATCAAGCAAAAAACAGTATGTACAAATTCAATAGCTCAATTATTTCCGCCCTTCGTCAGAGATGTAAACGATTATAATTTAAGAAACATGAATTACTATGTCACTCCAATAAGGAGAACGGAGTTATTTTCAAAATCATTCATACCATCATCGCTAAGCCTTTGGAATGATTTACCCATACATATTAAGGAATCATTATCATTAAACACATGTAAACGCTCTCTTCTTAGGACGTTCCAATGCCCCACTGTTCCAAAATACTACTTATGTGGCTCAAGATATCTTTCAAGCATTCATGCTCGCTTAAGAAATGCATGTAGCTATCTAAATCATGACTTGTATTTAAATCATTTTGCGCTTATCATCAAGTTGTGACTGTGGAGATCAAAGAGAGGACGTCGAACACTACTTATTTAAGTGTTGTCGATATAAAGAACAAAGGCGTACGCTCTTTACTTCGACACGACCGTTCCATCCGTTAAGTGTTGATAAGATGAGTTCTGGTAATACAGAGCTTAACGATAGAGATAATGAGCTTGTGTTTATAGCAGTTCAAAAATATATTAAAGATACCAAGCGTTTTCGATGAAACTCACTTTGTTCACATTTGATCCCTTACGAGACGTCTTTAACTGTCTGTCCTTTTCCTCCTCTTCCTTTCTCTTTACATATATCTGTTAACTTCAGTAATGCATTTCCTATACTTTTCGTTTAAAATGTTTTATGATTGTAAAACTGCCATACTATATATTTTGTAAACAAACTCTATAGGGACGGGCCGTAACTAATGTTGTAGAACTTGTGGCCCAACCATTTTGCAAACTAATGTAAATGTTGCAATAAAATATGTTTAAACAAAAAAAAAAAAAATATAGGGTGTCATTTTTTTTTATTATGATTCAAATGCACTGTTATAATGATGGGATTACACTGTATACAACCTTCCCCTCTCACCGCTGCGTGTTCGAATTCCACTGGGAGCTCGGCTTGTAAGTGAGGAAGTGTCGATTCTTACGGATGGCGGGAGTTGTACAGTACTGGTTTTACCAAGGAAAAGTGGGTGGTCTGCCTCCACCACGAAAAAAAGGCCGTCATATATAACCGTGCATGTGTTGAAAATGACGTAAAACACAATACAAACAAACAAACAAACAAACAAATACACTGTATGCATTTGTTTTCTCCTATGTCATTGGTGGGGCCTGGGGGAAGGGGCATCAAATACATTTCTTAATCAATTCTGTGTCATTTTCCCATACTTTTGCACAATAATTGGTATAAATAGTCGTCTATGAAAGAGATACACAGCATGTCAAACGGTTTATTATTTAAAACTCGGACGTTTTCACTGGGATTGGGGTTGGAGGGGATGGATGGTGGTGGGAGGGTAACAGGGGATCCATTGTTTAATTATGTCTCAAAGGACATTTTGATGAAGGGATGACAGTGTATAATAATATGTTTTTCTCCTATGTGTATGAAGGTGTGTGTTAGGGAGTGGAGGAGGGGGGTTGTATTGGTAGTCATAAGGTCCAACGTATTTAATGTCATGTTTCTATTTATTCTGTTTTTTTAAACATGGCAACGATACAAGTATACTCCTCTGAAAATACAAACCATATCAAACAATGTCAGTGTTTCCACCCTCGAGGTGTACTCATGCGGGGCAATGGGCTGTGTGTGAGGGTGTGGGTGGGCGGGCAGAGACGTAAATTTGGTCAAATATCTATGTTTTCTTTCTCAATAAAATGAAATGACTTTGGGAATATCAGTATAATTGGCTCCAGGGTCACTTTGGGACTCTGGGATAGGATAGGATTCAAAAGTTCAAATAAACAATTACCCCACACATTTGTTATTCATTTACTGTGTTATACATGTATACATAAACGCATAAATAGTAATATTTCTGATCTGAGTATTAAAGAACAATCAAAACTATTAAAAGTAAAATAGTTGAATTCGTTCTGTTTTATAATGGAATAATATTATTTATTATAAGATAGGAATATAATGCGAAACAAAGCAATGAAATCTACGTGATTAAGACATATTTAAGCAAACTTAAGCAACTTTTGGAAAGATTTTTTTAGTTGCTTTCATTTATCTCCATTATGTTTATTAAAGTTAAATTATGCATTGAATATATCTATCTCAGTATATAATCTTACCATAGAGCAAGTTATGTATTCGAGTGTTTACTTTAATATGTATGTAATACTGCCGCGAGTAAATGCTAAATTAGATATAACATGTTTTTATATAAGGATATGATTTAAAACAGTATGTACATGTATTTTATACCGTAAATACAACCACAATATTTATCCATAAATAAACAGCGCTTCCAGATCCTTTTAAAGGTTCCTGATTTCAGATTTATTTTCTGGATGTAAAGTATATGTTGAGGAATCAGCAGACAAAGATGATCAAACTGGCTTCAAAAACCAACAAACGTGTTACACACATAACGGCCTTACATTACCGAATACAACTACGTACGTGAATTGTCAAGAGCTGTTGCTGGGTAATCATATCAGAATCCAACTCGCATCTAAACAGTCGCAGCTGGTTCTATGTGATGTGAAGGTATATGCAGGTACACGTTTGTGAAAGTGTCTTTTTAATTTATTGAGGTTCAGATATATTTATGTTTTTTTTTTTCATTTAAAACATTTGAGTTTGAAATGCTTATGTCTATTTAAGTTTATGTTAATGTTTTAAATTGCATGCGATGTAAATGCTACATGTAGTGCTGTTATTAATAACCGTGTTATAAATAATGACAATGTTACTGTAAGTATTGTAGTTTTTTTCTTATTTCATGATCAATGTATATGCATTGCATGCAGTATGATACATTGCCAATTCGCCTTATTATTGTAACTGTAACTGTGTATGTTATTGTATGAATGCAACTCATTTAGAGCGAAATCTAGCGTATTGCAAGACCGCAAGCCAGATATCTGAACATAAATGTACAACAGGGGCCGCTTTAGCCGTTAATGGTGATATGTCGACATCAGTTTGCAGCAGAACCAAACGGGATTCCAACCCATGGTGGAGTGTAAATCTTGGTCAGATTTATACCATATACCATGTATACGGTATACGAATACTCGAATACCAATACGGTATGTAAATAAGTTCTTGATCTTAAGATGTCTAATTGTTTTATTAATATTCGAATTAAACCTAATGTATGTAGTCTATAATCTCAATGTTTATTCTAGTCATTTTACACACTGTCACACATCTTCAAAGATTTAGCCCACCACCATGCTTACTTTCATACAGCTAAAGATAATCTCATTTTAACATTTTTAACAGATACTTATCTTAAAGGGATGTCATGCAAATCAAGCCCCCAAGCCAGACGTTTGACGTCAATGTGTGAATGCACGTACACACTTCCTAAATAGTAACTTGGACTTTGCATGTCGCTTTTGACGTGAAAAAAAAAACAGGTATCTCCCAGTTAGTAATGTTAACGGTTGTAGTATGGTCTGGACGAATTTTGAGAGAGAAAATCAACGCATGCGTTATGGAGTTATAGTGATACATTATAGTGCGTTTTCTCTGAAACATCTTGGACGAGAATGACAATGAACTCAATCGACGCATATGTAACATATTAAATGTCATTAGTGTATATGGATTGCATTCTTAATTGTCATCATAAGCTATTTATCAGTATATATCTCTCTTTGACCTAGAGTCTTTGTTTGTTATATTGTCTTACTCCTAGAGTCCTATTTGATTCGGTATGTCTTTTCTTATTTCTGTAAATAATGGCGATAACGGGAGATCTGGATTTGTTTAAGAATGCATAGTAGTCGGAAATGTTTCCTTTTAGTATTATGTATCGATATAGTTTCATGTTGTAGTAAATCAAATCGAGGTGTTTAGATCGTAAAGGCTGTACATAAATATTTGACAATGTCGCAACAGTGCTGGTTTAAATATGTATTTAATAAAATAAAGCTTTAATATATTATGGCATTTTGGCATTCCATAGACTCTTACAATGAAGTCCATATTAAAGCGAGATAATTAAATGTGACATTTACATTTAAGGTACAACATGGTACGATGTAACAAGTATAACATGTTACGTCAGATATCTTTACTGCTTGACATATTAGTAAAGAAACAATATCATCTATTTGCCTCTAGTAATTCTGAATCTCGGCATTCTTAAAACGCAAATATGAACACATTGTAGACACGACGCTGGGTTAAATACTTGGACAAATCAGTTATGTTTTGTATTTTTATTTAAGGTTAATTCTTAACATTATTTAAATAATTTAAATTGAATAAAATTATATTATGATAACGTTATTATAATTGTGTATAGAATGTCCCTCATATATATGTTGACTAGATTGTAAGGATCCCTGTTATTGTAAAGACTTTTCGTTGAAAGACAGATTGTCTGGAATATGCAATGCTGGCTGTGAGACAAGATGGACTGGAGCTAATGGAAAATGCAACGGTATACGTTATGTGACATGAAACTGCATTCTTAATGTAAATGACCTTTCATAAGCGATCAAGTCATTGTGTGTATTTTCTAACATTTTAATTATTTTTCTATTTACATGTTCAATGGGCTGTCTTTATTTACCAAATATGTCCATTTGTCTTTTTTAGACATTAGACAATAGACAATAGACACATTTGATAACGAGTAATTTAGGCCTCTGGATAATTTTACCTATAACATATTGCATATTATACAACTATATAGCAATGTGACAAAAGTAGGCAAAGAGACAAACAAATATAGTAACAGACATTGAAATAGTCCAGTGGAATGCATAATGACTATTTCTGAATATAATAACCTCGTTGTGGCAAAAAGTACAACTAATGACAAATATACAAAACTCAGTTTCTATTCATGTACCAATGTTTTGAACTTGGAAATAAATGTTCTCTAACTTAACATTGCATATACATATTTCGAAAGTTGCACTAACTTGTAAGGATCTGTTGTTCTCATTAAATTGTAGAAAATACTATTAAAGTTACCGTCTATACATTTGTCAACCCTTCTGTGTTTGTGATGTCTTTTGCGTTTTTATTACTTTTGCTTTCTTGTTTGTCTGTTTGCGTGTTTGTTTCTGTGTTTTGTGGTTGACTGTCCTCCTTAAATGCTACTTTCACTGTCCGATCATTTTATATTTCTTCGAAAATGTATTGTTTACTTAAGTTCGTATAAAACAAACATTTCATAACAACATGCATTTAGTCTTCAATTTCGTGAGAGTTACATAGCACACATATTATATGTTCCTATGGGATATTATTGTGTCTGCCTGTTTCAACGGGAAACTGTGCTGAACATCTAAATTTAGACAGTGCAATTTTAAATTTCAATGGTATCTTTAATGTATATCTTTCAACATCCAAATGTGTTTTAAAATAATGATAACGAATAGCTTTGCCTGATTGGTTTATTTGTGTAAGGCGCTCTCTATTAAACACTGCTTAAAAATAGAAATAAATAATTGCTCATGACCTACATCTTCTGAAATCCACAAAAAACAACACCATATTTGAATAGTAAGCATTACGTGGTTCTGCCTTAATTCCATTAAGCGATAGGAAAGCTTATATTAGCAGGATTTTATAACGGATATTTCGACAACAAAACACGTTTAAAAACATTTTTTACTGAAACAAATGCGATAACATGTTTAACAATACCTATTAAATGTTTTAAGATGTAACCATAGTTTACACATTTACAATGATAAATAATAAAAAGAAGAAACCATGCCGCATTCGCCACGTGCAAAAGTGTGAAAAGTATTTTTGCACAATTTTAAATATCTACAACAAAATTGGTTATGAGCATTTTCAATGCATGGCGAGTATTCATATACCCGTAGTTCTGATCCATATGTTAAGAGTGGCGCAACCATAGTATCAACTAATTTAAAAAGTTCATAATGATCAAAGAAACCGACATTTGTTTGAAGTTTGTATAGTGATATAATCGATGTTTTACATTGAATTCTAAGCATATATGTTGCTTTAGTCCATATTAGTTTTGGGGTGATGTATAAACCCATATACTTATAAAATGAGATTTCTAGTTTGCTTCTTCCATTATAAACCCAGTTTTCGTTTCCTCTAAGAAAGACCCCGTTCCTAAGACTATAATTGCGTTTTCTTTAAATTAATTTGCATAACATTTCTAATTCAAAAGTTGGAAATAACATTTATCTAAGACTGCATGTCTTACAGTATCACTGCAGTATGCCATGTCATTGGCGTATAAAATTGCAAAAATATCATCAACTTCTTCTGAAATATGCTTTAATTCGTCAATCACGTCATTTATAAAGAGGTTGAACAGAGGCGTGCTTAATTTGCATCCTTTCCGACTCCTATATTACATTTAAATACGCCGATCAGTGCGAACGCATGATAAAGATTAGTGTACATGTCAATTATAACAGCTCTGTATGATCACTTGTATCGAAAGCTTTACAAAAATCAACAAACAGGCAATACAATCTCTCGTCGTTTTTACTGATAAACTTTTGAGCCATTGACATTAACGTAAACAGATTATCTATACCTATTTCTAAAACCGGATTATGCCTCATCAATATTATTATGACTTTCGGCCCAGGTTGATAATCGATTGAACATAAAAGCTCTAAAAGTGAAAATGGGTCTTTAAACATGTCATCGACAATATGATTCTGTTGTTGAAGGTTTTCAAAATCTAAAGTGTTACCAAAGTTTTCAATATACAATAATTGTTTAAAATGTTTATACCACTCAGCTTTGGAGACATATTTAGTAGATGTATTACTGTGTAATCAAAGCTTTTTAACCGTTTTCCAAAGCAAATTTGTGTTATTCCGCGATTCTATTAGTTCTTGTCTAATTTTTTTCTGCAATTCATTTTTTTTTACAATACTGCTTAAATCCATGTTTGCAATATTTAAAATGTTGTAGTTTTTTTCGCGTTCTGATCATTCGGAAATGTCTTGATTGTCGGAGATTTTCTCTCTTCATGTTTTCATATGTTCATATTCAAAATCCCACCAATCCGGTTGTATGTGTTTGTCATTTAATTTGAAAGATTTAACTTTATTATTTGCTGCAATGTGAAACAATCAACAATTTTATGAACCGCTTCTTATGTTTCATACTAAATAATACAAACAGCTTAATTTGGTACTAGTGGGGCCTGAGATATGTTGCACCTTACATTTCTTCTCATGGATAGACTCAACGAAACCGAGTATGCACTTTTTCTATCTTGTTAGTGTTGCTGATTCCAAATAGGCCCATTTTCAGTATTGTTTTGACATTCACACTAGTCTAGCGTTTGCTTAGTACTGTATGGCGGCTGATTAAAATCGCCGGTTTAAAATTCAGTAGTGTTTAACTTACTAGTCCTTTGGGATCATCAAACCCTGGTTTTGTGTCTTTGAAGTAGTTAACCGCTTAACGATGAATGGCCACCTTTTTTGTAGTATTACCAATTAACAAATTTAACTCTTAAACATCAATGAACATGCATTGATAGTCCTGGAGAGAAACATATATTTAAAACCGCTGCTAAGTTGTATGTTAAAATAAGTATTTTTTGCATGACGTAGATACAACTTTTACAACTGCTTGACTGCACGGGTAAATGAGGTAAATCTGAATTGTATAGCTGCACAACTATTGCCAGATATTTGATAAATACATTTACCTGTGGATTAATTTACATGTTCAAAGTTTTCTACGTCGTCAAATAAAATTTTATTCTCGCCTTTCACAGATATTGCAATGTGTGAATTGTAAATAATATATTGGTGTGTATTGATTTCGATTTAAATAAACATAAACACCTTCATGAAACAAAACATGGCCGGGTTAACTTTAAGACGCGCTAGGGTTGAAGACAGTCGTTGCATCTTACATTACCTCTCTCAAACAGATGAATATTTGAACCAACATTAACATATATTGATTGACAGTACGTGACGAAAACAAAAAAGTTTATCTTTTGAAAACATTTCGAATCAATTACTTGACAGGAACTATATTACAAGATAAAACAAGGAAATGTATATGTACCAAATTAATTTCACGTAAATCGAATCAGTTAAATAATCCATGGACATCGAATTTGAAAACAATTATTTATTAATATTTTACTCCGTTTAACTGCTAAACTGACAGCTATTGTACCTTTGTGAGGTTGCATAAAGCTCATTAATTGATGACGTCATGACGTCACATAGAAACTGTTGTCCTTATAAACTGTCAATAAATGTCGTAGAAAAGACTTTACCAATATTATTTATTATTTTTCTAAAGATATTCTCTCTCTCTCTCTCTCTCTCTCTCTCTCTCTCTCTCTCTTATGGGGAAAACATTTCGACACTGCTATAACTGGGATAAGAATAATATAATACATGTTTGTCTTTAATATTGTCTTGTCGTAGCTATGACATCATAGTTTTAATTATCATTTATGGAATATTTAAAAAAAATCCAGAGACGATGATCATGATTATTGAAATTTATTTCCGGGACGAAATGTTTTGAGGACGAATCTAATCGTAAAATGCGTAAAATGCCGAACAAATGAAATATCTGATGTAAATACTTATTCTGCACTACAAATATTGGTTTTGTTTCATCAAGAAATAAAACTTAAATACTCACAGATCAAAATATCCTCTCTAAAAATGTCCGTAAATGATATAACTAATTAATTATGAATCAGCGTTCTTCGTACGCATTACGTGATAAAACTTTAGGTAGCCCACCACTATAAATAAATGTCATAGCTATCTTGCTACATTCTTTAAAGGGATTGTCGGCAATCTTGAAATTTATTTTGGCTGTTGAAACAAATTCAACTAAAAGTGGTATATTGTAATTGTTATGTAGTTTGCAATAAAATGAATCGCATACTAGTTTCAGTATAATTATTGCTTATGAAATAATTTGTTCTGGAAACCTCGGCGATGATACAACTGGTGTTGTTTTTCATCAATAATTATGCATATGCGTTTTATCTTGATATCAGTTGTATTTATAATTCAATGAAAATATATACCGATCACACAAATGGAATTATTATTTATGATTTACACGACACAATTGTAATTCAGAGACCGACATGTGTCATAAACAATAATTAACTCGGAAAGAACTCTAGGACTACTTATGTGTATTTTCTTACGTAAAATAAAACTACAATACATTATGATTGTTTTATTTGTATATGGATTCCCTTCCAATATTGTTCCAAATTGCCGACAGTACATGATATATTCAGCCTCTGAAAATGGTTTCTGGTTTTCCATCCAAAGATACAGAATCAATATCATAATATGTTATGTTGTTTTAATTCAGCACATGGAATAAATGACATTAAATTGTTATGCTATGCTAATGAGGTTGTGTTTTTATACCTGTATATAAAGTGAGTACAGATTACATATATGACTATAACACAGGTAACATGATATTTACTATCTGTCTTAGACGATGTAGGTATTTAATCAACATGTCAACTCAGGATTACATCTAACTTAATTTTATTATTGTACTTGATGCATCCTAAATAGAGTTGATGTGTTTAGTACTCGTCCTATCATGTCCCAACGTATATCTATGTACTTGACCTAATGTTGAAGGGCTCCTACTAAAGCGGGGACAACGCGAAGCAAGCTATACCTGATTATGTTTATAAAAACTTTGGCTGTCGTATTAAACTAGTTATTGCATTGAATAACGACGTTTAGAAATACAAATATTATTCTTATCACATTGCAACGCAATGGTAAATTAGTTCTTAAGTATTTGTACATATACTGTTTTTAGTGTTCGGATATGTGTGTTCAAATTTGTACTGATACAGTGCAATCACTGTCTGTTAATTATAATACGACCGGTGCAATTCTGGAAAAATGAGATATAGGGTCCTATAGAAACCACAGCGTCCGAGCAAAATGGCATCGTAGGTCCACACTGTACTGCAAACAAGGACTTGCCAATACAATGAAAGAGACAAAAAACAACAGAAAGTGTGGTGAAGACAGGGTTACCGACTTAGAACGGCCAGTAGGCAATAAGGCTTACTGGTTAGCTTGAATCGATTCTATATGCGCACAATCCTCGCTATTATCCTGTCTTCAGCACCCAAATAGACAAGACAGTGTAAACAAAACTACATTCCATGAAAAGGAATTCTCTAACAATAAAGTCCACATCCTGAGAAATTAACTAAAGAAACACATACAAAACAATAAACATCTCAGGATGTATCCAGAATCAATACTGAAAAACCATAGTATTTGTAGCTTATGGCCCAGTCACACCAAACACGAATGTCTCCCCGAACCCACTACGGTTGTTCCCCCCACGGATGCGCCCCGGATGTGCATTTCTCAAAAAATACTACGAACTACTACGAATACATTACGGTTTGAGTACGTTTGAGTACGGTAACAGTAAGGAGCAGCAATGTTGGCACAGGAAACACCGCGGTTGACATGTGTACATTACTGGAACCACTACGGTTCCACTACGGTTCGAGTTCGGACTACTACGGACAACTACGAACTAGTACAAACTAGTACGAACAAGTATGGGGTGTCACGAGCGTGTCACGGTTCCCCACGGGGTCCGCAATCGCGCAATAAAAAGGCCTGCATTTCAGCAATTCGGCCTTATTTGCAATGAAACCTTGCTAGATCGTACTAAACCATGCTCTAACCATGAGATAACCTTACTGAAACCCTAGTGTCATCGTAGTAGGTCGTTGTAGGTCGTAGTAAGCCGTGGTCATTCCCTGTATGCCGGGAATGTTCTACGAATCGCTACGAATCACTACGAATCGCTGCGAACCCACTAAGGATGCTCTACGGATGGAAAAATCGTGGTGCTGACCCCGAGAGCTTTGAACATGTCCAAAACTCTCTGGGTGGGTCCACGGATACATACGAACTACTACGAATAACCACGAATAACCCAGGATACACTACGGATTCACTACGAATCCATCCTTAGTGGATTCGTACAGGCATTCGTGGTTGGTGTGACTGGGGCATAAAGAGAAAACCAATCTAGGGTACGACCAGAAAACCCGAGGGACGAAAGCTCATGCATCCACCTCCCTTAGGTGGGGTTTCAGTATGTACAATCATAGAGTCCCAAGAGGTAGTCCAGTCATCGCAAAAGTGAAAAGTGAAGCGTAATGACTGACTGTAAAGGGGTCAATCACTAAATATGCAGTGCGCTGTAAAACCAAAGGGCTATATCCTTTTCTGACGAACTTCCTGATTACATTTGTAAAGCGGTCAGTCCGTAACGTTGAACGATTCTGATTTACTGAAGGATTATTCCGATGAGGGAACGCGTTAATCGAATTTTCACGGGAGTCTAGGGAGGTCATTTGAATGAGATAAAGTGCGAACGTGTGGGATGGGGATTAAACCATAGAACTGTTATCATATAAACCGATCAATGAAGTTGGACAACTCGCGATCGCATAAGTTCACATGACCTTCGACTATAGTAGAGCTTAAATAGCTTTCAAATTATTTCTAGTTTGTGATAATAATAAAAAAAATGTCAGCATTATTTAAACCACATACGCTCTGTTTTGTTCGATGTTGTCTCTATAATAACGGTCATGTTATACATGTGTAACAGAGTCATGCATGGGGGACTTAACTTATGCATCATCATTTCTCGTTTATGGTATTTTTACTAACGCTGATATCTTATTTCTATAACTGGTAGAATCTAGCCATTGAATTATACATGTATGATTTGGTCAGCAGATGAAGCGGGGGGTTCATAAGTGGTTAAGTGACACTATCCTGTGTACCCGAAAATGGATGATATTTGAACTTTAGTTATCAGAAGACGTAGGATGCTTTTGTTTCCTCATTAAGTAGATCATTCAATTGACCAATCAAACGTTGACCACTGTATAATCATCATATTAGTGATAATTAACTTAAGATTAGACCTCCTGCAGAAACATGATTCGTGTAGGGGGGTTGTTAGTATATATTGGCCTGCATTATTCGGCAGAGACACAGCAGTACGATAGGCAAAAGGTTAGGCTGTCGGGTAGGATCTTGGTTCGATAATGAACGGTTTGGAGTTACGAACTTTGCTGGTGTTTACGGCAACAAGATTGTGGTTAGAGTTAGGAAGGAATTGGATCTGACTCTGTTGCAGAAGTAACTGATTATCTTTGCATTAATAAAAACTATACGATCACATTGCTATTGAACTTAATAAACTATACGAACTTGTACACGTGTGTGTTGTGTTGTTACACATGTACATGTCTACGTGACAAAATTCAAATTTCCTATCTAGTGACGTCACCAATGACGATACATGGTAGGCAGTCTAGGGGGCGACTATGACGTCGCCGCGGTGCAATGATTTAAAAATGATTGACCTTTGAACGGGGATGAGCAAAACTGCTGTATACGTGGCGACTCGTCCGATCAAATGTTATTGAAATCTTACCGATTGGGAGAATATGGATTTATAATGTGTATTTACGGATGAAACAAACAAACAAATCTACGAAAAGGATATTCTTTTTAAAAATGTAATATGTTAAAACAGATATATCATAGATAGCCTCGTGTTCTTATGTGTAGCGTAATTGGCTGACCTTTCTCTTTGATAACCCACTCGAATGTGCCTCGTGAGGTTATGCATAGAAATAAAGGCTAGGGAACATAAGGTTTAACCTCGGACAAATTGCAACAGGATATCTGTTAATATATTCGTAATCGTTGACGTGTCCTGAGTTCAAGAAAAAAGTATTCAAGCGAAAGACGCTCCCAAAGCCTCCAGGTTGGGGTAAACGTTAAGTTTTTAAACGAAACTCGCCGAAATCTGGAACTATTTAGAAAAAAAGTAGAAGAATGGAACATATTAGAACCAATTCGAATTTATTTAATAATTCACGAAACACATCTCCACGTGTCAAACCATATTATATATGGATCGGACACTTAAAGATTGAGATTTTGGTGTAAAAGGTAAAAAAAGTGAAAAAAACGCTGATTTGCTGTAACACCCTGGAGTATAAAGCTAGAAATAAAATAGAAATATGTCTAATACAATAGAAGAAATACATATTGTAACAGTTTCGGATAGACAAAGGTCCAATGATTAAGCAGAAAAAAGTCACAAACCGTATTATGCTTGGAAATGCCTTACTCTCGGGCAGGAGAATGTGTGTTTTTATCACACTGGAAGTTAATCTGGAATTATTTTTTAAAAGTAATTTGGACATAAACCTGTAGAATTGAAGCAACGGTATGTTGCACAATGTAAATATTCAAGTGTTTCATGTTATTAGATCATTATAACTAAACATTAGAACTCTATCTAATACAATTTGTAACATTTTGGAATAGATAAAGGTCCAGTTATTAAGTAGAACAAGACCCAAACCGTTTGATGCTTAGAAATGCGTTACTTTTGGGGAGAAAAATATGTTTTTTTTATTAAATATAGCTGAAATCTGGATTATTTTGTTTAAATACACTTATAAAATTAAAGCTGTAGAATGTGGCACACTATATATATTCAAGTGTTGCGTTCTATCATATATAATAATTATGCTCAAATATTGACTGTTTTAGGGCAAATATAGAAAAAAATGAATAAAATCGCTGATTTCTGTAATGCATTGTGGGTATTGGGCTAACAATTTAAAAAAGGCGAAACAATGGAAAAATAAAATGTGTTATAACATTCCTCAGTGGACAGTCCAATGTGCAATAATGTACTAGAAAAATCCCAACCCATAGAAAGATAGGAAAATTATTTAAGTTAATTGATTACCTCATGCTAGATATACGAGTGTTTGCATGCTACTTCATAATCTGTATCGAAGTTAAAAAAAAACACTTTAATTTGTATTCAGCTTGTATGAGTCGATGTTTGCTCAGCATTCACAAACGTGCCATCACTTTTGCAAGTAGTTCCAAATTTATACTCCGAAGTGGCTGTCTTTTATATTTTTCATTTCTAAAATCCTACATTTTCTTATTTTGTTCGGTCCTTCTTAATTCAAATTAATTTTATTTGTTAAATCAGAAGAAAGTAATGGATTTAAATGAAAAATAATTCGAAAATGAACATTTGTTTCACTGTGGTATATTGATATAGCGTGTGTTGAGGCTGGTGCATGTCACATTACTGAAAGTTCTGCCAGGGATTTTGATTTCAAACAGGTCATCGTATATATCATACTTCTAACAAATTGGTTTAAGATGTATGTCAACAGTTTCACTATTTACAGCATACCTACTCAATATTAAGCGTCAATAGAAGAGTTTGGTTACCGCTTCAACCACTACGCCATTTGTTGTTATTAGCAATATGTAGAATATGTAACGTGAGCATTGAGCTTCGTATCCATTTTTGTCTTGTTAATGGTATCGAATATCTCTATAAGTTCCAGGGTTTCAGTGATTTCAGTACTTTGATATATATTTGCATAAGTCCCGTCTGAAGCCTGACACAAATGTATTGCTGTAACAGGTGAGGGAAATGTACGGCTCAACCGATCCTAGAACATGGAAACACATCTCTAACACTAGCCGGTTCATCTACTAAGCTGTCATGTCATCTGGTTGACGGAGCAGTGTCAAATACTGACTAAGCTGTCATGGCAATCAGTGTACAACGCACCAGTTATAATGATATGCCATGTACATATATGTCCATACATTTTATTGTAAATGTGTATTCCTGCTGAAAACATTCTCTAGTAAATTTCCTAATTTAAACACATTGCATTTTCAAATATCGACCTTAAAGTATTGAAAGGATTGAAATGAATGTTATATATACAGGTTGGTATCTTATGTGCCCGGAAGTAGAGGGTATACATTAAATATGAACGAAAAGAAGCATGAAACAAATCAATGGCAATTCCATCACTTTATATTTCCAGTCATGAATGTACAATGGAGCGAAATGTAATAAAATCAACACGAGCGTCGGAATTAATCACTCAGCATTCTGGTCGGAAACATGCTTTGTAACCCTATCTAGAAAGTGCCACCTTAAAAAATAAAAACGTGTATTAGTATTGTGCTGCGCACGTATGTAACATGTTGTATAAATGATGAAACTTTAATAAAAGTACAAAATGGGCCTCAAATGTTACAATCATACTAGACAACCTACTAAGCATATCGTTCTTCTTATCGTTTTTGTAAAAGTGCGATCGATTTTATTAGTTTGTTTTAAAGTTACTGACCATACTTTTATACTTATACAACTTATTATTTTGAAGATACCTATAGTGAGATATACACATGCAAACCTACTCTCCATCATCCTTTAACACAACCACATTTTACTCCCAGATATTCCCTTTCCTACAGTCACTGCTGACACATGCGCACATTTGCATACATGAGTATTTATTTGCACATGTGCAAATTTGCATACAGGTGTAAATTGTGTCATGTGAACGCATCTACATATTACGTGAGTAAATATACTCACATATGCAATAGCAAATTATTTGCACCTAGTGGGGACCAAATTCAAATTAAATTTTGCATATACGTAATAGTATTTCATGAGTTTATCAGAATATCTCGAAGTATTTCTCGTACGCGGCAAATTTACTTACGTCAGAAAATATAAAAAAAGAGATTATACTCTGGGACCTTTCCTTTTATACAGTAAGCATGTGAACGCTTTGCAAATATTCTTTTGCACACGTGTGTAAAATATGCATATATGTATATTTACTCATGAGTGTAAATGTTGGTCATGTGAACGTGGATTTAGGCACAACACTTTCTCTTTTTTCTGTACCCGTACAGCAATGTTCTACTTGTATGTTATGTGTTAGCAGGTAACTTCAAACTACAGTGTCTATATGAATTTCAATCTGCTAAGTGGTTAAACCGATAACAGCTTACACACGAATAGTTGCATGAGTACAAAAAGGAGTATGCATTAGTTATAGGTAAATTAAAAAGCATGATTATGGAACATGTTATGGACTTATTGATACAGAACACATGTGTCTAGTAGTTTCATTTCATTATGAAGGTTAATTATGTATCTGCTTACACACAAAGTGTTAACACATTTACATACACCGCAAGACAAAAGAAACGCATCACTTGGGAAAATCGCTGCAAAAAAATGATAAACGTTCTTATTTATTCCGTACAACAATATTTCATTACTACGATATCAACAACATATACTGTGAAAATGTAACAATCGATTAACGGAAAGTATCAATTTCATTCAGACAAACCACTACACCCCCAGATTCAAAAGTCACAAAAGTCAATATTTCGTGTAGCAACCACACACGAGGATGCAGGCTAGGCGCCTCCTCCTCATTGAGCAGACGACATTGGCAATCCGACGTAGCTCCATGACGTTGTTTGTTGGCGGTTGTCGTCCATACACGCGCCGTTTAAGCTCTGCCCAGATGTTCTTAATGGGTGCAAGATCTGGAGATAGGGCAGGCCGGTTCATCACTTGTATATTATTTACACGTAGAAAGTCAGCTGTGTAAAATCTAAAACATTAAGCACGGCCGCAAGACTGCTTAAATCCAAGATAAATTCACTCAAAGACGACATCACGATTTTTTTTCTCCCAAAATAAAAATAAAAGAAAAAGAGACGGCGTTGAACGGAAATTAATAAAGCCCAACATCGTTAACTTATGGGAAGAACAAACGGTTAAGGGGATCAAGACCACACTCGTCCTAAAAAATAAGTTTAGCAAGAAGGATATGAAAATGGGTGAGACCACTTTTGCTACACCCTATTTTCGCGCACAATTCCAGGTCATAACTCAAGCTACAGATATTTTGGATTTGTATCGTGCCATGACTGGAGAAATCCTAAACAAGATAGGTTAATATCAGAGCGAAGGAAGTAATTGGACATTTAGTCAAGTCCTATCACTCGATATTTTGATCGACGAGTTGGTTCCTCTAGGCGGGGGATCTTACATCCCCACTCCCAAATTGTTCGCTAGGAAGAAAGCCATTATTAATGTGTGAAACGATGACATCACGCTTATGATCAATTCCGTGTTTGGGAAGACTATGGAAAACATTCGCAACCGGGTAGATATTAGACTCGTGACCTCGGAAAAAAGGCGCTAAAACTCATTGCCAAGCCCAACTACAACCACCGCACCATATTTGGAGAAACTCTCGTGGCCGTCCACATGAACAAGACAAAAATGTTATTCAACAAGCCAGTCTACCTCGGAGCGTGTATTCTCGACCTGAGTAAGACGTTCATGTATGATGTTCACTACAACTACGTCAAAAACAAAATATAATACCAGGACCAAGTTTGGTAGCCGTGTCCTTCTGTACGGACGGCCTGGCCTACGAGATCCGGACGCACGACTTTTACAAGGAGATCGCGCCAGACGTCCCCAGATTGTTCGAAACGAGCAACTACCCCGAAAATCACCCATCAGGTATCCCGACAGACGTCAACAAAACGGTTTACGGCATGTTTAAGAACAAGGGAGGTCAAATCACGTAGTTTGTGGGATTGCAGGCCAAGATGTACTCCTATAAAACAGACGGGGATATCGAAGAAAAAATATGTAAAGGTGTCACCCGAGCCGCGGAAGACTACATGTCTGCTCGAGCACTCTACGATTTACAGGAAAATGAACTTGTTAGAAGCAGGCATCAGGAGATCGCCGATTAATAAAGTGGCATTATCGGGAAATAATGACAAGAGAGAGATCCTCGAGGATGGTATTCACACTCGAGCGCTTACTTGACCTTGCGCCGGGCCGCACCGGGAGTTACCGTCAGCTCAACTCCGTTCGCAAACTTGCCGGCAAGTTGTGTTACCCGGGCGGGTAACAAAAAATATCCTGGGTCTTCCGGATCTGTCCCCAAGCGCCAGCCAGGTCTTATTTTCTCGAGCCGACATCGACCCCTGTATGGTTACCCACCGGGCCGTATTTTCCGCACCCGGTTAGGTGCGGAAAAGCCTCGATAAGAAATTGAATTGCGGTCGATACGTTTTTCAAAGTGCATATCCGTTTAATTTATATCGTTTCATATATCTTTCCCTGGGTTCTGCAAATTGTTCCCTTTTCTCGATTTCTAGAATTTTATTAAACATCCATTTGACGGACTCTTGTCCGTCTCCTCCGAGGTGTGTTATCGCAACAGACAACAGTTGCTTGCATTCATTGTGATGCGATTTGAACACCATTTTCTTTTCGTTCATTTTCAGTACATTGCTCAACACAGTGGTTAACACTGGGACAACACCGACTTCGGATATGGCGATGTGAACGGCTGGGTTGAGCGACAATATAGCGCTCCAGCCGATGAGACCAGAAACGATCTAAAGCGCTTTGTCGATATTCCCGAAGAGCTTGTAACTTTTTCTGTAGGCGGCAGCGAGACGCCTCAGATGATCTATCAGCTCGTTTAGTGTTTCTATTTTAGGGACATATTTTTTTTATTATTCATTTTAAGTATTTAATACACATTCGCTGAATGTCCTCGCTCGTGATCTCTCCGAGTTTCAATAATTCGTCAATGATGTTTATCCCTCGAGTCTTCATATTTCGGTTGTTGTTGCCATATTGAATTGAACCGATGATGAGTTCCAGATCATCCATCAAAGCCCCAGCATTGTTATAATATTCGACACATCCCCCATTATGATTTTCGTGTACATGGCAGACATTTTACGAATAGGAATGCCAGATAGTTCCGTCATTTCAGTGGTTTACTAGCTGAGGTAAATCAACCTGCAAGCGAGCGTACTTTCCAGCTTTTGTCATTTTATAATATTGTCGTTTTGGTAAGCTTTTTCCCGTAAAAACAAATCCATGTTCTATGAGAGATTTCAGTATTTTATTATAGAGTCGGAGTTACTTATTTTTAGGTCGACTTGTGTACGGTCTACAGCCCAACGCTTTGTCCATCCGAGCTTTTTGAGTTTGGTAGCCGTGTCCAGCTGTATCGACTTTAACGCGGCAGGATCAGTCAAGGGGACAGTAACGGCACGTTTTGTTTATCCAACACCGTCTTGTCGATACCAGCATCTAGGTATATCATAGTAGGTTCAGCGGCAGCTACTGGTGCAGTGGCAGCTACTGGTGCCTCGTAATATAATTGAGGAAGGTCGGATATTTGCACTTCATCACCTATGGCTCTCGAACGATTTTCGACCTGGTGAGTAATCGCTGGAAGACTTTCGAGCTGGTGACTGATGGTTGGAAGGATGCTGAGTTTTTTTAGATTGTTTCTCCGACTCGTGTGTGACTGAATGAAATATCTCTTGGTAAAGATCGCGCTAGCCCCTTTTTTAATTTATATTGGAATAATTTGTCCTCGAACGACTCCATCAGGGCAGCAGCATTCTTCTGCTTTTCCATGTGTTCTTTCCTTTTTAATAGCGTCATCGTATGATTTTTATATCTGCGTGACAAGTTTTTTAGATAGAGCACCCCCACGTTATAACTTTTTCAGAAAAATCATCTCCCACGATACAAGCTTAAATACATATCATCTCTAGTAAAAATGGAGATTCCGAATTATGACACGAAGGCGGACAAATATAATTTCGAGAGACTATACGATTACATGTCCATTGAGTGTTTTAGAATGTTGATTTGTGGTGGGTCCGGAAGCTGAAAGACAAACGCTTTGATTCACATGCTGCTCAAGCCGTTGATTTACTACGATAAGATTTACCTATACGCGAAAAATCTAGAACAATCCAAGTACAAGACGCCTATTTAAACGTCTTCCGAAAATCTGCACACCTCTCGAAGATATCATAGAAAGCTCGAATGACGATATTCTTGATGTGATTGAACTGGAAAGTGATCTGCAAAAAGTGGTGATCTTTGACGATTACGTCTGCGATAAGAATCAAAACGCCATTATCGATTATTTCATCCAAGGGAGACACAAGAACTGCTGCGTCATTTATCGGACACAGCGCTATTACAAGACTCCGAAGGACATGCGATTGAGTTGTTCTTATTCCGTGTTTTTCGCGACCCCGAGCATGTGCGAAAGGGACATGATCAGCTGGGAACAGAGCATCGATAAAAGCAGGTATGAAAAAGCAACAGATCGTCAGTACGATTTTCTGTACTTTTGCGAAAAATCGATAACTGATTAAAAAGAAATTTAACGGTATAATAAAAATAACGATGGGAATCATCAATAACACATCAACATGCAGTGGAGCTGGCGGAGTTACCATCCACTTTAATATTGTCATGAGTCAGTATGCGAGAAAGAAAGAGCTTTCTGTTAAATCAACGCAGTGAACAATTAGACATTAAACTGACCGGGATACAAACTCAAATAGGAGTAGTGAAGGATGATATCAAAGCGATTGAAAAAGACAACTTGGACAATTTTAACGAGTTCAAGAAGGAGATAGAAAAAGGTCTTTCGATCGTCATTTCGAAACCAGAAATTCATCAACGATGCAGCGTCCCCAATTGATAGTCTGCAAGTGAAGCAAAATGGAAAGATTGTATACGATACAAATAGCCTATACAGATTCGTCAATGTAAAGAATCTACTCAAAATGTAAAATTGAAATTATTGGGTTAAAGGCGTAAATTTCGAGTAATAATCACCATGACATAAATTTTCGTCTGCCTCGGTGAAAAATTTGAATGCGCTACAGTTGTTGTGGGGAACTCATCAAACACTTTTTTACGAAGGCGAATTCCACCATAGAGTTTAGCTACACGACCTCGGATGTCTGGGTCGATGGGCCGAGCGGGGAACACCTCCTCATTTATATCGAACTCGCCGAGCAAAGCAGTTGGGGAATCAACTGTACCTGGCTGATGAGCGCCTCGAGAGATGAGCAAACCCTCGAGACTATTATGGGGTTTCAAATTGCTTATCCGGTGACCTCTCCCGGCACGATTAATAATCACACCCGCGACGAAGCGGCAACCATCCACGGGTTGGACCAGATATGGAAAATTACCGTCATCGGCCTCAGGCGTTTTTGCGCAAGCTTGGGAAAGGGTGAGCGCAAGGTTCCCGCCCCGACTTATTGCGCTTACGCCGCCGCAAAACGCGATGGTGAATCGAAGGACGCGGTCAAGCCCGTATACGAGCATGTGTCGTCAAAGGACCCGGGCACGGGCAAGCTGATCGGGGACGAGTCCAAACCAATGCTAGCCTACAATAAGCTCGTGACAAGGGGCAAATGTTGTCAAATTCGCTGCAAGACCAAGATTTATGGTCCGGAAGATAAAATGGTACAACCGTTTAAATGTATCCACGCGCGGAATCGTACACCCGGTGGTGCATTGGAACGGTATCTCCTGGGGTTCTCACGGTCAAAAGGATTATGCGGCGTCTGCTTGTCTCCGAGTTTCGGAAATGAATTTTATTCCGCAGATTGATAGTCTTCATTTTTTCCATCATCGGATGCTTAAACCAATCTCTGCACCGGATATATACGATGTTATTGAAACGAACTAGCGATCGTTTACGGATGTTTTTTTACCTGGCGCGGGTAAAAAACTGATTTAGAAATTATCTTGCACTATTTAAAAATGGCATATTCATCGTATTTAGTGAATTCGAAGGAGGATAAAAAACAGACCCTCTCGAAAGCGTACGAGTACCTGAGCGAATCGAGGCTCAGATTAAAACATAGTCAACTCACGGGAAAATTTCCGCTCATGTTAACCCCCACGCATATTAACGGTATCGGTAAGGCTCGGCGAAATAGTGTTGGGTCGGATCTCACCATCTTCAAAACACAAATGAGAAACCAGGTGAAGAATGGAGGATTTCTCGGGGCGCTATTGGGACTGCTTACTAAAACCATATTTCCGGTATTTGCCAAAATCGCGCCTAAAATTCTAGCGCTTTCGGGGTTGGAGCATTGAGCAGACTCCCAAGCACGGGAGTGTCAAAAATATTCGGAAATGGAATGATCGCCATTCCACACCATAAACAGGACAGGCTAGTAAAAGCGTGCGGGTTGACACCTCCTCAGAAAAGGACTGTGACACACAACAAGGGAGACTGTTACATTACATTGACGTCACAGCAACAACAAAATGGCGGATTTTTGGGGATGCTCGCATCTCTAAGAATTCCACTGATCGCATCACTTTTTTCGGAATCGCGTCTGCAAGTGGACAAAGGGAGAGGCCTGCGGGTTGAAAAAAATAGTAGAATTCAGGAACGTGCTGATATTAAATTTCGACATGTTAAAGTGGGTGGGGGTGCTCGGTATAAAACATTTCGGAGGAGTTTTCAGTAAAGATAAATTACTGAAACGTCCCATGCCTTTAGAATGCGGGATCATTAAACTAGACGATTCGGTGGGTATTGGTACTCATTGGATATGTTACTCCGCTAACCATTACTTTGATTCGTTCGGGTTGCGACCACTAACTAACGGAACGGGTTGAAATACAACGATAAGCAATATCCTCAAACAGTTACAAGAAGGAAATAGCGCGTACGATGTGTTGTATAAACTGTTGACTCCGCTCAATCCAGTCAAAAACCTAAACGGTTATAAAAAGTTTTTTCACTCATGTATTAAATGAGTTATTGAGTCAAAGAGAAAAAAAGTCACCCCATCCGTGGACCCGCACTACGTGACAACGAGAAATACTAGGCTAATGATGAAGTGCAAATGCTCTTCTTGTGGGATCATTAAAAAAGGAGTATGATAATGGACCTTTGGAAACGGCCGAGCACGACACATACGAAATATTGCAGTCTCGGTTTGATTGAGACTGTTCATGAGCGGTAGTAAAATATGCTAGCTACCGCTCACGCCCTCTAGCCCCGGGTTGAGCAGAACTCTATATTAATAAAAATCAATAGTACACAATTTTAACCATCCCGAAGATGGCCTCAGTTTGTAAAATAGACTCACGGTGGAATATGGGACATTCACAAGGCCATGTTTTCACTGCTACCCAAAAATGGACTTACGCTTCCCGGGTACAATTACTGTGGACCGGGTAATCCCCTAGAAGAGGGTCAACCAAAATACCAAGGAGACAAGGTATGCATGAAGCACGATTAGTGCTACGACCAGAATCCCGGTAACAAATCAAAATGTGACAAGGACAAGTTGTCCGATTTGAACACCAGCAAGTCAAAAACCTGGGGCGAAGCAATGGCTAAAACGGGATCGTGAGACCTGTCATTGATGTAAAGCACAAACTAGGTCTCGGAGTCTCAAAAAAAGCCTCGCTAACGGACGAATTACATAAACCCATCAGGAAAAATTCCCGCAACGTCGTGTCCTATCGAGAAAAATCGATGAGATATGGTCTGCAGATTTGGTTGACATGCAAGCCTTTTCCAAGTTTAACAAAGGAGTAACATACTTCTTGACTGTCATTGATGTATTCAGCAAGTACGCTTGGGCCATTCCTTTCAAAAACAAAACCGTAGTAGAGGCTATGAAAGCCTTTGAAAACCTATTGAGAGAGGGTCGAACACCTAATAAATTATGAGTGGACGAGGATGTTGAGTTTTACAACAAAACCTTCGAGCATATGCTCGAAACCCGCGATATTGAAATGTATCACACATTTAATCAAGGGAAGGCCGTAATCGTAGAAAGATTTAACCGAACGTTGAAAGAACGAATGTTGAAATACTTTATGGCGAGTAATACCAATACGTACTTGGGGGTGCTGCCAGGGTTGTTAAATAGCTACAACAACACGAGACATAGCAGCATTAAGATGAAACCTAACGAAGCGAGTCAAAAGGAAAACGAGGGTATGGTTTATTCTCGTCTGAATGTAGAAAATTGGCAGCTGTTGCCTAAATTCGAGGTGGGTGATAAAGTACGCATCAGCAAGTTCAAACGAACATTCGAAAAGGCTATACTCCTAATTGGACGGAAACGTTTTTCATCATTGACGAGATTCCAAATACCACTCCCATCACGTACATTCTCAAAGATTTGAATGATGAGCCCATAAGTGGAAGTTTCTACGAGGATGAATTGCAAAAAGCTGAGATCTTTAGAATCGAAAAGGTACTGAGGCGTCAACAGAATAAATCGTAGGTAAAATGGAAGGGATATGATGATTATATCATCCCTTGGGTACCGTTGAAAGATATTCGAGATATATAATTTACATTCCTCACCCGTGTCGGATGAGAAAAAGCTCGCTTACTTTCAATTTCAACTTCGTAGATTGTTCCCTTTTTTTTTGCATTTTAATAGTTTTATTCGAATAAGTGATCGCTGCTGGGTTCACCCCAAAATGGTTGGCATATTGATATATCGATTTGTGGTGTAGAATTTCGCCGGTATCAACAGTTTTAGTTTGTACCGATTTTATTTGGCTTTGAATATGACTCAAAAATGTATAATCTCGGGGCTTATGCTCGGGCGGGACCTCTTCCGCTTCCAACAAGGTTTTTAGGTCGGATTTGCGCATTCTGTTATAGTTACTCAATCCTCGTTCTTTTGCCATTGAGAGCAGATCATTTTGAAATACCGTTGGGGATTTGCGCGGTGTTGGAGGTGGTGCTTGTTCCAATAATGCTCCTGCTGCTTAGCAATGACGTGCAATTCCGTTATGTTCATGTTCTCCATCTTGTATATGTTACTTGACATTCACGTATTTAACCCAGTTGGTAATGTAGATGGCAGGGGTGGTTGGTAGGGCTGGGCTGTTAATACGGTTGCATTCATCAATGATACCGCTGATGTTTTCATTGGAACATCAGCTGCTGGTGGCGGAGGTGGTGCATTCATTTTAAAATCGTAAAATACTTTCTCACTCGTCGAAGAGTGAGAAAAATGTCGGCGCGGGTCTTAGGATATACAGGTTCTTATCGTCCCAATGACACGATCCCTGCATATGGGGCATTTCATCACGGTCGGGTAGCATTGCTGGCACGTGAAAAGATGCCCGCACGGTAAAAAGACAATGCTCACAACCGCGCTCATACCCACTTTGCACAGCGTTAGCCCTTTTAGCCTGTTATTGTTTCCATGAGTCGCCCCATTTCTGTATTTGAGACACTAACCGCGCCCGCAAACTCGCTGATACTCGTAGCCGTAGCCATAGTCGCGATCGTACACATTGGAGCATGAGCCCTGCATATGGGGCAATTCATCATCATGGCGTCAGAGCATAGCCGGCACGTGGAAGATGCACCCACGTTTAAAAGGCAAAGCTCACTTCCGCGCTCACGCACACCTTGCATAACGTGAGATCTTCCATTTTGTTGTTTTCTTCCACGAGTTGCTCCGCTTTCTATTTAAAAAATATTTAAACCCCAGCCCCATATATTGGGCATTTCATCAGGCCGTCGGAGCATTGCTGGAACGTGGCAAGATGCCTGCACGGTAACAAGAAAATGCTCGCTTCCGCGCTCACGCACACCTTGCACAGTATGTTGTTTCCTTCCACGAGTCGCTCCGCTTCTGCACTCGTAGCCGCGGTCACAAACATTGGAGCATCAGCCCTGCACATGGGACATTCAATCGGGGCGTCGGAGCATTGCTGGCAAGTGGCATAATGCCTGCACGGTAAAAAGAAAATGCTCACTTCCGCGCTCGCGCACACTTTGCACAGCGTGAGCTCTTCCAGAGAGTTCGTATGTTCCATCTTGTATATTACTTGACATCTGTGTCTTTCACCCATTTTGAAACCCAATATTTCACTTTTTCAAAAATGCGGAAAATTGGGGCTGATAGATTGGAAAATCGGACATCGTTGTTTTGAGGGGCTGGGACGTTGAAAATGGGACGATAGAAAACGGGACATCACAAGACACCCGCCAACTCCGTTGCTCCCCCGCCGGGGCCGATAGGGCAAAAAATCGGACATCATTGTTTTGAGGGGCTGAGACGTTAAAAATTGGGAAAGATGGAAGTTGGGAAGAGGTGATTTTTTTGTTTGTGGGGGGGGGGGGGGGGGGTGGTGCTGAGTTAGAACTCCTTTCTACCCTACTCACCGCTTTCTTTTTCTTTGTTTAAGCACTTATACAATACATAATGTAATATTACCAAGAAAAATCAAAGTACTGAAAGTACTGAGATGCTTGGTTTGATAGGAAAAGACATTTTTAATTTACAAAATGCCGGAACAAAAACATAACTATTGTGTTTTTTTCGTTAGAGTATCCTAATAGATCATGACTTATCGACTGTGTGCTGACCAGTTGCTCACATGTAGCGCGCTCGTGCTAAATATGGTGTTCGTCTCATTGGTGCCTTCAAACGTCACGGATCAGCGATTTCAATATTTTAGTGTGTAATGATAAGATTGTATGCCTTTCAATAAAATAAATGCAATACATGTTGCTGGAAATTATTAGGAACAGAAATATGTATAAAACAAAAGTGATGCGTTTCTTTTGTCTTTCGGTGTATGTTTGAACAACGACACAACTCATGAGGACAGTGTTATTATATTATTACATTTGCATATGATGTCCTCTATTAAACATGTTAACGTTTCATTTCAATTTATCTACCGTTTGAAAATATATTAGGTTCATTTAAATTTATTAAAATAACGGACATATATCGATTTGTCAAGATAGGTTGCAGAGTTTTGGAACCTGTCGGTGGCATGTTATCTATTAATAATGAATATATGCGTGGTTTATAAAATTGAAATTGTCAAAGTTTTTCAATGTAATTGCTAAAAGGCTAAACCTTTAACAGACCCTGATATTGTACAAAACTATATAAAAGAAAAGACAAACAAACTCCAAAACAAAATATGGTAAATTCGCATCGTGCCATTAATAAACAGTTTACCATGTGCTTGGTTATCGTCTGCAATATTGGAAAATAAAATAAAATAAAGTCAGCTTCATATTGACATAAAACAATGACCATGTCATCGAAGACTTTTCGTAAAATATCAACTAAATGTGACTTTGTATCGGTAGTTAACCGACGTACTTCTGTTACTGTGCGCGACATTATATTTTATTATTTTCATGATTATTGTCACATTATGAAAAATGAATTTGATATGCTACTTTAAAGGCACCCTATTACCAACTTCTCGTCATTGAATCAAGGAATTAAAAGTCCCCAACTCGTAATTCATTTGCATTGAAATATACATATGTTTCAACATAAAAATCGGCCAACATGTATATTATCTTTTGGCACATGACATGGTCATTTTATGATTAAAGACATCTATATACCTATTTAGTCTCCTAAAATGTTCTAGATTTTAATGTATTTTTGGATAAAATAGCACTAGTGATACTTCATATTTTATATTCCAAAAACTGAAATTTATTGAAAGGATAAGAGGAGAGAAGATAATTTCGTATACATATATTTTTGTATTATGAATGAACAATACAAGAATGCCGTCATATACACAATGGCCATGATTGATTGGAAAATTAAGTGCAAAAATGGTCCGCGTTTATCGCAGAATTATTTGACAAATCATTGGCAAGTGTTGTTATCATACCAATACATATTGAAAGGTGACGTCATCAAACATCCCAAAGATGCAATAGATAATGCTAGAGATATGACAGAGACGACATAGATGACGAGTATTGTTGAATCTTAATATGTATATTTTTCAATTAGAATAAATACGTTTAAAGCCACACTAGCTCCAAATTACCGCATTGATTATGAAAAATACACGTTTGACACTTTATACCTGAATTTAGTTCATAAAAATAAGCTTAAATGTCTCTAAATCAAACGGAAAATACTCATATGGTCATTGCATGGTTATATACATGGGTATATAACTTTTCTAAACTATTCTAGATTTTCATATATTTTGGATAAAATAGGACTAGTGCTACTTGAAATATTGATGCATACCTGGACAATGGACCATCTCGCAAGTCACCGGTTCTATTGCTCCACCGTAACAGTCATTATCGCAACCGGAACTACAGTGTCTCAATCTCATGGCAGTGCCGTTCCCGCAGGTCACCGAACATTGGCCGTTAAACCACGTGGACCATTCTTCCAAAGACAATAAACGATATATTATACAGACATGACCTCTGTTGTGATACAATTATTGATAATGAGTAACATAATTTGACAAATTGTAACTGTATCATTCTTGGCTATAACATAACATAACCATTCCTTTTAACCATTAATTATATGTATCAAATAGGGGTTGGGTGAATTAACTTATATTAACTCCATCTTTTATCTCCATCTGTAATCCATACTGAATTTGGTTTAATTATCAGCTCACTGAACATTCTGACCGTGACTCACAGTCATCAACTGATAGAAATGGCTTTAGTTATTTGTACATGCTTTGAACGAGTTTACTTACGTGTTAATGTGCAACAAATTATGATCAACGAAACACTTAATGCCAAACAACGTACAGGATTTAAAGGAAAATCGTCTTCAAGATTCCTCCTCAGTGTGAAGTCATGTTTAGAATACATTGACCCAATCAAAGTGTGACTGTTGTTGATAGATATAATATCACATTCGTGAAGCTAGAGCCATAATGTGATATTTAATTAATCACACACATTGATATCTGATTCTGATCAGTGTTTTACATAATAATTCTTATAAATACCAGGACACGGATAAGGCCTGCAGCGTAACCACTCGTAATCCATTCCCGGGCAACTGTTTCCACCAGAACAATGCCTTCTTCTCGTTTGACTTCCGATAGTAAAAGAGCCACCACAGTAAGCTGTGCATGGGGAGTAGACACCCCAGGCCGTCCAATGGCCAGTCGATGCTTTAAAAACATTTATTATATATTATATGATTTCCATATCCATTCAATACAAGGCTAACAAAGTGGATATATAGCGATTGGTCACCATTGTTTTCTAATCACGTGATATAATTCATAATTGCTTAATAATAAATAATAATAATATATTGTATCCTATAGTATGCTAATTAACACATCGGGGTATAAACGTAACGGAGGCAATGTTGAATAAACTATGTTTTACAGTTAGATGCTTAGATAAATTTGATCGTCAATTAAAAGATCTGTGTTGCCTACTTTGATTAGATTTCGTACTATATGAATACAACATTTATCTTGCAGCTACGTACACATGTGCATGATAAAGCCTGCTTGATCAACCTAACCTTTATCAGACACACTTCCGGTCATTTATAATCACCCCAACCTCGTTTAATAAACTTGATTTCAAAACACAGTAGCATTGTATACTCTATATCGCGACATAATATTATATTAAAATATCCGATATTTTGTTTATGTTTTTCGGTATAAAATGTAGTTCCTTAATTCCGGATAGGGAGAACGATTTCCCTGAGAATTATTTACCTCCCGAAGACTATATATCTCATAGGCAGAACATTATTATTAATAACGGCATGGTGCAAACATATTGTATATATTCCAATGGTTATTAATACGTTATCTGGCAGCCAAGTCTTTCAATTTACATTATTAAATGTGTTAATTTGATTAACTTATTTTAAATATATGTATTAAAACTCAGTTTACATTCATAAATATATATGTACATTGACAGCAATAGCATACAGGAAAGGATTAGAAAGGAAGACAACTCTTATAGAGTTCTTCTCCTTTGTAGGACACAATTGTGATTTCCATTCTGATTTTATGGCTTCTACTTTCAAGTGGAATCTACCCACGAGACATGAAGATAAATCTCGACTATTCCCTTTCAAAAGCTAACACGGTTAAAATATAAAATTAATATAAGTATAAAAACTGTAAAATGGAGAGAATATCGACACTACTTGAACAATAAGGTCCCAGAGGATATGGTCTATTCTTCCTTAACCTAGCGCCATAAGAGACTCCTCACAAATGGGATATTTAATCATCTCACACAGGGATAGCTGATTATGTTTCAGTTACCAGTGCTTTAAATAATAATTCTTATAAATACCAGTACAGGGCCGTCGTCACAAGATATTGTTTCCACGCTCGTACCCGCGCACTGCGAACCACCATTTACCGGCTTTGGGTTAGTACATGTCCGTTGTCGAGTACGGGTACCATTAGTGCAGCTAACGGAACAAGTTGACCAAGATTCCCAGTCGGTAAATCCACCATCAACTGTTAGAAATGGTTTTATTTATATTTTCATTCTTTGATTTTACTTATCCGTTAATGAGTAACATAATAGGATCATGTACAAGTATTGGTTAAAACATAACGTTCCTTATCAAAATGGTTGATTGAATGCATGTATATATAGGTTAATCCACTAGTGCATAAGCTATTTATGTAAATGAAACCAAATCAATGTGTCCAATAACATATTGATTTGCAAAAAATGACACCATATTTCACATATCGCTCAATGAAATTAACATAAAATAATGAATTTGGTTGAACTATGATATTACGTGCGTAGGCGTTATTAAAGAAAATATTCGTCTCCACCAATCCTCCTTCAAAGTGACTTCATCGAAGACATTACGTAAAATATCAACCAAAACGTCTATCCGCGCTTGCAATCAGTACTGTTATTTATTCGATCTTTGGAGATCGCTGAGCCCGATACTTATAGTTGGTTATCGGTGGTACATTTTCAATTTCTTTTGTTTTCTTACTTAATTTTTGATTCGGTGGTTCCACTACTACGGCCGATAAAAGGCTCTGGGTATTGTTTAACCACTCATAGGATATGTTGTCTGCTTTTTATACGCAGGCTTCATAACCGCTGCTCCCAACTAAATTCTTTTATGTTTATTTCGCTCTTCGGGGCTTTTCATTTTATTAGATACTGGGACCATACGCCGTACGACATGGGGAATACGTTACAGAAGGATAACTCCATGTCCACTGCAATATTTCGTATGTGTCGTGCTCGGCCGTTTCAAAAGGACCATTATCATACTCTTTTTTTTATAGCACAGTGGCGTTGCTTGTGCAGTGTGGCGGCAGTAAAACGTCTCCCCGCGCTTGCAATCAGTACTGTTATTCATTCGATCTTTGGAGATCGCTGTGCCCGATACTTATAGTTAGTTATCGGTGGTACATTTTCAATTTCTTTTGTTTTCTTACTTAATTTTTGATTCGGTGGTTCCACTACTCCGGCCGATAAAAGGCTCTGGGTATTGTTTAACCACTCATACGATATGTTATATGCTTTTTATAAGCATGCTTCATAACCGCTGCTCCCAACTAAATTCCATTATGTTTATTTCGCTCTTCGGGGCTTTTCATTTTATTAGATACTGGGACCATACGCCGTACGACATGGGGAATACGTTAAAGAAGGATACCTCCATGTCCTCCGCCATATGCATGCCATCTTCGGGATAGTTACAATTTTGTGGTGTTGATTTTATGAATATTGAGTTCTGCTCAACCCGGGGCTAGAGGGCGTGAGCGGTAGCTAGCATATTTCACTACCACTCATGAACAGTCTCAATCAAACCGAGACTGCAATATTTCGTATGTGTCGTGCTCGGCCGTTTCCAAAGGTCCATTATCATACTCTTTTTTTATAGAACAGTGGCGTTGCTTGTGCAGTGTGGCGGCAGTAAAACGTCTCCCCGCGCTTGCAATCAGTACTGTTATTCATTCGATCTTTGGAGATCGCTAAGCCCGATACTTATAGTTGGTTATCGGTGGTACATTTTCAATTTCTTTATGTTTTCTTACTTAATTTTTGATTCGGTGGTTCCACTACTCCGGCCGATAAAAGGCTCTGGGTATTGTTTAACCACTCATAGGATATGTTGTCTGCTTTTTATACGCAGGCTTCATAACCGCTGCTCCCAACTAAATTCCATTATGTTTATTTCGCTCTTCGGGGCTTTTCATTTTATTAGATACTAGGACCATACGCCGTACGACATGGGGAAAACGTTAAAGAAGGATAACTCCATGTCCACCCCCATATGCATGCCATCTTCGGGATGGTTAAAATATTGTGCTGTTGATTTTATGAATATTGAGATCTGCTCAACCCGGGTCTAGAGGGCGTGAGCGGTATGTAGCATATTTCACTACCACTCATGAATAGTCTTAATCAAACCGGGACTGCAATATTTCGTATGTGTCGTGCTCGGCCGTTTCCAAAGGTCCATTATCATACTCTTTTCTTATAGGTAGTGACCGACTTACTTCTGCTCCTGTGTATTCTTATATAGAAATGAAATGTTATTATTTTCGTGACTAGTTGTTTCAATATGAATAAATTTTAATTTGATGTGCTGTTTTTATGTTTTATATTCCTATCACTGAAATATATTGAAGGTCAGACTACAACAATTATTGACCGATGAGCGTCCTTTAAAAAAGAGTACAGGGAAGATGCGGAATTATTACTACAGTTTCTTGGCAAGGTAAACAAATCCAAAAATGTCTGTAGCAAGTTTGTAGACTACTGATGACAATCTAATCATGAAGATCATATATATGTATTTTGGGGGTTCTGCGTTAAATTTGTTTTTACCTCAAATTACAGCAGAACGACAGCAAAATACATAGATAATAAATCGCCATAAAATGGTGATTTTCTTGATTTATTAAAACTTTTTTAAAATAGGGGTAATGAAGATTGCAAGTTTTTTTGTTTTTTTTATAGTTATCAAAATTACAAAAATATTGCTTTTTTTTGTAATATAATTATAAAATATTTATTTAATACAAAACAAATTTGTTGATTTGTTATCAACATTACATTCAAATTAACAATTTTCCGACCTTGAATACAAAGGTGGTGGATCATACTCAAACACACTACTAAAACAATAAATCACATACTTTTTAGACTTTTTTGTAAGGTTGCCATTGCTTCCTTTCTTCCCTGCTCCACTAGTTCTTTTTAATGAACTTCACTTATTTCAAGTTTCTTTTGTTTGATATCCTGTTTCAAATTAAAGTATCTCTCCAGTTCATCCAGAACCATCTTGAACTCTGGTTCAGATATTTGTGCATCACTCAACGCTTTTGATATTAACTGCTTTATGCTATTCAACTTAGACTCCGCCAAAGTTTTTATTTCATGATGTTTTTGAGCTTTTGCATTAAGCTTGCTTCTGATAAAATTAATACAAACACCTGTAGCTCCACATACTATTGCTGCTATTTCTAAAGGTAACAAAACTGGAACAACAAATCCAATCCCAGCCATAATAACACCAGCCGATATTAAGGTAGTGTCAATTCCATCCGTGATATTAATACCACGTTTATATTTTTTATAAAGAGATTTGCGTGTGTCTCGCTCTGTAATTAACTTCCGTTCTATCTCTGAAATCTTTTGTAATCTATAATTTTGTCCGTCTTCCACTGGCAACTCAGGATATAAACTTGGTGCTGTCGGTTGCTTCATTTTTTTATTTATTAATAAAACATTAAATTAATTCAATTAATAATGATGCCACCGTATTTACATGTTTATTTAACAGAACCAGCACCAATACCTAAAGGTCTATCAAAGTTATCATGATTGCGTGGGATGATGTGAAGCGTTATGCCATAATTTGGTTGTTCAACACCATTGACAGAAACTATAACAGATACGTCACCAACTAATCGGTCACTTGCTAAACCTATTCCCATAATCCGTCCACGGCGTTTCATTACATGCCCCACATTTGTTTCTGCTCCACCGTTACCAAATGAGAGTATTCTATTCAATACAAGTGGGCCCTTAGCCTCCGCATATATTGTTATAATCCCATATTTAAGATTATCAACTCTATTTTTCAAATGATTAAACTGGTTAACAAAAGGCACAACTCGCCTATATAAATCTTGAACATTATTTATCAAAGCCTCTAAGTCTTCTGTTTTTTTTAGGTCTTGTTGGTCCAAATGTACTCATTGTTTTTTTTCATAAAAATATATTTTATAAATAATTTCTAAAACACAACTCATAGGCAAACCGTGATTATCTATTTTGTTGCCATACTCATCTCTGACTTCTATTTTCAATTCAGTAATTGGACCACCCGAAAGACAGTGATATTCAGGATAAAAATGTGTATATACACTATCTCCATACTGCTTATTTACTATAGGTACAGCCCCTATAATAGTGCTTGGTGCACCATTGAAATAATTACTACTTGTATTAACTTGTTCCAGATGAACATATAGCTGTTTATAAGGAGCTAAATCAATTGGGTGAATTCCAATATGAGCACCTTTTAACCATTTCCTGTCCTCGAATCCCAGCATTTTTGAAAGACCGCTTGATATTCGTGTCTCTATTGGCGTATTTAAAATTGCTGCAGCAAATTGGACAACAATGTCCAGGGTAATATTTTCATTTAACAATTTAAACTGTTCTGCCAACTCGTAAAAGCTAAAGAATCCGTCTGGTATACGATGCACCTTATCTGGGTTTTTTGTCTTTATGACTTCATGAATAATATTATACCAACCGATAGTGTATGTAAAACTTTTTAATCCAACGCATTTAGTTCCATCTCTATTATCGATATACTGTTTTAAGGTAATAGAGTTGTCTATGTTTGAAATTGTATGAAACATTTTTTTTAATATATATAAAAATACAAATAAAAATGATTTCTAAAAAATTTAAATATAGCTCAGATGCTCACTATGATTTAAGTACTTTCAGCAAAAAAGTGATAGATATAATAAATCAAAACATAGTCATTACATCAGACGGTAAAGGCTTTAAAGCATCATTTCCCAATGTCTTTGAAAAATACAAACTCCCATACGTTAAATCAGATACTATAGTCCAACGCTGGGGAACAGATTGGATGTCATTTTGGCAGAATCAGTTGAACTTTGCTATTTGGTGTGCGACAACTGGATGTGGCATTGATTTCAACAACCATCTAAAAGCTGATGCCCTGGTTGGTTCGTTTTTCCGATTTCATGTCTATTACCAAGTCAGGAGAATATTATTTGAAATGAGTGTAGCAATGCCGCAAGACTCAAATTGGAATGCGTTTAATAACACATATAACCGAAACGCTTACGAAAGAATATGCAAGGAGTTTAACGTAGACTTAAATTCGGACTGGAGACAGAAACAAAGCTATAATGATGGGCTAGGAACAATTTATAATTACTGGACAAATATTGGTTATCATCCTTTGATAAATACTGTATACGACAACAAAACGATGAGTTTTACAGTCTATGAGAGTGATAAAACATACCACATTGATTACATTGCACAAGGATCTGAGGCTGACAATAGTTGGTCTACTTTTATACTAGATGGTTCATCTGGATTTACAAGGACAGAGTAGAAAGAATCAATGACAGCATAAGAACATACTGCTGGGCAATTCTTGGCTCGCAATCACAAACAAGAACAGATATACTCGGAACTGGAACGGCATTTGATGCTCAAAAACAATTTTTAGCAAATGTAGAGGACGCAATAAATAGCCCCATCGACTTGCCCAGTCAAATTTCACGATATGAAACCACCCTAAAATATGCAAGAAGTAAAGTAAATTTTGTCTATGGAAGTGGATTGTACATGTCTCCGAGTGACATGGAATTAAGAATTGGAATAATACAAGACTACAATAATGAAATTGTAATAGCAACCGATGCACAAGCATTAGCATTGAATAATGATGTAAATGTAAAACCAGTGCCACCAAAAATATTCAACCTTTTCAAGGCACCACAACAAAGAATTTTTTACCGGAACTTTCTGACTTTGATAAATCAATACATAAAACTGTGGAACATAACCCACCAGAAATACAAACAATAGCGATTGAACACGAAGATAACAAAACAACTATAATTGTTGGTACTATAGTAATAGGTATTGCTGCATTACTAATTTACGAGATTTACTAAACCACTCTTTGGCTGCCACATACAGCAACCCGGAAACAAACACAAGCAAAGCCCATAGATTGTTACCAAGCCAATTAATAACATTACCTGTTGCAGATAAAAGCCATGATACTATTGCACCAATAACTCCTGGAAGTGCTGCAGCAGCTTTATCAGCTAGGTTGGCAAGAAGTTTACCTAGATTACTTAATAACTTGATGTGGGAATAATAGAATTAATTATCACCCCAAGAATCATACCAAATGCAGTTAAAATACTTACAATAGTAATACCTTGCTCCCTAAACAAGGTTTTGATCCTCTCTATAAGAGTTGTATCCTCGTTTAACATTTTGTTTATTGTCTCTTTTATCCTGCTTACTTGGTTACGAAAAGCTTCTCTGTTCTCATTGATGACATCCATCCTTTCACCTCTCTCAACTTCAAGGTCTTTGATGCGATCGCTAATTCTCTTTATCTGGAATTCATCATCGTCAGTCTTAGCTTGTTCTTACTTTTGTTTTTCTCTTGATATGTCTTTATCAAGTTGTTTGAGTTTTGCTAAGTTATTGGTGAGTTCTTCCTTGACAGTTGTCATCGCTTTTACTATTCAATCCATTTCACGCTTGTCTATATTTGTTTGTGTTTCAACATCAGGACGCTCATCGACATCCCAGTCATAAAGAGCACTTTCCATTGACTGTGCTGTGTTGTCAATAACATGTGAAAAATCTTGTAATGGAATAGCATTCATATTATCTGGTAAATCGTTTCTTGTGCTCTCCAACGCTAGTCGAGCTTTCTGTGATAATTTTGTTTTACTGTCATACTCCGGCAAATTCAAAAATTGTCTTACCGCCCTAGTTCCCCCAGAGCCAATAACCCCGTTATATTCACCTACCAAAGAACCAAGAGCAAGAAATGTAAAAGAACCTTGCTTGGCAGTTATTCTTATTTCTTTATCACCAACAACCCAGTATAATGTTTTACCATCATTTGATACTTTAAACTGGTCATAATCCATTTTGTCCGGTGCCATCTTATATCGTTTTTCTATTTCATTATAAAAGGATTTTACAAGATTTTTCTTGTATATTTCAAGTGTGGCTTCTGCCAGCTCTCCCCTGAGTTCAGCAATACGGTCGCTTTGATTAAGAAGACTTATTTGAACAGGCTCATCAGGCACCATTGGTAAATCATCATCATAATATTCATCATAATCATCTGGATCGAACGTAGGATTGTCATATTCAAATCCTCCTTCAGCCATTGTTTATTTTATTCAATTTTAAAAAATATATTTAAAATATAAAAACAATGTCAGCTTACGGAAACAAACTCAACCCTCATAGAAAACTAAGAGAACCTCATGGTGCCAAGAGCATCCGCACAAGTGTAGTAATAACTAATAATCCATCAACAATAGACCAAAACCAGCAACTGCTTGTGAGATTTCCAAATCTAAGTACTAATGATGTAATAGTTCCTCGTACTGCTCGTCTTGCCTTTGAAATAGAACTTAAAAGCAGAACAGACGCCAACGCTACTATATACCAGAATCTGGGTAGAGCAATTGTGCCATTATCTGTGGTCAGACAGGCTGCGGCAAAACAGAGTTTGTTCTTGACATACTTGAACAAGAGTATGTTGGAGTTTTTGAACATATAATTATATTGTGCCCAACCATAGAGTGGAACGAGGCTTATACAAATAAATCCTGGATAGGAGATGTAAGACACCTGAGAGATAAAAAAATAATAATTATCAATCCCGTTAGCAACGGTAAAGAAATGCTACAAGAACTGTTGCGTTTATTTTTCAAACAATATGCTGGCAAGCCCACATTATACATCATTGATGATTGCTCAGCCACAAAAGAATTAACAAAGAAAAAAGATATGTTATCAGAGTTGGCATTCTCTAGTCGTCACGCCAAACAATCAGTGTGGGTCATTTCACAGAGATATAATTCTGTATTAAAAGATTTGCGGGAGCAAGCAAAATGGTTGTGTATGTTTTACACCAAGGACAGAGATAGTTATGACAATTGTTTGAGAGAAAATGAAGTTATTCCGACGTTGGAGGAGAGAACCAGAATAAGAAAAGCTTTAGCAAAGACTAAATATTCCAAGTTAATTTTGAGGACTGATCAACCAACTGGTTATTGAGTTGAATAATTGCTTTTTTTCTAACAGCATTGCTTTGTTGCTAATAGTAATACTAACAGCAAAGTAGCAATGTTAATAGCAATACTGACATGAAAATATAATGCAAATATCAGGAAATAAAGTAATGCTTATAGCATTGCTCGTAGTAAATTAGTAATGCTTATAGCGATGCTCATAGTAAAGTAGCAATGTTAATAGCAATGCTTGCAGCAAATTAACAATGCTAATAAAAGAAATAACAATGCTATTAACAATACTAACAATTAGTTGCATGAATATCGCAGCTGGTTGTTTTGTGTTTTATATTTATTTCAAGATAAAAAATAAAATTATTAATATAAAAATGAACGCGGAAGAACTATTACAAGATATATCGGAAGGTTTCACGGAACGTGATGAATCAAAGCAACAAGAAACAAAAAAAGAAAGATTATCAGCCATAGTGGCTGGCGGTGGTAGCCGTCAATATTTGGGTAAAGACATACAACTCACAAATATAGATAGCATGCCCCCGAATGAAATTAACACACTTTACTGCAGATATGAAGCAATGCTTGGAGCAAGCATGACCAAGACTTTAGGCTTTTACTAATTTGTATGTGATGGGAGTATCAAAATATTTTAATGTAACCAATCCACCAAAACTGATAGAAGATTTGGAGGAAGACCCATTTATTAATCATGCTTTGACAAGTGCTTGTTGTGAGTTGTATTACAGGTATGGAATGTGCTTAGCACCATTTACAGCAATACTGACAACTGTTAGACATATTAATTTTAATAAAAATAAAAATATAGATAATATAAATGATGGAGAACCAAGAGAGTGAACAACAAAAAGTAAAAAATCCAAAACGAACAGAGGCTGGGAAAAAAGGAGCAGTGGCAAGAGAGGCAAAGCGTCAGGATGCTGCTGCAAATCAAGATGCTGCACAGCAAGATGAAATAACAAAAATAACAATAGATGAAGAGGAACCAGAAATCAAAATAAGCGTATACAAAAATTATATTCAACCGTGTCTGGTTTATTAGTAGGCATTGCTGGGTTGGGTTTGTATATGTATAACAAGAAATCTGCTACGCAACCTGTGCAACCTGTGGCTGTTCATGTTGCACCAAAAGACCCGTTTGATTATTTTTAATAATTTATTTAAAAAAATAATAGAAAAAATAATATAGAAAAAATGGCAACAAGTATTGACGGAAAACAAATTGTAAATATGATGTATCACGCTGGAGTGGAAACACTTTTAACTATTGGATATTCTGAGATTGGCAGAAAACTACTAAAAAGACCAGCCCCTAAAGTAGATTTTAATATGACAGATGTTGGGATGCTGTCTGTGGATATAATGTTAGCAATGGCTACAAAGGATATGTTAATTAAGCAAGGTATTATTCCTGCGGATATTATGAAATAATTTAAAAAAAATATATATATAAAAAAATGGCAAGTGCAGTAGCAATGATGATCGGTGGTGCATTAACAAGCGAAGTGGCATTTAGCGGTTCAAATTATTTCTTTTCAAAAATGGGAAGTCATTCAGATGAGGAAAGACAAAGGCATGACAAAGCCGTGGAACAATTAAACGCAGCACAAGCGGCTTGGAATAAAAAAAGAACAGATAGATTAGATGTTATTAACAAGCAACTGCAAAAAGAGCATCATGCAGAGCGGATATTTGATGATGTAGACCAGGCTATGAAGCAGTATTATTATATAACTGGTAAACATTTGCCTTTGGAACCGGAGCCTAGGTTGAGTGATTTTTATACACCATCTCCGGATCAACAGAATAGAGAAATTACCTTTATTGTGGTGGGCATGGCTGCAACTGGATTTGTGGCGTATCAATTGATTTCATAAAAAAAAAGTTTAAAACTATAATTACTTTGAAATAACCTTTGGAAAGACTAAGTCATATGCATGATACCTAAAAAAAATTGTTGTGTTTACATGGTTTCAATCCAAGTGGTCGAATATAATATGGTGGTTTAGCACTCTTCTCTATTTTATTTTTAAGATGATCAGGCGCTCATACTTCACCGTTGTCTAATAATGTCAATACCATGGATGGACCATATTCAGTATCCAATATTTTTGTATCTGTAATAGTGTATATTTTATTTATTTCCAAGTCTGTCCATTTCTTTGTGCTATGTTGATTTTGCTCTTCAAGCAGTTCATCAAATTGTGCTGTTGTGATTTCCATTTTTATATAGTTATATAAATTTTAATCTTTAGTAGAACAAAATGGAAAAGATTTATTACAGCCCAAAAGGATTTTGGAGAGGTTACTCAGCAGTTAAAAAATTGGCAAAAGAGGCTGTTGTTAGTGAGAAACAGGCATTATAATTTTTAAAGAAACAAGCCGTGTGGCAGATTTATTTACCCGCACCAAAGAAAATAATTAGACCCAGGTTTGATGTTTCTGCTAAGAATGAAGTGCATCAAGCTGATTTGTTATTTCTGCCCCATGATACTTATAGACGCAAGACATATAAATATGCGTTGACTGTGGTTGATATTGCGAGTAGATACAAAGAAGCAGAGCCGCTGACTTCCAAGGATAGTAAAGAAGTTGCTAAAGCATTTGAGAAATTATACAGTCGGCATTTAAAATATCCAAAATTATTACAGTGGATCCAGGCAGAGAATTTAAGGGTGCAGTATCGCATTTGATGGCGAAACATAAAGTAAATATCAGACGGGGCTGAACAGAAATACACAGAGACCAAGCTTTAGTGGAAAGATTTAACAGAACATTAGCTGGAAGATTGTTTGGCTATCAGTATGCTAAGGAAATAGATTCACAAAATCGTAATAGAGAATGGGTAAAGAGATTACCAGAAGTTGTCAAAGCAATAAATGTGGAGACAAAAAAGCCCCCTCCTGCTGAAACAAAAACATTAAAAGGTAATCCTATCTGTATGGAAGCCAGTGTAAGATATTTATATTAACCTGGGGAACAAGAAGGTGGAAGACGCAGAGCAACTGATCCAATGTGGAGTGAAGATATTCACAAGATTAAAAGTTATATGGTGACGCAAGGTATAAGAGTTTATTATTTGAAAGCACCAGCGCCACAGAGAGGATTTGTCAAAGAAGAACTACTTATTGTTCCTGCTGATACAAATTATAAGTTTTTATAAAATCCATATGCATCAGTTGTAATTCCATCTTCTCGAGTGTATTTTTTAGTGTAAAATGATGACAGTGTTACTTTGTTTATTGTTATGCCGTATATTTGATGAAGCATCGTGCGTATCATATTCATCTCATGGGTGTATTTTTTCTTGTTAAACAATGCATCCTTGTAGTTTTCAAAGTTAATATTTTTTTTCAATTACGTATTGTTTTACACCCTCTGCTTTTTTAATGAGTTGTTCATCCGCTCTCAAAATAGAATATAGCTTGGGTCTTAATCCAACATACTCAGCTATAGCAACACCAGCACACTCATCTTTCATCTTGCCTATTACTTTTTTATTTGTATCATCGTGCAGTGGATGTTTTTGCGGATAATCACTCAAGTCATACTCATCTTTCATTTCAGCCATGTCTTTGTATGCATCATCTGTTTTGATTTCTACCAGCAAGCTGTCAGTGTCTGTGTATAATAAAGTTCATTTATCCCCGTACCTTTTCTTTAGGGTATTATAGTACCAATCATACATCATGTACTTTGATAAATCCAATACTGCCATCCCAACATAGATTGGTTTGTTTAATGTTAATTTCGTTTTGTTTACATGTATTGCTGACAATTCATCTGAACATTGTATACGCCTGTTAAAGTTGGGTTTGGCTATTATTTTTCTTATTCAGAGCCGTCAGTTCTGACTAGTTTTATATCAGTCCGCTTGCGTAGATTTTCCATTGTTTTGCCAAACACAGAGTTGTTCATAAGTTTATAAAAATCTTTTTTAAATTGTGATTTAGCTTTTTTCCTAAGTTCTGTGTTTAGGTTTATGTATGATTCCATCCATGGTTTTTCATTAAATTCTAATACTCTGTGTACTTTCTTTAGTTTCATACCCAAAGATAAATACAGTTCCAGGGATTTGTGATGTATCACATATTTTTCTTTGTCCATAAGATTGGGAACTAGTTGTTCTGTATTTATCATGCTATTATTTTCCAACAGATCTGTCTGGTATTTAGACAACCATTCTTTTTTTACTGCTAATCTTTCCGGTGCAAGTGGATAGTCATTGTGAGCTTCATGAAGTTCTTTAGGATATTCCAAATCAACTTCGAGTATTTGTCCTTTGCCAGGTTTTGGTTTAGAAAATGTTCCACTCTTGTTTTTGGCTTTCCAAACAAACCCAGACTATGGAAGTAGCTGACTCATTGCCCACCCATATAAGTTATTAGCATCATAATACATTATAAAGCTGTTTGCCTCGTCAGGGTTATAATCAGCTACGTGTGGATTGTTTGCTTTGGTATATCTTTTTGATACCATACTTATGCCACCTCGATTTCCTTTTTCTACAAACAAGTGCTTGTCAATGTCTTTCAAAAGTTCTAATTCTATTTTTGAATGTTTAAGTAAAGCATCCCAAGATAATCCAGGTGCTGTGTAGTAATGCAAGGGATCGAGTTTATATGCATTCATGCATGCTTTTCTAAAAGTTATGATAGTGTCTCCAAGAGTTTTACAGTTAAATTATTTCCATATTTTTTGAGCGTATTCGTAATCTTCTTGGGTAATACCTTCACCTCTTAATTTACTGTAAAATGCTTCTATGGGTGGTAATTGCGTTTCCTTAAATCTTTCCATACTGTCCATATATTCGTATGGATAAACACCTTTTCGTAAAAGTAAATCTGTTTGTTCTCCAAACTGATTTTTGGTAATTTTGAAATCAGATTTGTCTGTTGCTTTAACCAATGTTTCCAGAGACGAAGCCATACATTGCAAACTGTCTAAAAATCTAAGCTGGCCGACACTAAATGATATGTATTTTTCAGCATTATTTGGGATGCATGTTATATTACCTTTCATTTTATGTATTTTTTGCATAATCAAATGACTATCATATCCTTTGAGGTTATGAAATTCAACAGGGATGATTGTTTTATTTGGTCTTATTTTCAGTTTCAGGTAACAGTTTTTATGTGATGCGCCTCTGTATTCACCTGTAAAGTGACAGTGGTCTCTTACTTTGCCGTTTTTACCGCCTTTCCTACCTATTTCATTCTCGCATATCCAACATTGTGTTGCTTTTTCGTAATCTTCCTCATTTTGCTGCGTCATTATTAATGGTTTTGGGTGAGCAAATATATTATTAATGTTGCTCTTCTCACATTCTAGGCGATTTAAAAACACTTCAACAGCATCTTCACCTCCGTAAATAACAGGTTCTTCAGCTTTGCCATCATATCTGACAACCTGGTATCCTAAACCACAAGCTTCGTGTACATTTTGAATTTTAGATTTATTTCCAGATTTGATTGATTGCGGTTTGATTATACTTTCAAAATCAGCATATATTGTATAAGGCACAGGCATCTGATTTTGATAATTTTTAAATTTTATGTGATTTTTACCTTCTTGCGGCATTTTTATTCTGCAAGAATTTTTGTTGATACCATCACAGTCTTCTTTGTGTTTGGTAAGTAGTCCTTTTCCAGAAAAGCCATGAAGGCAACGATCGCAGAAGTGAGTACGACCTTTATGTTCGTTTTGCTCATAGAGTAGTCTATCCAGATTTTTAATCCAGCAATAGTGAGATTTTGTTATTTTTGTTGGTTTGTCGGGATAATCATCAGGGTCATAGTTGTCATCTATGATTCCTTCTTCATCCTCTGAATCATCTTTTTCAACCTCAACGACTTCAGATATTAAGAGCAGATTATTCGCTCAATATCTTTTGGTTGTTCTGATATTTTATATGGAAAAACAGTTACCTTTTTTATTTTTTCCTGTTGTGATATATCCATAAACGTTGATAGCAAGGTTGTTTTGTTTTTCTACTTTGGAAATTTGAGAAATTGGAGTGGGAAAGTCAATACCATCCATATTCAACTTACCCATGCGTTTCTTATAACTAGACATCTTATTTGGATTATTTTTATCAGGCCACAAAGCGGACACCAATGACACGGGCAAGCACTTATCATCTTCATTCTTTACATTGACTATTGCTTTCTTGTTAGCTAATGCTTTAGGTAGAGGAATATATGAAGAACCTTTGAATGGTTCATACTTTGCGATATTCAAGTAAAACTTAACACAGTGATCAATCTCCAATCCTGATGCTGTGTTTGTAAATCTTTCAAGGCTCTCTTGTATATATGCAGATGATTCATCGTAAAACCCATTTATTTTTTCAGAGTTTAAGATTGCGTTTTGTTCGCTGTGTAATACTGCTGTGGTGAATTTTTTGGTAGCACCATCATCTTTGAATAGATTTACAGTGAGACCAAATTGAAACTTTAATCCATTCATCTTTGTCAGCTCTTTGCTTATTTGTTTTGTGATAATGGATTTTTTATCACGAAATAGTTTTTGAGGGTCTTTGTATTTTTCGGCAGATATCTCGTATGCTTTGAAATATCCGCACATTGGTTTGTCAACCAGTTTTAATTTTCTATCTTAAAAAACTTGTTTTAGTTCATTTATAACATTTTCTTGTAATTTGGCATATTTCTGCTTTTGTTCATTTATAATATTTTCTTGTAATTTATCATATTTCTGCTTTTCTCGTTTACGTTGTTTTTTAGCACGTCGTCTCTTGAGTAAATTTTCTAATGTTTGAGAATTTGCCTCTTTTGGAGTTTCCTTTGAAACTTCTTTAAGAGGTTTTAATGCATTTATTCCGTTAGATAGTGTTTGCCTTTCTATTTCACCTGCTTCAAAAGGTGTATTATTTTTTCTATAATCTCTTCAGTCTTCATTATTTCGTTTTGATATATTTATATATTTTTTTTTTATTTAATATAAATAAATATATCAAAAAGAAACAATGGAAATCAATGTTTGCAAATTTCTTAAAATTGGATTACACAATCCGTGTAAAAATAAGACTACAAAAGATTCTAATTATTGCAGTTTGCATAAGTATAGATTAAAAACAAGTCAGGTATTGCCGTGCTCAATATGTAAAAAAAGCACAAGAGCAAAAAATTAAATTTGTGCTGATTGTGGTGGATTTTCAGTCAGAATAATGGCAAGTTATTGGAAATTTAAAGATTATAATGCTGAGTGCTTAAAATTTAGACGTATTGATGTTTAATCATATTTTAGTAAAAAAAAACATATATTACAAAAAAATTATGTTGTAATTTTGATAACTATAAAAAAAAATTAAACTTACAATCTTCACTACCCCTATTCTAAAAAAGTTTTAATAAATCAAGTAAATCACCATTTTATGGTGATTTATTATCTATGTATTTTGGAGTCGTTCTGCTGTAATTTGAGGTAAAAAAGAATTTAACGCAGAACCCCCAAAATACATATATATAGATCTAATCATCCATATTTACAATTTGTTATCATTAAAATATATTTACAAAACTGGGTTTATTTGACATTTGTCCCATAATGCATGTGTCTCCGAATATAAAACATCAGGAATATAAAAATAACTGATATGCGAATAATGATACGCGAATAATACACGATTTACAGTTTTATGTGTGAAATATGGCCTACAGTTAGAGCGATTGCCAGTATCGGAACATCGGTATGACTCAAGAAAAACAATGTCCATATAACTCTTGTTAGATAAAATGCCGTGTAGGATAGTATTAGCAGGCAAACATATATTTTATAATCGTGCCAGCCTACGGGCACCTGCTTAAACTATATGAATGATGTGGAAACTTCCTTAAACTCCGCAGGAGTGGAGTCTATCATTATTTTTGATGTTTTCCTTCTCTCCTTTCTATGGCATCCAGTATGGATACATCGTGATTTAACTTCATTCGATAATATCGGATGATCTGCCAAGGAATGACATGTATTACTGAACTGCTGTTTAAAATGTATGAACAATAACATATTCGTGAGGACAGTAATTCGACCCCGAAACGTTAATATCAAATAAAGTTCGACAAAAAATCGTATTCAAGTCTCATTGCCTCAACCCTTAACACAATAAGGTTGCATTCCTTTAGCATGCCCACACTATCTGCTGGGCCTTGGCATGCACATGATTCACATGATGTATACGGGACATTTTACATATGCTTTAAGAGCAATGGCAGATCTAAGACAAAGGAGACAAAGTAATAATTGTAATCTTTTATATCGCTCGAGATCTTTCAAAATGTCGTGTCAAAGGTATACATTATCAATAGACCAATTGCCAGAAAATCCAATTGACCATTTTATAAAACCCAATCAACGATGACAACCATGAACTGAAATATGTAACCTTATGGATTCTTTCGTAAATTCTCCTCGTGTCACTAGTAAACAGTTTACAATGTACATGGTTATCTTCTATAATATTGGAAAATCAAATAAAAACAAAGTCAGCCCCATATTGACATAACACAATGCCCATGTTATCGAAGATATTACGTAAAATATCAACTATATGTGACTTTTTATCGGTAGTGACCGACGTACTTCTGTTACTGTGCTAACAATTATATTTTATTATTGTCATGATTAATTGTTACATCATGAAAAAATAATTTGAAATGTCACTTTAAAGGCACACTATTACCAAATTATGGTCATTAAATATGAAAAAAGGATACACCTTTTACTCTTTACACCTGTATTCAGTTCATAATATTATGCTTAAATGACACTGACAGAATCCAAAGTGTGCTCTGTGTTGATAGAAATATATGGATGAGTGTGATCAAGGATATAAAAACTCTTATTTCATTTGATTTGAAATATACATATATTTCAACATAAAAATCGGCCAACACGTATATTATGTATTGGAACATGACATGGTCATTTTACGATTAAAGACATCTATATACTTATATAGTCTCTTAAAATGTTCTGGATTTTCTTGAATTTCTTGATATAATAGCACTTGTTATATGTTTTATATTCCCAAAAATGAAAAATATTGAAAGGATAAAAGGAGAGAAGATATTTTCGTCTGCATATATTTTTATATTCAAGAAGGACGTCATATACATAATGTCCATTATTGATTGGACAATAAAGTGAACAAATGGTGCGAGTTTATCGCAAAATTATTTGACAAATCATTGACAAGTGCTGTTATCCTACCAATACATATTGAAACTTGACGTCGTAAAATATCCCAAATGTACAATAGAAAATGCTAGAGATATGACAGAGACGACATAGATGACGAGTATTGTTGAATCTTAAAATGTATATTTTTCAATTGGAATAAATACGTTTAAAGTCACACTAGCTCCAAATTACCGCATTGATTATGAAAATACACGTTGGACTCTTTATACCTGAATTTAGTTCATAATATTAAGCTTAGATGTCACTAAATCAAACGGAAAACACTGATATTGTCATTTTATGGTTATATACATAGGTATATAACTTTTCTAAACTGTTATAGAGTTTCAATTATTTTGGGTAAAATAGGACTAGTGCTTCTTGAAATATTGATGCATACCTGCTGGACAATGGACCATCTCGCAAGTCACCGGTTCTATTGCTCCACCGTAACAGTCATTATCGCGACCGGAATTACAATGTCTCAATCTCATGGCCGTGCCATTCCCACAGGACACCGAACATTCGCCGTTAAACCACGTGGACCATTCTTCCCAAGACAATAAACGATATAGTATACAGACATGGCCTCTGTCATGATACAATTATTGATAATAAGTAACGTAATTTGACAAATTGTAACTGTATCATTCTTGGTTATAACATAACATAACCATTCCTTGTAACCATAAATTACATGTATCAAATAGGGTTTGCGTGAATTAACTTATATTAACTCCATTTTTTTTTTGTCTGTAATCCATACTGGATTTGGTTTAATTATCAGCTAACTGAAAATTCTGACCGTGATTCACAGTCATCAACTCATAAAAATGGCTTTAGTTATTTGTACATGCTTTGAACGAGTTTACTTATGTGTTAATGAGCAACAAATTATGATCAACGAAACACTTAATGCCAAACAACGTACAGGATTTAAAGGAAAATCGTCTTCAAGATTCCTCCTCAGTGTGAAGTCATGTTTAGAATACATTGACCCAATCAAAGTGTGACTGTTGTTGATAAATATAATATCACATTCGTGAAGCTAAAGCCATAATGTGATATTTAATTAATCACACACTTTGATATCTGATTATGATCAGTGTTTTACATAATAATTCTTATAAATACCAGGACACGGATAAGGCCTGCAGCGTATCCACTCGTTATCCATTCCCAGGCAACTGTTTCCACCAGAACAATGCCTTCTTCTCGTTTGACTTCCGATAGTAAAAGAGCCACCACATGAAGCTGTGCATGGGGAGTAGACACCCCAGGCCGTCCAATGGCCAGTCGATGCTTTAAAAACATTTATTATATATTATATGATTTCCATATCCATTCAATACAAGGCTAACAAAGTGGATATATAGCGATTGGTCACCATTGTTTTCTAATCACGTGATATAATTCATAATTGCTTAATAATAAATAATAATAACTTATATTTTATCCTATAGTATGCTAATTAACACATCGGGATATAAACGTAACGGAGGCAATGTTGAATAAACTATGTAGTACAGTTAGATGCTTAGATACATTTGACCGTCAATTAAAAAATCTGTTTTGCCTACTGTGATTAAATTTCGTACTGTACGAATACAACATGTATCTTGCAGCTACGTACACATTTGCATGATAAAGCCTGCTTGATCAACCTAACCTTTATCAGACACATTTCCGGTCATTTATAATCACCCCAAACTCGTTTGATAAACTTGATATCAAAACACAGTAGCATTGTATACTCTATATCGCGACATAATATTATATTGGAATATCCGATATTTTGTTTATGTTTTTAGGTATAAAATGTAGTTCCTTTATTCCGGATAGGGAGAACGATTTCCCCTGAAAATTATTTACCTTCCTAAAACTATATATCTCATAGGCAGAACATTATTATTAATAACGGCATGGTGCAAACATATTGTATATATTCCAATGGTTATTAATACGTCATCTGGCACCCAAGTCTATCAATTTACATTATTAAATGTGTTAATTTGATTAACTTATTTTAAATATATGTATTAAAACTCAGTTGACATTCATAAATATATATGTACATTGACAGCAATAGCATACTGGAAAGGATTAGAAAGGAATACAACTCTTATAGAGTTCTTCTCCTTTGTAGGACACAATTGTGATTATTTCCATTCTGATTACCCATGAAACATGAAGATAAATCTCGACTTTTCCCCGTCAAAAGCTAACACGGTTAAAATATAAAATTAATATAAGTATAAAAACTGTAAAATGGAGAGAATATCGACACTACTTGAACAATAAGGTCCCAGAGGATATGGTCTATTCTTCCTTAACCTAGCGCCATAAGAGACTCCTCACAAATGGGATATTTAATCATCTCACACAGGGATAGCTGATTATGTTTCAGTTACCAGTGCTTTAAATAATAATTCTTATAAATACCAGTACAGGGCCCGTCGTCACAAGATATTGTTCCCACACTGGTACCCGCGCACTGCGAACCACCATTTACCGGCTTTGGGTTAGTACATGTCCGTTGTCGAGTACGGGTACCATTAGTGCAGCTAACTGAACAAGTTGACCAAGATTCCCAGTCGGTCCATCCACCATCAACTGCTAGAAATGGTTTTATTTATATTATATTCTTTGATTTTACTTATCCGTTAATGAGTAACATAATAGGATCATGTACAAGTATTGGTTATAACATAACGTTCCTTATCAAACTGGTTGATTGAATGCATGTATATATAGGTTAATCCACTAGTGCATAAGCTATTTATGTAAATGAAACCAAATCAATGTGTCCAATAACATATTGATTTGCAGAAAATGACACCATATTTCACATATCGCTCAATGAAATTAACATAAAATAATGAATTTGGTTGAACTATGATATTACTATCGAAGGCGTTATTAAAGAAAATATTCGTCTCCACCAATCCTCCTTCAAAGTGACGCCATCGAAGACATTACGTAAAATATCAACCAGATGTGACTTCTTATAGGTAGTAACCGACTTACTTCTGCTCCTGTGTATTCATATGTAGAAATGAAATGTTATTATTTTCGTGACTAGTTTTTTCAATATGAATACATTTTAATTTGATGTGCTGTTTTATGTTTTATATTCCTATCACTGAAATATATTGAAGGTCAGAATACATCAATTATTGACCGATGAGCGTCCTTTAAAAAAGAGTACAGGGAAGATGCGGGATTATTACTACAGTTTCTTCGTTTTGATTGGTTGGCAAGGTAAACAAATCCAAAGATGTTTGTAGCAAGTTTGTAGACTTCTGATGACAATCTAATAATGAAGATCTAATCATCCATATTTACATAAGTAAACTCGTTCAAAGCAAGTACAAATAACTAAAGCCATTTCTATCAGTGAATCACTGTCAGAATTTTCAGTTAGCTGATAATTAAACCAAATCCAGTATGGATTACAGACAAAATAAAAGAATGAGTTAATATAAGTTAATTCACGCAAACCCTATTTGATACATGTAATTAATGGTTACAAGGAATGGTTATGTTATGTTATAACCAAGAATGATACAGTTACAATTTGTCAAATTATGTTACTCATTATCAATAACTGTATTATGACAGAGGTCATGTCTGTATACTATATCGTTTATTGTCTTGGGAAGAATGGTCCACGTGGTTTAACGGCCAATGTTCGGTGTCCTGTGGGAATGGCACGGCCATGAGATTGAGACATTGTAGTTCCGGTCGCGATAATGACTGTTACGGTGGAGCAATAGAACCGGTGACTTGCGAGATGGTCCATTGTCCAGCAGGTATGCATCAATATTTCATGTAGCTCTAGTCCTATTTTACCCAAAATATATGAAACTCTATATGAGCGACAAAATATGATCAACGAAACACTTAATGCCACACAACGTACAGGATTTAAAGGAAAATCGTCTTCAAGATTCCTCCTCAGTGTGACGTCATGTATAGAATACATTGACACAATCAAAGTGTGACTGTTGTTGATAAATATAATATCACATTCCTGAAGCTAGAGCCATAATGTGATATTTAAATAATCATACACATTGATATCTGATTCTGATCAATGCTTTACATAATAATTCTTATACATACCAGGACACGGATGAGGCCAGCAGCTTTTCCACTCTTGATCTAATCCCGGGCAACCAGTTCCATCAGAGCAATGCCTTCTTCTCGTTTGACTTCCGACAGAAAAAGAGCCACCACATGAAGCTGTGCATTGGGAGTAGTCACCCCAGGTCGTCCAATGGCCAGCCAATGCTTTAAAAGCATTTATTATATATTATATGATTTCCATATCCATTCAATACAAGGCTAACAAAGTGGATATATAGCGATTGGTCACCATTATTTTCTAATCACGTGATATCATTCATAATTGTTTAATAATAAATAATAATAACTTATAATTTATCCTATAGTATGCTAATTAACACATCGGGATATAAACGTAACGGAGGCAATGTTGAATAAACTATGTAGTACAGTTAGATGCTTAGCTAAATTTGACCGTCAATTAAAAGATCTGTGTTGCCAACTTTGATTGGTATTCGTACTGTACGAATACAACATTTTTCTTGCAGCTACATACACATTTGCATGATAAAACCTGCTTGATAATTTTAACCTTTATCAAACACACTTCCGGTCATTTATAATCACCCCAACCTCGTTTAATAACTTGATATCAAAACACAGTAGCATTGTATTTTCTATATCACGACATAATATTATATTAAAATATCCGATATTATGTTTATGTTTTTAGGTATAAAAAGTAGTTCCCTAATTCCGGATAGGGAGAACGATTTCCCCAGAGAATTATTTACCTCCCGAAAACTATATATCTCATAGGCAGAACATTATTATTAATAATGGCATGGTGCAAACATATTGTATATATTCCAATGGTTATTAATACGTTATCTAAGAGCCAAGTCTTTCAATTTACATTATTAAATGTGTTAATATGATTTACTTATTTTAAATATATGTATTAAATCTCAGTTTACATTCATAACTATATATGTACATTGACAGCAATAGCATACAGGAAAGGATTAGAAAGGAAGACAACTCTTATAGTGTTCTTCTCCTTTGTAGGTCACAAATGTGATTTCCGCTCTGATTTTAATACTTTCTTCTTTCGAGTGGAATCTACCCACAAGACATGAAACTCGACTATTCCCCGTCAAGTGCCAACAAGGTTAAATATAATAATACAAGTATAACAAGAGGCCCAAGTGGGCCTGTAGACGCTCTACTGGTATTATGTGATTCAAAAACATAAACATGATAGAGGATACAGGCCAACCCAAGAAACATGCATTTTCAGCCGTTTCCTATATATAACTCTATGTAAACTCTTGGTTATTGTGGCCGCCATTTTGAATATTTGACAACAACGAAAAACACAAACTTAATAGAGGCCAACACCAGGAACATGTATATGATGTTTAACTAGAAAGGAATAAGTGGTAATATGTCGTTTGAAAGTTCCTTAAATGTGACCTTATTTTAGCCATGGCAGACATCTTGGATGACTGGCGGCCGCAAAAAACACAAATCTGAGGAGGACTATCAGAAAGATCATTGTGATGACGTTTCATCAAAATCCTTCACATGAGGTTTCAGAGAAGATGTCATTTTTAGCCTTCTTATATGTAACTCTATGTAAACTTTGGGTCGCCGTGGCAGCCATTTTGATTAATCGACGATAATGAAAAACATAAACTTGATAGAGGTCAACCCAGGGAACATTTATATGATATTTCACTAGAATGGAATAAGTGGTTTCAGAGAAGATGTCGTTTGAAATATCCTTAAATTTGACCTAAATTTAGCCATGTTGGCCATCTTGGATGACTGGCTGCTCCGAAAAACACAAGTCTGAGACGGGCCCTCCCAAGTAACATTGTGATGGAAGTTTCATCAAAATTCTTCAAACGGTTTCAGAAATGACGATTTTGACTTAGTTTTTGCCATGGCGGCCATCTTGGATGATTGGTGGCCGCGAAAAAAATATCTGAGAGGGACTCTCCAAAATATCATTGTGATTAAGTTTCATCAAATTCTTCAAGCAGTTTCAAAAAAGATGTCATTTTTAACCTTTTCCTATATAACTCTATGTAAACTTTGGGTCGCCATGGCGGCCATTTTGATTATTCTTCGATTACGAAAAACACAATCTTATTAGGCCAACCCAATGAACATGTTTATGATATTTCACAATAATCGAATATGTTTCTTCTGAGATATCGTTTGAAATTTCCTTAAATTTGACCTAGTTTTAGCCATGGCGGCCATCTTGGATGACCGGTGGCCGAGAAAAACTCAAATCTGAGAAAATGCCGGCCATCTTGGATGACTGGCAGCCGCCAAAAACTCAAATTTGAGGGGGACTATCCCAAAGATCATTGTAACGAAGTTTCATCAAACTCCTTCAAGGACTTTCAGAGAATATGTCATTTTTGGCCTTTTCCTATAAAACTCTATAACTATTTCAACACGCTGATCATATTTCCATCCACGTAATAGTATTGTAATACTCACCCAAGAATCTCGTGTCCACGTGCAAGCAGTTTGTGGATTGTAAGAACGGACCCACTGAAAAATACAACATCATGTGACATACACTGAAAAATACAACATCACGTGACATTTGTCTAACGAATAACGAATTTTTGTTAATCTGGGTCACCAATATGTTTGTCTTTTATAATAGGCATAGTCTATATCATCAATACGTAGAACTTATTCAGTAAACATGGTCTAGGCCACCCATATGTTTGACGTATAATACACATAGGGTACCAATATATTTACATTATATACTAAATATAGGTCTGTGTAATAAACATAAGTCTACGGTTCCAATACGTTTGACATATATAATAAACATAGTCTAGGTCCCAATGTATTTCACGTTTATAATAAACATTGTATATGTCACTATTATAGCATAGCTTAAATAGTTTTCTTCCTTTGATGTTGTTGGCAGTATAAACGTCATAGTAAGGAAGTAGCTTTGTAATAACTAATCGTGTATATATCAGACATGTATAGCTTAATTTGTCTCGTGTATTATAGTTATACCTAACACCCGGAATACGCCCTCGGGCGGTATAACTTTCATACACTCAAAACTGATGCTATAAATATTACATGTGTTGGACTTTTATAATAAACATAATTTAAACACCAATATGTTTAACCTTTTTAATAAACATAGTCAATGTCACCAATATATCTGACGTTATAATAAACATAATCTAGATTACCAAGAAGTTTGACTTTTACTGTAAATATAGTCTAGGTCACCTAGAAGCTAGAAAGCACAATCATAGTCAAATTCTGGATACACCGCTATTTCGTGTGTCGCCATCACGTTATCATTTGTGTAATCGTAAAGTGGTGCAGTAAGTGTTAATGTATTACGATAACAAGGAGTGAACATTTCAGTATTAAAGGGACTGTCGGATATCGGAAAATCATAACAGTGAAAAAGTGAAAGATTGGTTCTGTTACAGAGACTTGAAAGTGAATCAAATCCTGTATTCATTGTCCAAATTACGCAATATTTGTCTTTGATATGAAAAGGGAATAACAGTTCTCCCATACATTAACATGTCACAGCTTAAAGAGTGATTGTGTAAAATGGAGACATTTATATAAGTTACGGATTCTAAAATGAATATAACTTTCTTTTAAGATCAAATAAAAAATATGTGATACTCTTTTCGAGTTCATGTACTTCTGAAGAATATTTGAGAAAAGGGGTCAATTTGGGGTATAAGCAAAAATATGCAATCAAAAAGAATGAAAAGTCAGAAAATCATAGTTTTTTGTTATTTAATAAAATATTAATTAATTCATTCTAAAATAAACTGGATTGTTTCAAAGTTTATATTCTTACCTTTAATTTGATACATGACATTACTATATAGCGCAATTATAACATTGAGAAATTGTAAATTAAATACAAGAGGAACTTTTGAGGGCAGTGTATCCTTAACACGGTATATAAACTTCTGTTAATTAATCGGTCGTACACTCCATAATGGATGAGAGTATATCAGTCGAAGAAAGAGTACGACGAGAATATCGTAAACTCAATATATATTCTTGCTCCGCATAAAATATTCATTTTACGACAAACCTCAATTTGACAGGGCACATCTAGAGAATCACTATTAGACCCAGTGGACTTGTCTATGCATACCTATGTATATACCATTAATCACCTGTAGAAAGTGTAATGTAAGGTTAAACCACACCTCATTGTGTATAACTGGACATGCTCACGTTTTAGAACTTCTTTCATGTATAATTTATATGAATATTGCAGTATATATCTGGTAAAGTTGAGATCATGTAGGTAGCATGTTACCTAGATTACTAAAAATCAATATTTTGTTATATCTTGTTAGAATGAATCTGACCCTCATTAATATGGTGATGTAATACCATGGCGTCATTCAGATAATTTCTTCCACTAAATTAAGCCAAATTCAAAATCTAGTTGAATAATGGTGATGCACAGCTTTGCAACACATACACTTACGTACATATTGGCATATCACACAATTGCAGTCCATATTTACTTGCGAAGCTGGTTGCACAAACTCTATCAGTTATAAGTCACCTCACAGCACCACGCCAGGAAAGATAGTATAATCGATATATGAGAGATACATGAGAGAGCCGTCCAAGATACACGCAAATCTAAAGTATATGAGAAGAAAACACAAGAACATCTAAAATGAGGCGGACTACTTACGAGACAGGAAAAGGAATATATACGTCATCTTGTCTATTCCGGCAAATCGACATAAACACAGTATATACATTCAGTTCTAAAATGTCATCGACTATCTGGGATCAGCACGATACCATCATAGTAGGTCATGTGATGTGTGTCTGCAATCTATTAGATCAAATGATAACAGTTAGTTCGTTCACGTGAAGTTTAATCTGAAATCTATCACGTGATATCAGTATTTGTAAACAGAACGCTTATTGTTTCGACAGACGCCTTGAAAAGAAAAGGAACACGCAAAACATCTAATTTGTATTGTCACTGCTATATAGTCACTGTTTTCACAATAATGTTATATATCTGTCTATAATACCACTGCACTGTTAACATGGCACAATGATCATGTCACTGTTGTCTTAGCAATGTTATCATGACAATGTTAAAATGTCCCTGTAATAATGTTAATGTATTGATATCAATGCTATCATGTACATGGTATTATGCCACTGATATCATGTCAATGTAATAATGTCACCGTTATCATATCACACTAACCGTGTCATTGCTGTGAGTCGCTGTGATAATGTTAATGTTATCAATTCAGTGTTATCATGCCACTATTTCCATGCTACTATTATCATGTCAATATGTCCATGCTAATTTTATTATGTCAATGTTATATTGACATATTAGTCAAAGAATTCATTGTCTACCAACATGGGCACTCATTTCTGCGTGTGTCTGATTCAAATATATGTTTCCTTTACCTGTATATACGAGTACTTGTATTTTCACATTGTATACAGTGTGCACTTTGTTTAATTTTTGTTATGTGTACATATGTGTATTCCTGTTAAACATTATTTTTTCAATCATTAAGTATATATTATTACCCAGCCATCATGACCATCTCAGCCCAATGGTGGACCAACATAGCCATCTATATCGGCCCAACGTTAGCATCCTAGATTGGCCCGACTTCGGCAGTGCAAATCGGATCTTGGTAGGCCCGACGTTGGCTTTAACATTAGCAACTTGTAGGCCTCCCTTCGGGCCAACACATTTTATGTACATCGGACCTACTAACGCCCTTTGCGCGAAAATTGTCCCATAGAAGGTACAATGTTGGCCCAACATAGATATATTATCGGCAGCCTAAACTTGTCCTACCTTGGCCCAGCTTTTAATATTGTAGGTCCCCCGTCGGCCCATTGTTGGTCGATATGCCGATACTGATTGCTCCAGGCAGAGTAATTATTTAAACAGTTTAATCAAATAGATAAACAGCGAGTGTAAAAACATTAATTGAAAGACTGAAAGGCGTTCAACGATAAGTCCGCGAAAATACATGAAATTACTTCAGGAAGCCAGAAATAAATACTTTATGCTCACTTAAAACATATTTGATAAACTGCAGTGTATTTACGAAATTAAAATACCTGCAAACATGCCATTTTAGTTTTTGTTTTTTTTCCTTTTTTCGACAGATGGCATCATGTTGTTGTTCTTTTAGTGTTGCAGACGTCATTATGGTGCTTTCTGCAGTTCCACAGTTGACGATATCTATTCAAATAAAATAATATTAAATACTATTTTTATACTATATTATTCATTTTATTGCAATTATTTGTTTAAAATGTGTGTATGTTTTTTCTTCTTTTTTTAAACCATTTTTTATTTTAATATTCTCCTCGTTTCACCCTTCCACGGGAGGTAATACATAACTTGAGTTATCGTTCGGTGGCTCCGTTGGCCATGCGAAGGCCCGATATGTTAAAAAATGAGTTCATCCATAACACATCGGAAACGATTAAATAATTGATATATATTTTCTTACATAAACCCACCAATCTGCATCTGCTAATAATAGCGGACCAAAGAGAGAGAATTAATACAACAAAATTTCTAACCTTGCTGGTCCAATGCTGACCCTTCAACGAGTTAAACCCGATCATTGCCAACATAGGCCCGATGTAGGCATGCTTCACGTCGCTGGCCCAACAAAGGCCCGATGCTAATATTTGATTTCATAAAAAATGGCGGAAATGATTGAATAAGTTGAAATGTCAATAAATGCTACATGTTTTCAAAACAAACAGTTAATAAAATAAATAATATCCCAATATGATTATAATATTGTCCCAATACTCGCCCAGCGTCACAAATAGCGGCCCGATATACCCAATATCCGCCCACATAGGGCCAATGTAGTGATGCTAGGTGGGTAGGTAAACATTGAGTCGCAAAAGCAGTCATATGAATTGACACAATGACTGATCGAACGCCTGACAGTAGACTGTGTAACAAAATGAGTGCATATTTACTTAGATTTTTTAACTGTGTTTGTCGGGGCCTCATTTCCCCCGATTTTTCATAGGAATTTTGGTAGATTTTTGCCAAGCGCATCACTTTTAATCGATGCCTATATCTAATAAATGATATTTTACTAGATTCATTCTATTGATAAAGAATAAGTTGTTTTGGCGTTTATTTCAACAAAATCCATCAACTATTAAGAAAGTTATGATTTTACAAGCTGTATATTATCACAGGAATCGGACATATTGTAAACGCATGTAATAAATCACATTGACTATCCACTATTAGTATATTAAAACATGTTTTTATGACAGGAATGCAATGCGAAAATTTCAATTCCGTTTCCGACAGTTTTACCACCAAACGCACGTCAACAATCGATACTACAGACGTTTTACTAACAATCTAGAACATTATTGCAAGTTACCATGTATAAAAGTATGTTTTTCAGCTACTTTTGTTTTTGGAGTGAAGATTTTGTTTGTGCCGACTTCCATGCTGTGACGTCATCCGAATGCAGTCTCGATTATCTTCAACGCTTGATTGTTTAATAACAATCTTGAAAACAAGCAAGCGTCGCAGATGATCTAGACTACCGAATGCAAGACTTGCACAGAATTCAAAATTAATAATAATAATAATAACTGTCAAAATAAAGACAACGATTTGGTAAGTAATTTATTATAATTTAATGTCAAACATGGCAATGTTTTAATATTATTATTCAGCCGGTATATATTATTTAGCTAATGTAAAAAAAAAAAGATTCACTGCGGAGAATGACGTCACAGCATGGATCTCGGCACAAACAATTTATTCAATTCAAAAACGAAAGTTGCTGTAAAAGTACTTATATTACACGGTAAGTGGAAGTTATGTCCCAGATAGATAGAAAAACATCCGTAGTATCGAATTATGACGTCCGTTCGGGGACAAAACCTCCAGAAACGAAACTTATATACAAACGTGGACCTACATATGGGGATACTGCGTTGTGTTCACAATACGTTCGATTCCTATGGTATTATGAGTAAATTTGCCAGTATTTACCAGTGAGGGCCTAATAAATGTATAGAATTTCTTATATAAGATAGAGTTCAAAATTACGACACTACGTGCAGTCTGAGCAGTCTGGATAACATGACATTTGCATGGATGGCGTGTTGCACCAGATATCCGTGTAAGGACAGTATATATGGGTGTCGAAATCATAAGAACTTGTCACAGGATCGCAAGCCATTATCCAGAGTAGTTAGTGACCAGTACCATAACGGCAAGGGGTAAGTCAAATCTATTTTATTTGTTGTAAATTATTGTCATATTTAAATTGTTCTGAAGTAAATATCTGCCGGTAAAAGCCATAGATAGTTAGCAGGATATTGTCTTTAATTCTTGTACGATTTCAAACATCAGAATTTTTTCGCAAATTATTGTCTGATAAGATTATTGGGGCATATGTTTACATTATTGAGAATATCAGTTGTTCTGTAGATCGTAAATGGAATACGCGATTCAGATTGTATGTATTTTTCTACGGAGGTTTCTAACTGTCATCACGTTATTGCATAAACGGTTATTGTTTATTGTGGAGAATAAATCTCTCTGAGGTTGGTTTTCATATTGTCATTATTATTCAATCACTCTGAGGTCGCTGTACCATTATAGCCTATAATGTGTTAACGGGATGTAAAAACAATTATTTATTCAGTCTATAGTTTAATTATTATGTTGTAAGTTTTGCATTACATCTAAAAATGTGAGATTTCATTGTTGATAAATTACATCTGTAATTGTTTTACACGTTTTGTTAAAGTTTAGCATAATGTCTATTCGAAGAAGGTTTATAATTCGGGTTGATTCATTCTGAGTAAAGATTGCTTTATATGTTGTAGCCGTATACGCTAGGAGCATAGATAGGGCATGTAGAGCGTATTGTCGGGAGCGTGGTCTACGGGGTCGTAGGTTGGGAACGCCGTCATAGGATGCGGGAACGACAGCATTCGCTATCTGGGCGACAGACCAGACGGTAGCCACGGAGACGCTAGGCAAGAGGGCCTGGTTACGCAGATAACGTCACCGGATGTGTAATATCGGGACTTGGGCCATCGCCGGAAGGACTCAGCTAGATATAGCTTTGAGAGATAAAATAGCGTGTGATATAGAATACATATATCATAAATATAGATATCAGATATTCAGGCTGATTAAAACCGAACAGTTTAATCTAACGTGTAGTGAACTTCTTTTTAAATATGATTTAAAACGTTGATATTTCTACTTTGTCATTTGTATTCATTTGTATATATATTCATCTTGTTGTAAGTCAATTTGTAAACTTATTTATTCTTGATTCTCCCTTGGTGAGTTGTCTCCACTTGGTCCATCTTGTTACAGACAGACAGGCGTGTTACATTATGTACAGAACGAATGTTGATTGACTAAACCAATCATTGACATTGAACATACCGAACGGTTATTGGCGGAAATACTTTGAGAAATACTTTGGGATTTGCAACATGTTGCGTTTTCCAAATGTATCCAAATCCATTCATGTACATATTCAGCCAAATAGCATTCACACAATTACATAACTAATACTGTCATACTGTGAAAATAGTATTATATTTTAGATATATAATGTCCCCTATATATATACGAGTGTCATTGTGCTATTGACATGTTAATGCTACATGTATAGTATAATGTGTTTACATTGATGAGATGTATTTATATATATATATATAGAGATGGGGAAAAAAACATTTATACAGTGCTACAGTTTATAAAAACCCAAGCGCTTTCGGCTTTACGCCTTCATCAGGGGTACACAAACACGAAAATAACAAATACGAAACAAAAAAACACTAAAATACACGGCACTTTAAACAAAACTCTTTAAAAAAAAAAACTTATCGTTTGGCAGTGTTGCAGAAACTGGTTACTTTGAATAGACACTCTGGAGCCAAATGGGATACTAATAAAAGAACATATCTGGTTGGATAAGGGTAAAACTGTACCCTGACATTTAGTTATGAAGAGAGAGTAAACATGTGAAAAATATAACACAAACCTTACCTCAAAACCTAAAATCTAAAATCGATACTGCAGGATAAAGTTTAAATGTGAGGCATTGCACAGCGTCTCTAACACTGTATCCTATTCTCTTTCTGGGGAGACTCTGCATGGTATTTGCATCATATTTACTTGTCGTCGTAGATACCTTATATTCTCAACAAAAGATATAACGCAACACTTTTCCTTCTATGTTCAATGTAAACATCGGGTATTATTGGCTGAGAAGAATGTATTACACATGTATTTTGTTTTCATTATTTTTTGAATTGAAGAAAAAAGATTTATCATGTAATGCATAAATGAAAACAAACAATAATAGCTTGTCATAATCTGCAGAAATTAAGGCTTTATTTGTTAACGAAAACTCAACAGAATGAATTCAATGTAAATCCTAATGAATTGAATTCGTCGATTTTGAATGAAAACAAAAGTGCTGGGTTCTGAAATTGGCTAAACGGAAACGTTGTTTTCTCCTGTAAGGTGACTCCATTTTTCTAAAATACACACAAATGTTGACAGCATTTTACATCTATAATTCATTTTTATCAATCAGCAATACACATATTTACATTGAAAATAGAAGGAAAGTCGGACGTGTTGCGTTATATGTTTTGTTGAGTATTTATAGAATAAAATAGTGTTTATTTTCAATCTCGGACCATCATGGCATGGCTGTTTGGCTTTCAAAACAAGTTAAACTGTAAGCAATTAAATAAACTTAAGTAAAGAAAGTGACATGATAGGATTTAGAAAATCGCACACTCTACCTCGTCGGTAAAATATTTCTAAGGCAAGTCCGTATAAGAACAATAGCCTATTGTACACAGACATCGTAGAATACTCGGAAATTTAGTCACGTGAAGATCTGTCAGCTGACCGTTGTAACCAACCGCATTTTGGACGGCATAGTATGGCGTAAGTGACTGCATCCACGCCCGTGAGCCAACCAACTTTAACAATATTTATCGATGATAGACATGTACGAGTATATCCGGCATTGTATACATGTAACTTAAAGTAGCACCACAAATCCTACTTTATCCGAAATATATGAAAATCTAGAATAGTTCAGAAAAGTATATATACCCAGAAAAGTTATATACCCATATATGTAACCATAAAATGACCATGCGCCAATAGATAATATATATTCTGACTGTTTTTTATGTTAGAAATATGCATATTTCAATTCGTATCTCGCTACTTGTATTATAAAAGTTATATACCCTTATTTGTTACCATAAAATGACCATGTGCCAATAGATAATATATATTCTGACTGTTTTTTATGTTAGAAATATGCATATTTCAATTCTGGTACTATACCGATTCAATTGTATCCATTTTCATAAGTAATGGCCATAATTTGGAGCTAGTGATGCTTTAAGAATTGGTGTCGAAGTAAACTATCAATCAGTCAATCACACGTTCAGTTTTTCTCAGCTCGTATGAGCCAATGTTTGCTCAGCAACTTGTTTGTACATGGCAGACAATACAATTAAATGTCGTTTGCTGGATATGACATTCTATGACCTTTCATGACACAAGTACTTGGTATTTCTGCAATGTTTTTTTTTATTTCGCTTATTTCGCTTAACTGCCAACACCATTCGGCGCCTCTTACAAATGTGCATGTGCCTTCCAAAATTATATTAGCCATTGTGTTCAGATATCAAAGGTTATTCGGATAATTACGGAGAGGATCGGTGTAATTCGGTATGAAATGGGTTATTGCATAAGCCCAGCCTGAGAGCTGGCACTTATGTATTGCTGTAACATGAGAGGGAAATGTACGCACCAACCGACATAGAACGTGGGAAGTCTCTGACACTAGCCGGTTCATCTAAATACTGAGATATTATGCCATATGGATAGCCACAGATGTCACTATCAGACAATCGATGCTATCGCTACACTACGATTATATAAACGTTTCTTGATTATATAATATCTATAAAGTAGATGAAGAGACCATTATGGAATACCATAATGTCAACAGAAGATCAGTATACCAGGCACCAGTTAGATGGCGAATCTGCACTTTGAATCGTATGCCATGTAAGCCCAGCAAGTTTCTTGTAAATGGGTTTCAAATAAACTTCCTGATTTAAACACATTGTTTTTTATTTCAAATATTGACCTTAAAGGATTTAAAGAATGGAAATGAATGTTATATATACAGGGTGGTTTTTTATGTGCCCGGAAGCAGAGGGGATTTATTAAATATGAACGAAAAGGAGCATGAAACAACTCAATGACAATTCCATCACTCCATAGTTCCAATCATGAAATTACAATGGAATGAAATGTAATAAAATATCAACACGAGAGTCGAAAATATTCACTCAACATTCTGGTCTGAATGAATGAATGAATGAATGAATGGTGTTTTACGGCAAGTCGACACATAACAAGGTCATATTGTGCGCAAAAACTGATGAAAGATGAAAAAATGAAGGATTAATTAAAAATTAATGTAAATATATAAAGATAAAACTATTTACAAATAAGGGATGATATGGTAGTAATATAAACTATATATGTAAATCAACAAATGCCCGAAAACGGGTATATAAAGAAGTAAATATATACAAGAACATATTATAATGATTTATATAGTCTGACGTCCTTCAGGAAATCTAAAAAAGACTAAAATCTATAGTATCAAATAACTCTTTCATAGTATTAATATTGTAGTTCCTTTGACGCATAGGATCAAAGTCTACAAATTCCAACAATATGTGTTTGACCGTTAAGGGTGCAAAGCAGGGTATACATTCTGGTAATTGCTCACCTTGCAATAAATATGAATGAGTATAACGTGTATGCCTTATCCTGCACCGGGCTAGGACAACTTCCTCTCGACGAATGGGTCTACTAGAAGAATGCCATTCTCCGAGTAACGGTTTAATTGAATGGAGTTTTAACTGACAAATCCCAAGCGGCTTGCCAAGAGTTACGAATATATGTGTTAACACAACTTTGAAAATCAGTATAAGGTAATTTGGCATTTAGATATATGTAAACCTAATGCTGCTTTAGCAGCACTATCAGCTCTATCATTACCACGTATTCTTTCATTGCTTGGAAGCCAGCAGAAAATAATAGCATTATTAACTATAAGAGAATTGTACTTTTCTAAAAGTTGAAGCACAACTGGGTTATCATGTTTCATATTACACAGTGCTTGAAGAGATGAAAAAGAATCAGAAAATATTACAAAATGATCATCATCAGATTCCTGAATATAATTTTAGGCAAGTTCAGTTGCCTTAAGTTCAGCTGAAAAGATAGAGGCCTTGTCAGGCAGGCGGCTCTTTATGCTGTGTTTGTGAACAACAGCTGCTGCAGCTACTTTATCTCCATCTTTAGAACCATCTATGTATATATGTTGAAAGTTACTGTATTTCAATTTAATTTCATTAAATTTGCTTTGAAAGACAGTAGGGTCTGTACTGGATGTGTTACTTTTACAAAGATCGAAAATAATTGTTGGTGTTTCCAAAGTCCACGGTGGAATTTGTGGTACTTTGTACTTGGCAATCAAATTGAGGTCGATCTCAGTGTCTCTTAATTTTGGTTTAATACGAAGACCAAATGGTCGAATGGCCTTCTGTTTTCGATCAAAAAGAGGTTCATAACTCGGATTAAAGACATTATCGAAAGTTAGGTTTGAAGGGTTAGATTTTAGTTTAATGGCATATTGAAGGGCTAATTTGTCCAGTCTATGAGACAGTGATGGTTCATTAGCTTCAACGTATATACTTTCGGCTGGTAATGTACGAAAGGCACCGAAGGCGAGTCGTAATCCTTGATTATGTATAAGATCGGGCATCTGCAAGTATGATTTGCGAGTCGATCCATATACTATTGAGCCGTAGTCCAGCTTGATATTGATAAGAGATCTATAAAGTTGTAAAAATCATGCTACAATTGTTAGTTCTTTCTTACTGTCTCAGATTTTGAAGGAAAACAAGGTGGATACTTTTTATTTTTGCTGAATATATAAACATTTTGTTGGTTACATTTGCAGGTTGGTAGAGCAGCCTACGAGTTGATGCAAACGCTTCACGTTGACGCCTCCCAGTTGTACAAGTCATTAGATACGATGTACTTCGTTTTTTCAAAAGGACTTTGAGTACAATCTATATCATCACCTGATAGCAATTGCAAATCATGTTACTAAACCAAATGTCAGAAACAAGGAGATTGACCTGCAGAAAGACGACCAAGTCTGTATAAGAGAGCATTTTTGGAAAGGTTATTTAAATGGAATAAATCAACGGACCGGCGAGACCGGATTGTTCCTATCAAACAAGACAATAGTTACTGGTAAGGTTTGCGTTATAGAGAGGGAAAGGTTTGGAGGAGGTTGGGTTATGGTTTGGGGAGGTATCATTGTGGGGGAGAAAGACAAGACTCATCACTGTCCGCGGTAACTTGAATGCACAGCGATACATTAATGAAATGTTAACCCCTGAAGCAATTCCATTTATGCAAATGCATGCCCCTGCCATTTTCCAATAAGATAATGCTCGTCCACATGTGGCTATAGCAACCCGCAATCATTTGGCTGCTGCTAACATTAATGTACTCCAGTGGCCCGCCTTGTCTCCGGACATGAATCCCATTGAACACATATGGGATGAACTCGGGAGACGTATGCGCCGTGGCTATGTCTTGAACAACGTCAATGACTTAACCGCTGCCCTTGTAAGGGAGTGGAATAATACCCCTGACAATGTCATACAGAGGTACGTCAATTCCATGAGACGTCGTGTTGAAGCACTGGTTCACGCTAGATGTGGGCATAATCGAAATTTGTTATACGCCCCCTTAACAGTTTGCGGTTAATTACGGACAATAAAATAACTCTAAAATGAAAACATTCACACTTTCTTGATAAGAAAAGATCAAATGTCAATTTCAAGACATCAAAAGTAATATGGATTTATCCAATTCCGAGAATTTTTCAAAAACATGGAGTGTGTAGTTTCTTTTTTGACTGAGTAGATCTATATATATAATTATATATATTATATTTACTAACTTTATAAATGTATAATTTAACTGTAGATAAAATAAAATGTTCATCATGTTTAATTTCTAAATAGAATTATGCTGTAATTAATCATGCACGTTCGTGAAAAAACATATGTGGAGGAGGTGATAAAAGCAGACACCTTTATTCCCCCTATGCCCGCACTGGCTCCAATAAATAAATGATCAGTTAAAAGTAATAAAGGTGATGTTTAGCTAGATTTACACAATGCCTTTGACCACTTACCATGTTTAATTAGTCCAACTTCTAGTTGTGTTTTGTAAGTGTTCTTGAATATATAAAAAAATGTTTATAAGTATACACGAAGGAAAGAAAAGAGTGTGCCATGTTTAGGAATAGTCAGAAACTGGCATTTATTCGATCGGTATGTATGCTTTTAATTTAAGAAAAAAATATAGAAAGAATTAAAAATCTTGCATATAGATGTGTATTATGTGTAGATATTATTTTCTATAATGCAGTAGACATTTACCTTATTCTCACACTATTCAACATTACTTAAATACGAAATTAAAATAAAGGTAAAAGAAAAAAGCGTATTTCTCTTTGAATAATTTATACATGTGTTTGACCGACAAAATAGTAACACCCTGAAAACTTTTGTTTTTAAAACAAATGTGTATAATCAATGTACACAAACACACTTGTTTAAGCAAACAAATACCAATACGACGTCTATAAAATATATTTTGTTTCTCATTTAATATAGTTTTTATAGACGTACCATTGGATTATACGCGTTCAATAGATGTCTTCCTTACGATGTGGATTAATTTTCTGCAAAAAGAAATGATTCTTATCAATTATCAGATTTCAGCAGAACGTGTAAACAAATACACGGCACGTCGTAAAGAAATACATTGCTAGTTAGTCTTTATAAGGCTTATTTCTCATTTATCATAGCATTTTTCTAAATGCGGTTTGCATATACGTTCGTTTTATGATATTGTTCGATATGAAATGATTTTCTTTAGCAAGAAATAACGGTTTGCATAAGCTATTGATACTTTGTCATTAAAACGTGAGATTACCACGTCTACGTGTGAATTCCACAACGCCACATTAATTTCACACGCGTGGATTATCAGTAGGGCGTGTGATTATCACACTACACCGGAAAGACCAAGACAGTAGTTAAATATGTGAAGACTACGATGCCCACCTGCCTACATACATGTATCCTGGCGCGTAACAATGATACTGCAGTTTTAGCTCTACTTATTTTGTTATGTTGTTTATCAATTGAAAATATTACAACATATCAGTTTCTTGTCAGTAGAACGCTTCAAGGTCATTGACATCACGTTCGTATCTCAGTTTTAAAGATAATTATACTTTGCTTACAAATCATTCAAAAGAATTGTTATTTATTGTCAAATAATTCAATTCTAGATTATACGATTGTATACTCGAACAAAGTAATTCCATTTTCATCTTTACAACTCTATTAGTGCTAAAGGTGTTTTCAGTGATAACTTTTAGTACATGTATATTCCAGGATTTGTATACATACATTGAACTATGATTACGGGTATGTGCATGATGTTTTAGTTAGAATTGCATTTTCTCGCTTAAGTTTGTATATGTAGACATGATAGAGAGAGAGTTGTTTTTCATATTAGTATAGCATGCAGTTTACTTTAAGTGAGTGTAAATAGAAAGGTAAATATGTTTATGTAAGTATGGACATGTACATATAATTCAATTGTTAAAAGGGTGTTACATGAATAAAATATTGGTATTTAAATTCGTATTTTATGTTTTTTTGCTATTTTAAAAGAGTCATAAGTCTGTACATAATATGTTTCATAGTTTAGCTAAAACCAATATACTGAAACGAAAAAGGAACGCAACTCGGGAATTTCCGCTAAATATATTGTTTATACTTCACACCTAATACCGCATAATATTCCAAAGAAATCCCAAGATGTTTTGTAAAAAAAAAGGTCGCAGTTAATAAGAGAAAGGACACAACTGTGATGTTGTAGAAGTTTTAATCTCAGTACACTTTGTAACAAGAAATTCATTAATGTTGAAATTCCTGATGAAAAATTGAGAAAATTAAGCCATTTCAGTACTGTATTTAACGTAAAGAGTTTGCAAAATTTTGCATCCTAAGCATGCCCGCATGCTTTCAAGAGAAGAACGCGTATTACTTTGAATGAATACTATTTGTTGTGTTATGTGTTGTTTTAGTATTTTTTTCGAAAGGAAAGGTCTAATGTAGACATTTACCATTCGATTAACAGCAGCATATTGTACATACAATAAATAGCGGACATTCCCGAATTGTGTTTCTTTTTCGTTTCAGTATATACGCGTGTCTGCATAATTCCAATATTGTGTTGTTTTGTCATTCAATACAAAAGTCTATGCACTTTTTTAAATGTTCTATATTTTACGTGATGTGTTTGATAAATAGAGCTTATTTGAAAGCGCCTATAGAGACTAACAACTGAATACATGTTTATCATAGCCATACAGTACTCGTCATAAAATATATCTTAAGCTCAACTGTTTTGTTATTCTTATGCTACTTTGTCAAATTTGCAATAATCAGTTATTTAAACGGATATACAATAATACATTTCCTACCGCGGCGGTGGGTGGCGTAATGGTAGCAATATAAATTAGTATGTACTACACATATTATTATTGTTTATTTAAACAGGGGCCTTTAACATATATAAAAAACTTCAAATGTTACTACAAAATCTTGACGTAATGATTACTTTTTTCAAATCGGTGGTTTGTACTGACTGACACCTGTTCAGCGTTTGTATCTACAGTTTGTATGCAGATGAATATAGTAGAACATGTTGTTTCATTTGTTTTAAAGATCATACATATACACATGTTATAACGACTTTTCACAGATCAAATTGTATTTTGTATATACTTTAGTGCAGCCTTAACATGTTTTCTTTTGATAGTCTGTTAATGAGCAGTAATATAAAGTGTAATACTTCTAACGGCCCCAGGTACCGATTTAAGCCGTATTCTACGTTAATGCCACAAAGACTGTTCTCATTGATCCCAAGAGGTAAGTAAGTAATACCACTACTGATTCGGGGCAACTTTTAACATCCACTATTCAGAAACACTATAGTAAATATGTTGTATGAACGAATTATACTAACAAAACGTGAGTTATATATAACACGGGATATATAGATGCTTTCTTCTACAACATGTCCTTATCATCTCTGTCAGTACGAAAATAAACAACAGTTCTAAAACAAATGGTTTTAAATACTGCAAGAGGGCCAAGATACCCCTGAATCGATAACCTGAGAATCTTTGCAATGATGACGAAAATGTGCCCTCGCAAATGCTGATTGAAGATGTTTTTAAGTCTTTCCTTAAGTACGTCTATGTAAAAACATGCACAATCTCTACATACAAACTGTGTACCCAGGACTTGCAGCCATCTTTGACCCCAGTCAAACTTTATAGACCAGAGGTTAGCGATCATTAATAATAATAAAGAACAAGAGAACAAGAGGGATGCTCTACAAGCTAAAATGGCTCTTATATCAAGAGGTTTCATATTTAAATTCCTTTCAATACCTTTTTACAAGTACAAAACACAACAACACCCTCAGCCGACATTTAAACCCATAACTCTATGCTCAGTGCTCGAAAAGTAGGATAGCCCGACGCCCGTGGCTCCTCTCATTTTGCAGAAAAGGAGCCCGTCAAATCAAGACAAAATACACACAGTCATATGTATTGTGAACTGTGAAAGCAATTGCAATAAAGTAATTAAAATTTGTTACACACATATTGAAACAATAAGAACTTTGAATATTTTGCCTGGCTTCGTGTCGGCAGCTCGTCACAACAGAGATCGAAAATTATTGACATAAAGAAGGATAAACATATCGGACAGGGAAAGCAGCATTCAAGGACGACAGTCAACCACAAAACACAAAAACAAACACGGAAAGAGACAAACGAAAAAGCAAAAGTAATAAAAAATGCAAAAGACATCACAAACACAAAAGGGTTGACAATAGGGCTACCGCCTTGCAACGGTCAGTGGCAAAGTAGGCCACTGGGGGTTTAAACCGGTTCTAGGGTGCACCAAACCTCACACTTACCCTACTGTCAACCCATTAAAACAGGACAGTGTAAATAAAGAAATCCCCGCCATGATTAAGTCTCTAACCAACAAGGCAGCATCAATAGGCAATATAAGTAAAATACAAATATGCTCGTGTAAATATAATACAAAAAACCAATAGCCTAGAAAGCCACAATGAAGGTACTCAATGACTTGGCAGAAGCCAGTGCAACAAGAAAATATGTCTAGCTTTTATTTTGAAGCTTTTAGTAGCATCATTATCAAAAAATCAATATTCAACCGGTTGAACAGTTACGTAATTAAAATTATGACCTGACTGACGAAAGTGTTGGTACAAGTAATTTTTTAACTTTTTAGGATTACTTGCATTATATTTGTGTTCACGAAATCGAACTTTTAAGGATCAACCTGTTTGTCCAACATATTGTATACCGCAAAGTGGTGCATTTCAAGTCAGAACATAAATGACATGAGTAGTACGTCAATCAACATTTGAAGATAAACATACATTAAACAATCTACCATTAACAGCTGATTTAATGGTGGACTTGCACGATAAATAATTGCAACAACTGCACCTCTTAGCATTGCACTTATAAATAGAGGGAAACACACTGCGTCTTGAATGAACTAAATGATTTCTGAAAGGAGACTTTATATGGTATTTCCTCAAAACAGGTGATCCTAGAGGAGTTACGGAAACTTTTGAGCCATTATTAAAAATCCTAGTAATATTATTAGAAGGAACATGAAACGAGGTTGCCGAATGAAGATTTTAAAGGTGTAAGGCGTACATATGGTTTAGTTCTAAGAAATGAAGAGTTATTTTGTGGAATTTGTATTGATGACGCAGAGTGTAACCGAAGAGGTGAAAGATTTATTTTTAAAGTTTTAGCTAAAAGACTCATAATTGTTTTTATGGAGAGTAGTACCATTCTGTGAAAAGCGAAATAAGGGCCAATAAGTATAAATTAGAGATACGAAATAGAATCGTATCAAAGATCCATAAGAAATAATATTAGTAAACTTACGGACTGTTAAAAGAGGTCCAAAACTCACGTCAGTGTCTAATGCAAGGTAATGAGGAAAGTTAAAGAAAACCCTAATAAAAAGGGCCAAAATGTCGATGAGCAGATATATGAAACACACGTGTTTAAGGAAAATTGGATCAATGAATGTCATACAATCCCTATAGGATGTAAAAATAACAATATTGATTTGATGTACGGGGAGACTTTTTACGGTCGCCACACGGCACAAACAACACAATTGTGCATATAAAGAAGGATAAAAATATCGGACAGGGAAAGCAGCATTCAAGGACGACAGTCAACCACAAAACCACATTATCCTGCTATTAGGGTTGTGTTTTCTTTCCTCTTTGATAAGAAATACCATTTTTGGCATTCACAACACATTAATGCATGAACAAAGTTTGTTATTGATGGTATTTCGATTGAATGTTTGCGAAATTTTCGGGCTGTAAAAGTGCGGTGTCATAGTAGTTCGGATGGTACATAATTTCGGATATTTTTTTATTTTATTTTTTATACATAATAAAATAATCGAATAAGAAAAACATTTATATTCATTATTTAATCCATCATTCCTTCTTTTATCAATGTGTGAGGAGTTCCTGGTATCCTACTTTTAAATGAATTCTAGTCTGGCTCCTAATTCTTTAACTTGGAGAAAGTGGTGAAAAATATAGCCAGAGGAGGCCCTGATAGTCTAATAAAACCTGATTACAAATTTGGCTCCAGCAAGTTCGGCTCCAGTTTCACCAAGTGACTAAGTCGGCTCTGATTAGTATCGTCTGGCAAAAGCGCTCGTACTCTCCTTTGCATCGGTTGTAAATTGCTATGAAATATTCTATTCTAACGTATTTGAAACAAAGTGGTAAATAAGTCCGCTGACTAGGGAGCATAAAGTGGTAGCAAAAAGAAAAATATAGTCAGAGGAGGTTCTGAGTTTGACTAATACATACGTAACAAATGTGTGCTATAAAAGTGAATAAAGACACATTTCCACTAAGAAAGAAATATTGGACCTTTCCATTTTAAATCAGGGCCTGTCCATTTTAAATCAGGGCCTGTCCATTTACAGAAGCAACAAGCCCTGGGCCTGTCTATTAAAATAATTTTCTGTGAGCATTGCTAACAATTTAAAAGAAGATTTTGAAATTTTCCTATACATGTAGTCTATGTTAAACATGCAAAATCTTTATTTACAAACTTTAGTAAAATTAACAAAAGAAAAAACGCATCCAAACAGGCAATAATAAAAATGAAGAATTAAAAAAAATACCTCCAGTGCGATTTGAACCTACGTCCCTAGCTTCCCAGTGTACAAGAAGTAATTCAAAGATTTTGACTATAGTCACCATCTTCGATGACCCGTTTAACTTATTTTAACAAATTCATTAACATTCATCTAAGGATCATCCATGTGACGCTTGGACAAAATTGACAAAGCTGTTTCGGAGAAGACTATTTTTTGAAGATTATCCCTATATACATGTGAACCCTAGTGCGGAGCCAAATGTGACCCCAAGATCCCCATTTGAACAAACTTGGTAGGGGACCATAAGCGTATAGTAAATGCAAAATAATAAACCTCTGGCACTTGTAGTTTCAGAAGACTATTTTTTAAATATTTTCCTATACAAATCTATGTAACACATTTGACACCTGGAGCGGGGCCAAATGTAACCCAAGGATCACCATTTGAGCAAGCTTGATAGAGGACCATAAGCCTATAGCAAACCCAAAATATTAAACCTCTGGCTCTTGCAGTTTCAGAGAAGAAGATTTTTTAAGTTTTCCCTATATAATTCTATGTAAAACATGCAAAATCTTTATATACAAACTTTAGAAGAAAAAAAAAAAGAATAAAACGCATCCAAACAGGAACGATAACAAAAAAAAAGAATAAAAATATACCTGCAGTGGGATTTTAACCGACGGTCTTAGCTTTCCAGTGTACCAGAAGTCATTTAAAGATGTTTTATGGCGCCCCTTGGATGTCGTGTTTCCTTATGTTAACAAATTTGAAAAACATTTACCTAAGGATCATTCATATGAAGTTTGGTCAAAATTGACCAAGCAGCTTCTGATAAGAATATTTTTTAAACAAATTCCCTATGTAAGACTTTGTAAAATATGTGATCCCAGGACCACCAAATGCAAAATATTAAACCTCTGGCTCTTGCACTTTCAGAGAAGAATATGTTATAAGTTTTTACATATACAAGTCTATGTAACACATGTGACTCCTGGGGCGGGGTCAAATGTGACCCCAGGGCAAAGTTGGTAAAGAAACATAAGCTCATAATAAATGCAAAATATTAAACCTCTGGCTCCTGTAGTTTCAGAGAAAAAGATTTAAAACAAAATCCTATATAAGTCTATGTAAAACTGTGACCCCGGGGTAGGCCAAATTGACCCTAGGGTCAACATTTGAACAAACTTAGAAGAGGACCATAAGCTGGTGCTACGTGTAATACATGAGAGCTCTGTGCCTGGTGGTTTCAGAGATGACGATTTTTTAAAAAAGAAAGTCCTATGTAAGTCTATGAAAAACAAGCAAAATCTCAATACAAAATTGTTGGATCAAACACTCTCGCAACCTGTCCAACGGCTCTTGAGAAGGAGATGTTTTAAGTTTTCAACCATATATGGTAATGGCAGACATCTTGGATGTCGCGCTGATCAACTTTTAACAAATCTAAAATGAATTCATCTAAGAATCATCCATGTGAAGTTTAGTCAAAGTTGGCCAAGCGATTTCTGAGGAGAAGTCGTTTGAAGCAAAGGTTAACGACGACGGACGGACGACGGACGACGGACGAAGAGTGATCCCAATAGATCACATTGAGCCTTCGGCTCAGGTGGCAGCTTGACCTTTATTGGAACAGTTTTCTTTTTATCAGTATCCATAGTAAACAATGTTACATGACAAGGTAACTGCTTGACATAAAAGCCGATACCTGCGACAAGTTAGTTATCAATATTCAATGCTTAAAAATACAAAATTTTCGTTCAGCAGTTGCATTACAAATGACTTGCGAATAACCCAACAGCAAAAACATGTGGAGTTTATGGTGCGTTTTCATTGACCGTCAGTATATTACAAATTCGCTATTAGGTTTGATTGAAAAGTGGATTGGTGTAAGGATAAAACTAGTATAACAGAAAGCTAAAAAATTATCGAAATCCAATAATACTATGATATGAATCAAAGATGCCAAATGTCGTTATCGCATTCTGTTTTTTTCGATTCTGTTACAAGCATCTGCGAACTTTCAGACAAGGAAACTTTGCAATCTGCCTATAACATAATATTATACTAAATAATGTCAAACTATGGCTAACCCATAAACGTGAAAACTGATGCATACTACTTTACTGTTATATAAAACTGATAACTTGCGAATCCACGCGGTTCATGTTAGTTACATAACTGTTCATAAAAGTTACATATTAACTGATATGTTCATATAACGAAAGTAGATTTAAATGTGTCTTCAAGTCGGGGTTTATAAAATGACTACAACACGTTTTCCCAAACCAACTTTAATTATTAGAAAGTATTTGTAAACCAACAGTTCTCTATTGAAATTAGAACAGCATGTAAATCTAAAAATTATGTAAGTAAAGTACAGTTTCTAACAACTCTTGTTTTACAGAACTAAATAATCCAAGTTGTAATTGCCACAACTGAGTCTAGCGGACCGTAATGCAAGCTATGTGTCTTGCTAATTGACTAATTGACTGCCCGGACTTGCGACCGGGGCTATCTTATACTGATCCACTCGCGGCAACAGCCGTGGGATCCTGTCTTAGTAACCACAAGGTTCCTGCTTTATTGCCTACATATATGGTCGGCATTTAATCTTCCATGACACAAACTATCCAGTTTAGCTTTGATCAGACCCACAAAAGAGTTGTAAATCAGCACCATCAGGTTACAACTGGCACTGCAGCTGGTAATACCCGTCATTAAATACGGTTGTTGGACACGCTACTGCAGTATGATGAAACAATGACCAATGGGAAATGGGGCCAATATACTCTGGCAACATCTGATGGTGGTAGAGTATATGTTTTTGTTTTCCAAATTACGTATTGAATCCCCAAAATAACAACTGTTCTTTTGTCTGGAAATTGTATTGTCCCGCGGATAACAGTTAGCCATTTGACATTGAAAGGTAGCTACATGCATTTATGTTGTCCATTAAACATATATGCACTTGTCCCCAACATCCCTCTAAATAAAGTTTAACTTTAAAGTTTATTTCAGCCTTCGTGTTTCAAAGAAAGATTTACAGCTATCTTATATCATATTTATATAATTTCTATCAATACTTCTGCTTATTTGCTAACCAAAATAATATCGAGACAACTCCGACCGATGCAACTCGAAGGCAGTTGCCTCAGTGTGAACTCCCTCAGTGTGCCTCAGGATAGCTACGGGCCTGATAAACTATTCGGGAACACACATTAAATGCGTTTGCCCAGAGAGTACTTTTATGTTTGCAAATTATTTTAAAAAGTGTTGAGTACGTTGTACATGGCTTAGCTTACTTTGGAAGACCAACTATATGTATGTCGTCGGTTATCATGTTGTATACTGATACCTCTACACACTTAACGTAAACAGCAGAAACATAAATCAAGCTATAAATGAATATTATCATCTTCAAGTAACCCAATGGCGTCAATGAGGCTCGAACCTATGGTCTCCGGATTATTTAGAGTCAAACGTACTATACGTTAACTCAATATAATAGTCGGACTAGACTAGCACATGCCAGCAAACACAAATCTACTATTTAAATTCCACCACATCGCATATACCTCAAGAAAAGCTTTCTTCCGTACTTTAACCAGTCAACAAGGTGACGTTGTATTCTGAATAACCGCTTACATCAATAGCAAAATTAATATGTTTTATGTCGAATATGTTTTTTTAGCTATGTCAAGATTACAGCTTTTAGTTCGTGAAGCTCGTTTGTATTAATTCAATAGTCGTGAGATATATAATGGGAAATAAAGCTGATTTATAAATGGACTAAACTTACGGTTAGTACATATAAAAAATGTTGAGAAATTGTTTCAGTTACTATGAATGAAGGTATTGTGATGCAGTCAGTCTTGACTTCAAATTCAACAGAGCGATAACCGAATTACACACTCCCAAATCGTGTCAATCAAGTCAGGCATGGACCGTTCAAATCAGGTATGGACCGTTAAAATTAAACCACAAGTGGACACCCTATACTGCAAAGCAAGGATGTTGTATTGGTATATTTACATTATTAAATAAGGATTGGTAGTTCATGACGGGATTTCTTTATTATCATCCTAGAACCTGGTTTAAACCCCTAGCGGCCTGTTTTGCCACTGACCGTTCCAAGGCGGTAGCCCTATTGTCAACCCGTTTGTGTTTGTGATGTCTCATTTCGCTTTTATTCATCTTTAAGTTTGTTCTTTGTTTTTGTGTGTGTTTGTAGTTGACTGTCATCCTTGAATGCTGCTTTTCCTGTTCGGTTTTAATATCTATATTTAAAGGCAAAATACATGCATTACATAATTTGTTAACAATAACGAACTGTCAATAAATCATCATGTCATGCAGTTTTCTAATATATATGTCTACTTTATAGTATTGAGTTCCCACTTCAATTTAGATATTTGAAAATGTTTTATACACTGGTATGAACTGTTGTCCTTTTTTGTATCTAATACCAGATGGAAAGCAGCACAACTGTTCCACGCCATTTCACGATCTACATGTTGTTTATTTATTCAGTACCATTCAGAATATAGTTTGTGAATGGCGGTTCTGATTCCAGCAAACATCTGGTTCAACAATTATCAAACTCTCTCATCTAGATGTAAGTAAACCGAGGACCCGACCATGAGCATGAAGTGTGTAGTATGTATTATTTGAAGTGTTGTGTTACCATTGCATCACCAAGAGGCACGGTTATACGTATTCATGATCAATACTGTGTAATCATACTACTATATTACATACAAACAATAGCACACATAACAGGTTGTTATTACTTAAACATCGTATGTGTAATATCACATCCTCTTGGGGGGTGCCAGTGGATATTATCAACCCGAGAATGTAATGTCGACCACTGGCACTCTCAAGAGGATGCGATATTTATTTTATTATACCAAACACATACTCCTAATATACTAATATACTCGATAATATGACAATTCTTACATTATGTCATCGTCTGACTATTGTTGCACTATTTGGGGAAAGGGAGTTAATTCAAAGCTGAAATCATGAAAATAACAAAAATTCAAAAAAGGGCAGCATGAATAATACTGAATAAAGACTTAAAAACTAGCTCAATGTTAATGTTTAAAGAATTGTGTTGGTTATCATTCGAAAACCGATGTCTATATCATAAAGGAATATTAGTTTTTAAATGTAAAAATGAACTAATACCAAAATACCTGTCAGATCTAATTTGCTTCTCTCACAATGAAAAGTACATGTTGCGTTCCATTAAGCGAAAATATCTTGTTCCACTGAAACATCGAACAAACTATTTTAAAGATTCTTTCATCTATTACTGTACCAGTACAATAGTATGGAATACAATTCCTTTACATATAAGTAACATCAATAGCTTTAATTTGTATAAATATAATTTAAAACAATTTCTCTTCCAAAAACAGGATATAAACTAGCTGATATTACTATATAATTATGTCGCTGTTGGGTTGTTGTTATTATTTTTTTTCTTGAGTGAAACTGATACTGTATGCATGTAATTGCTTAAATATATAAGTTTTATAAGTTTATTTCTTTATTTAAGCCAAATATGGCCCATGAAGATGTTTAAATAATATAAATATCTATACATAAATTTCACTGGTGAGAGATGAGCAAGAGCATATTGTATTTATATAGCAAGTTATTGTATATAACAAACTACATGAATATAAGTAATTCTCTCTTTCCATTACATGCAATAACTCATTTATTTACTTAGTTCTCTTATCCATTCAGCCTTACATTCGTATATTATGTATAAGTCATGGCATGTTTTAATAAGTAAACAATAACATTCATACGCAGTATGATTTAGCAAGTTTAAGGAAATAAGTAACATATCCCTTTTGGGAGAGATCTTTCTATAAATCAGTTATTTATACATAAAGCAGGTATTTATACATATCGAGCTTGTAAAATTAAGTTCAAGAAAGTTCCCTGTGTTACTCTAGTATTTATTTATAAGTATTCGTAGTTCAAAAGCTTTCATACTATTTTTGTTAAACATGTTAAAAAGTTTATCAAAAGATGTTATGACCCTATCATTTTGCAACGTACTGCATTCTTGGTGGTGGACCATTTTACAGTTCGCCACTGTGCTTTCCTCTTTAATTTTACGATGACCGGACAGGCTGTGGACCCTATCATGACGCCTACCTAAAGCCCATTGGGACGGTGGCGTTTGATGTTTGTCTATGATCTTTCTTGTCGTGCCCTTAATGGTTTATTCTGTTGTTGCTCTGGCTTCTGCCAAGTCAATGAGTACCTTCATTGTGGCTTTCTAGGCTATTGCTTTTTTATATTATATTTACACGAGCATATATATTACCTATTGATGCTGCCTTGTTTGATAGAGATTAGATCATGGCGGGGATTTCTTTATTTACACTGTCCTGTTTTAATGGGATGACAGTAGGGTAAGTGTGAGGTTTGGTGCACCCTAGAACCGGTTTAAACCCCCAGTGGCCTACTTTGCCACCCCAGTGGCCTACTTTGCCACTGACCGTTCCAAGGCGGTAGCCCTATTGTCAACCCTTTTGTGTTTGTGATGTCGTATGTATTTATTATTTATTATTACTTTTGCCTTCTTGTTTGTCTGTTTGCGTGTTTGTTTCAGTGTTTTGTGGTTGACCGACCTCCTTGAATGCTACTTTCCCTGTCCGATCTTTTTATATTTCTTTGTATACGAACACGGATAACTTTCTGATTTCAGACTCGCATGTGCCATTTATTAATTGTGAACATTTTAAGAAGCTTGGGTGTTTCCAGAAGTATTTTTTATATATATAGTTCTTAAATCGTTGTAGTTTTTGCACACGTCCTCCAATAGGTTACATTGTCTTGTAAAGGTACACTTGCAGGCTTATGCCACCGGCCACATTCAATTTCTAATCTATGCGATGACAGTCTGAGTTTTGTCAGAGCAGAGCGAAATTTAGATATATTTATTTTATCTAGATATGGTTTAAATTCAAAAGTAGAAATGGTCCTATAAAAAAGTGCTCGTGTGGATATATTTAATTATGCGTCCCATTCTTGAATAAATACATCTTGAATTCTTTGTTTGAACATCGAAAGAAAAATATTAACATCTCCGATACCTTGCGCTAGCCACCCATCGTAGAAACCTAGTCTAGATAACAAATGTTTGACTTGTGATGTCCAGTTTACTCTGTTAATGTGCAATTCACTATCGTTTTTAAGCATACTATAAACTATGTTTGTGTATTTTGTTTGATCAGTGGCAGACAACCAATATTTAATTATTATATAATATCGTTTATTTATAAATTTATGCGTCCTATTTCACCGTATATGCAATTATTTTGCGTTGTTATTTTCACTCCCAAAACTCTTTTACAAAACCTTAAGTGTTTTTTTTTCAATGTTTGATCCTTTATTAATTCCCATACTTCAGATAAGTAATTCAAAATAGGTGGTATAAGCTTGTCGAATAACTCCAATGAATGTTTTGGTGATATATCTACACATTTATTAAGATATCTATTCATTTGGAATATAGCTTTAAGGGATTGTCCTGCCAGCATTGTATCAGTTTCGTTAAAAGCTCCCACTGTTGTGTAAACAACTCCTAGATATTTGAATTTATTTAATAATTCTAGCTCGGTGTCTTTTAAATAGAGCTTAGTAGTACGTGGTAACTGTCCGCCTTTTCTAAATATTACTTTTGTCTTTTTGGTATTAACTGTTTACCTCCACCTGTCACAATACTCGGCTAAAACATTTAACGATTTCTGTAATTCCTCTTTGGACTTAGCAAACAATATTATGTCGTCTGCGTAAAGCAACAGACACAATTTGAGCATTCCTACATTAATACCTTCTACATATTTAGTTATGAACTCTTCCTCCATATCATTTAAGTACATGCTGAATGAAAATGGTGATAATCATTCCCCTTGTCTAACACCCAAAACACACGAGAACTCTTCACTAACCGTATTAAAATACTTTTCTTTTGATTTGACACACATGTACATAGATTTAATAACATTAAGTATATTTCCGCATAGGACATCTCTAACTACAAAGTCAAAGGCCTTCGTAAAATCAACAAATGCACAAAATAGTTTTTCTCCTTGACTGAGACTATGAGAAATGACACCATGAAGTATAAATATCTTGTCTACCGTGCTCATTCCTTTCCTAAACCCTGCTTGCGCCTCTATATATACGTGGTACAATTCTGCCCAACAATTCAGTCGATTATTAAGAATTCTAGAAAATAGTTTTCCTAACGTACTGGGTAGAGTTATACCCCTGTAGTTGCTAGGTTCACTGGGGTGTCCGCTTTTAAAAATAGGTACGATATACCCTTCGCTCCATGATTCATTCTGGAAAATACCCACGAGTAAGACATGTGTTGAAAAGTTTGTGAAAATACGGTAAGAGTGCGTCGGAGCCGTGCTTAAAGAACTCATTTAATAAATTATCTGGACCGGAAGATGATTTATTTCGCAACTGAGTTAACGATTTTATTATTTCTGGTCTTTTTATTTCTATATTAAGTTCATCGAACATGACTTGAATCTCGCATTTAGATATCGTTCATTAAAATAAATCACATCGTCATCTGCTGATAGAAGTTGTCATCGGGATTATTTATCGCCTTAAAGTACCTTGCGAAATTATTCGCGATACGGTTTTAAATATCCGTCATATATGACACTATGGATATCTTGATTATGAATTAAGAATTTTATGAATGTATTAACCAATGAGTGTTTGTCGGATTTGTAGTATTGTCGTGTATATGGATGTTTGCGTGTGTGCGCATGAGTATGAATGTTTTTATATGTATTTATAACTGTTATAGCATTATTGTTCGAAGGCCACATTGAACACACAAGTAACACGTGACTGATCTATGCAGTATGCAGAAAGTGCGATAACACGCTGTGTGATATGCGGATTGTTGACAACAAATTGCAATTATTACGAGTTGATTGGATTATGTCGGGTTGTTGTGGATTAATCAGGAGATAATTGGGATGGGAGAATGTAACTTAAAGTAGTTGAACTGGAGAGTTTGTTAATATTGGCAGTTTGTGTATCGTCTTGCGTGTATTGTTCAAGACGGAAATGAAACAAGAGTTTGTTCGTTTTGCGCAAGTAAGTATAATTGTTTTGATTGTTTTTTTGATTTAAGTTTGTGCTTTAATAAATAAAATAAATAGCAATTTTGGGATAATATCTGGTCATTTGAAAAGAAAAAAGAAGAAATGAAGGTAATTATCTGTTAACTTCGAATCAAAGCTTGTCAATTTTTTTAAAAAACAAATACTAGAAATAACTTACAAAATATAACAAAAATAATTCAGTTATTACTATTATTAAGTGTGTTGGTCTATTATATATTTACGATATATTTTTAAATTATTTATATATGTTTCTTCAGACCTTGGCCCGCCACTTCAACCTGGATGAAGATTCAATGATGATCGAGTGGAGACAAGTGAGGGAGTAACAAAGAATGACAGAGAGCTACAGGAGTCTCACCCCAACTTGTACAATATTGCAGCTGTTGGTCTGTTTCTTCCAACATCAACAGCAGATTGGGAGAGGGGATTCTCTACACTCAAGAGAATTAAGACAGCACATGTCAACTCTGAGTAACAGAGTCCTCATGGCACTGCTGGCAGTAGTAATGCAGGGCCGACCTCCATCTGAGTTTGAATATGACAGGGCAGTGGAATAATGGCACAAGGCCAGGCCTAGAAGGTCAAGCATCTGAATAGGAACTGCTAGCTAATGTGTACAAGTCAAGACATTGAATGTGCTGTTTTATTTCCAGGGATGAATATTGTGTAGTTAATGGTATTATATGTGTGCATGATGTGTTGATGTATATGTTGTATTATTGTGTATAAACTTATAATAAATCTTTGTATGTACGTTTTCTTCTTCATCGTGTATTAAAACATGGATTATTTATTATTGTTTATTGTATGAATTTCAGATGTTGCATGTTGTGTTGATTTGTAAGTTGTATTATTGTGTTTGAACTTATTTTAGTAAATATTTCTATGAGTGTTTTTTAAATAAAAGTCTTAAAAGATGCATTATTTATTATTGTTTATTATCATAAATATATAATTATATATGGCTTCCTAACATCACTAATATCACACACAAGAGTGCCTCACCATCAATACAGGCAGTTACTAAAAGCCAAAAAATCGAACACAGGAGGGGGTCGCCCCCTCCCGTACCCTCCCCTAGCGCGCGCTAAATGCCACTATGCTTGCAAATAATCCTGTGGAGAACCCTGATAAGTGTTTGTATTTTATATGCATAACTAAATGTGTTTTAACCTTCGTTAAATACAGAAATTATTATTATTATTATTATAATGAAGAAAAAATTGTGGTTGTTGTTGAAAAAACATCTTTTTTTAGAACTGAGCTTTTTAAAAAGCTAGCGGGCTGATAGTTGGCGCTATCACCCGCTATGACGCGTTGAGGGTGATAGCGAGAAAAATAAACCCAATAGGCTTCATGATAAGTTATGAAAAAATATATTATAGATACTCGTTATATTGACCCCTTATAGCAAATTATTAACGCACTATTTATGATAGAGAAGTGATATTCTTAGTTTCAGAAAATGTTTTACTTCTATTTTGAAAACTTTTAATAGTTACCAACAGAGAAAAATGAAAAAGAAAACAAGAAAATGTAATTATAACATTAGTATGTGCATAAAATGCAATGTTCCGTATATAACAATGGAATAATGGAATTCTACATTAAGAAAATACTATTCCTAATCCGACTTCATTAATAGGGGACTGGGTGTTGCCCAGTGGATAGCATCGGGAGGACCCGGGTTTAAGTGTCAGCGGCGTTACCGAGTTTCATCAGTGTGTTCTTGGGAAAGACACTTTTTATTAGACTCGTATGAGGGTCGTTACACAACATGAGATTCATTTAAATGTGATTTAATTAATAGACACTTTGTCCTTATGTTTTGAATTTTACGGTTTATTAAGGTTAATATGGAACAAATTGGAGTTACACAATCCATATTGAAGCTGTTTTATAGCCTTACAATATCATGAATGACTTTAGAATTGTAGGTATAAAATTTGAACAGGCAAAATAGATCTGAAGCAACGTATGTGACACCACAAACATAAACGGGCCGACAATGGGGGGTACCACCTTGGAACGGTCAGTGTATCAACGGGCCGACAATAGGGGTACCACCTTGGAACGGTCAGTGTATCAAGGCCACTAGAGGTTAACACATATCGACAACAGCTGTGTTGTCGTGAACAGTTTAGAATAACGTTACATTATAATATTAATATTCAGCAACACCGAATTGCAATGCCCCGTGCACATAGAAACAATCGGGTATGAAACAAGTTAGCATATCTGTCCTGACAAACATCCGAAAACCCCAATTAATTTCAATGTTCATACATAGCCAGAGGCTTGAAATTAAAACAAAAAATTGAGTGCAGAACTTAAACAGCCCTTGATTTAATGGACGATTTGCTCATTCAGCTGCCTAAGGCAGCTGATCCGTATATGAGTTTTGTATCTGTCTATGGTTAACAGACTGTGACTCATGTAAGTGGCGAAAAGCATGCTTTACAACTTGAATTCCTAGAGAACTCGTCTAAACAACTTGAATGGTATAAAAACATATATTTTGAAACGTTAAGAGGTTACGTTTCGCCTGTAGATTTGACGTTTTCTTAGATCAGTCTACTCAGTGTAGAATGCGGCAATGTTTTCGGTATTTTCATGTGTCCGGGATGTTTACGGTGCAAATTGAACTCGTAAGTGCAACTGAATGAAATCGCAAGTATTGGAATGGAATAAGTGCAACTCTTTAAATGTATTTTCATGGATGAAGATCCATGAAATTTATTGAATCCATAAATATATAAGACAAAGTTTAGCGTTGTATCGGTTTTATTTATAATCCCAAAAAGAAGCGAAAAAGAAGCAAATCAGCTTGACGTTCACACTGTCACTTAAAATGATTTTTGATTTTTTTATCAATTTGAATGATTAAATAAGAAAATTAAATTCTGATGAAGATTGTTAACCCGAAACGTTAACAAGTCTGTGTTGTTAACTATCATTAAGGATTATATCAATGGCCAAGTTTTACGGTGAACACAACACTATTGCCGCATCCATTGCGTAGTTATTGCTTTTGATAAAAACAGCAACACTTATTTCAGCTTGATAACTCTCAGATTTTCATTAATTATACAAACACGTCTTTGCATTCCTATCACTTCACAGGCCCACAGTCATGTGTATTTACCTATCGTCAGCTTTTTTACGCTTGCGTAAAACCTTGCTTGTTTAATATGAAATAAACATGAATTAAGATATATCCTAGCGATACAAATAAAAGAAGATATTGTAAACAGTAAGTCATATTCCACAAATTAAATTGATAATGAGTATTGTACTTACATGCATTCTGAATCTACAAAGCAAGTGCAGCAACAGAAGCTAGAAAGATATAGTTCCCGTACATTTTCACATTTGTTTTGTTTTCTTATTTATATCCTTCTGTATATAACAATCTAATCTCCTATTATGACATATAGTATAATCAGAATCTACATTACTAGTCGAAAAAATGAAATAACATAGAGGATTGCAAATCGCGACAGGAAATGCACTTGAACATAGATGAAGGAAAGCTTCACCGGTTTATTGGCATAAAATATAATGACTAATATAGTCTCTAAAGTAAAATGACAGAGTCACGTTTTTAAATATGAATAATACATATTTTCGTTTACCAGTTCAAGGTTTAAATGTTGCATTCATGCTTTATGGGCATTTGCTAGCAAAACAGCATCGGATGTAAAACGGTACATACTATTCGGTGTGGTGCATCTATCGGAATTGTTTAGAATTAAATTTTCATAGACCAAATTTGATTGTTAGCCTTTTGTCAACTTTCATCATTCGAATCACAATGAAAGTAAAAAATCTCTTAAGAGAAATGCAGTTCACATAGACAATAGTTGTTTTTCAAATTTCTGTTCCTCAAAGGAGATAATATTTTGAAAATGATACTATGCGTCTTTTTTATTATTTTTCATTATGATGTCCAATACAGTACATGTTAATATATTGTCTCTGCCTTTTTCCTCATCAAATTACATTACTTAATATCCTGAATTCACTGAAGTATAACACTTGTTGTAGAGACGCCTTATAGGTCAACATAAAGCAGTTATTTTTCATTCTGTTGACCTCTCACACTTGGTCCCAGAAGGCATAGAACACGGCTCTAACTTGAAGGCAACCGTGTTTGAAGTTGTGAATACATTAAGTATTAACTTTGTACATTAAATTCCTATCTAAAACAAGATGGTCAGTGAAAAGGCAGTGTTTAACCAACATATATACTTGAACCACTACGGGAATCTGCTGTTTTTAACTTTTATCGAAGGGGAAAAAATATGTATTTGTCATTCCGACAGAATAAGACTGAAAAAGAAAAAAGAATAATATGTTTAATGTAAAACACATGTTTGGAGACGGCCGATTTGTTTTGAACGGTTGCGTTCGGGAAAACACTGAAACAGATTTTTTATTATTAGTTATGCGATGTGGAATCATATTTTCTTCAAATCTATGGCTGAAGTTTACCGTAGTGCTTTTAGTGACTTTACTATTTTAATCCCAACAAGTATTGACCATTTTCTTACTCCTTAGCTAACTAATGTGTGAAGTATAGAGTTGAAACCACATATAATACAAAAGTGTACACATAGTTCGGCCATAACCTTTTAAACTAAAATTCATGGTTATTTTTATTTCTAACAAAATAAGGCAATCCATGGTTTAGTGTACACTTCGTTATGAATCCAACAGCAAATGTATTTGCCAATAAGCAAATATCTAGAAAATTTCGTGCAGAAACGAGAACAGGAAGTAAATATAGGTGGATTATCAACACCTTGATTTGAACATTTCTTTTATTCACAATTTGTACAGTTTCATTACACATGGGCATGAACTAAAACTAACAACATTGAGAAAAACAACGCCTATACTCTTTGTTTTTCTTTTTTTCTTTTTCGAACTCTTGTTTTTCTTCAGTAAACACAAGAAATATAGGTATTAAATAAAATCCATCTTGACTTTAAAATGGCTGACGTAAACAAGTTCGTTTGAAAGACACGTCATGCGATTTAAATGTCGTAAATGGTCGTTGTTCAAGATTCAATTTTATTTAAATTTTCAGTAACGTCATATTAATATCATATTAATATCGTGCCGTATATGCCGTTGTTATTCTAGTTTCTGCACTTTTTAATTCTCCGTCGTCCTTTGACATAATAACACTATTGATAAAGCCACTGTGAGCCTTAATGCAAAACATGAAACAGATAAGATAATGTATAACATGCTTATAGCACTAACAAATAATTAGTCTTTATCATGTTTATAACACGAAAAAAACAAAAAGTATAATGCTTTACAAGTATAAAGTAATAAAAAAGCAACGTTAAAATGAATCCGATGAACATAAACAATAATAGCCAACATATTGTATACATAATTCTATTCTGTCTTACAGTAAATTTATTAAAATAAAAAAATATATATTTGTTTGCCCTTTCATTAACTTTTAGACGTAATATTGGCCAACAAATGCATGCATTACTCATTAATTTAGAGGCACACAAAAATAACGAGTAAACATAATTGTAAATTAAATACAATGGAATTATGAACAAAACTTAACGCCTGTAACTAATGTAAACTATTTTTCAAGTTGCGTTTTGTTCATTATAAAAATTATACAAAGTCATTGTCAATGAATGGTTAATGTGATATATCAATAATTTGAATTTTAAGAAAATAAGTACAAGAGAGCGCCATCGACCGTATAACTTATTTCTTTTTAAATTCGAATAGTAAGTGGTCTTTAACCGGCTTATAGTTCAACCTGCTCATACTCTGGCGGCTTCATTTTATCTGCATGCGTGCAGTAGTTGAGCACGCCCACTGACTACCAGCAACCATCTTCATAGCAAACCCTGTAATGTTCGCGCGCTTTCCACTCTACACACGCCATGTGCTATTAGGAAAACAAAACAAATTAAACTGTGTTAGGAAATTACTACGATATGTAAATTAGAGGGCCTCAACATTGAAATTGTCTCGAATTTGATTGGGTGTAGATTTGGTTGCCACAATGAACTATACATACCGTTGTAATTACCAACTATTTAACAAGTTTCAAGTAATAACAAGTCAATTACGTATTAAGTCAAATACTTGCACCATTTAAATCTCTTTCATTTAATATATTCGTATTATAAATATGATTGCTATAACGCCAAAATGGTACGATGATACCATTATGATGTTGCGACTTCTTTCGACATCATAACATGGCATCAGCGACGTCGTATCAGTTAACGTTGCCATTGTGCCATTGTACCTTCATATCATCGAAATCGTTATGATGTCATGTATGACGATTCAAATTAATTTAGTCTAGATCATCTGCGACGCTTGCTTGTTTTCAATACAAACGTCTAGAACAGTTTTTCTCAAAAATGTTTGACTTTGGACAAGATTCTGGTATCGTTTCTGATTGGCTGATACAGACGCACCTGCTATTGAAGATATACAGAAAGGCAGAAAGGCAATACTTTAATAAATGAAGAGGGAAACTTCATCATTATATCGACAAACTAAATGTGGATGGTCATTAAAACTATAATAAAAAAATAATAATTACGGACATGTTTCAGTTTTTTCTGCACAAAGGGTCAATACGTTTGTATTTACAATCAGGCGTCGAAGATAATCAAGACTAACTGCATCTCTACATTATAACACCTCCGCCTGGTGGTACAATTAACATATATACGTATACATACACGTACATACAGCGTACATGAGTGGGATCACAATACAGTCTCAACCACCCACATGCTGTATAAAAGACAGTGCTAATGAAAGGTGCGGGATCACTAGAACTCATTGCATGAAGTAAAATATCAAATGGAGATAATTAATTCACAATAGCAACTGTTGAAATATTGCATCTAAGCAAAACAATATAAAGGGAGACAAACAACCGTCAAACGAACTACGGCGGGTGCGCCTTGCTACACATAAAGCAAACATATACATCCACTTCCTATAAAAGAAGGCTTTCCACACGCTGACAAACTGCATCTCTCTCGCCTCCGAGGCCGAGAAAGTAAAAGCGCTTCATTTAAAACATTCCCGCCTCTCACCGCTGCAGGTTCGAATCCCACTGGGAGCTTGGCTTGTCAAAAGAGAACTTATCAATTCATATGGATGGAGGGAGGTATACAGTACTGGTTCTACCCAGAAAAAATGGGGTGCTATTCCTCTACTACCAACAAAATGCTACCGTCATATATGGCCTAACATGTGCTAAAATGACGTAAAGCACCATTCAAACAAAACAAATATCTATATACAAAGAGAGAAAGAACGAGAGAGATAGAGATGAAGAAAGAAAGAAAGAAAGAGATAAGTGTATAACATTGCCTTTTAGTCGTCTTAGTTTAACCCAGTGTATACATGAAAGCTGACAGTAATATTACCAATAAGGAAAACAAATTCAGCAAGGAAAAAACACTCGGGACAAGTACGTCTCTCTTATAGCTATATTTCAACATAATTACAAATGCTATTCTGTTAAATTATATACTTAGTAATACTTTGTCAGATATATTGATGTGTCACCTCTGTGATTTACTTTGTTTGAATATCAATGCGGAATATGAATGTCACTTAGTCGCTGGTTTAAAGGGTGATTTTTTGTTTGTTTTTCATTGTCTCTATACAAAACCATTTGACTCAGATGTTTCCAGCTCTTTGGACCACATTGACTTGATTATGTGTATACACTTTGATTTAAGTCTTGCCTATGCAACGTAATCATTGCATCCTTGTGACTGAGACAGTTTTGATACTGGGGTAACTTTCGTATAAATGGCATAGTGCATGCAATATAATGTTACATGACATGTTTATGTTATCGGAGAAGGGGCGTCCGTTGCCGAGTGGTTAGAGTCTCTGACTTGCAATCACTTGCCCCTCACCGCTGTAGGTTCGATCCCTCAGGGGCCTAGGAATCTTTATGTGAGGAAGCTATCCAGCTGGCTTGCGGAATGTCGGTGGTTCTACCCAGGTGCCCGCCCGTGCTCGAAAATTGCCCAGAGGGGCACCTGGGGTCTTCCTCCACCATTGGAAGCTGGAAAGTCGCCATATGACCTTAGCTGTTGGTGCGACTATAAAATCCAATTCAATTCAAAAGTTATCGGAGAAACGAAGAGAACATTGTTTAAATGGTCACTAAATATTTGATTCAGGCACCGCACTGAATGCAACTAAATTTGCTCTGCATGACATGCCGTTGCTTCCTGCAAAATAGTTTTGTCATTGCAAAATAGTTTTGTCATTGACACTTCAGTTTGAGAGTTTTATATGTTTCAAAAAAGCAAAACACTTTTAACTCCATATTAAATAAGGAGTGGACAATTAATGACACCAGGCGCATCATTTGTTCAAACTTAATTCGTCGTTTGTTTGTGATTGCTTATTTCAATCAAAAGTAAATGTTCCTGATGAAAATATATTAAAGAGCTGTCCCTTAATATCTCTATATACAACAATGGGACCCAGGGCTTCATTTATACAAAATGTATTCTCCATGTCTATCAGTAGATACAGAGTAAAAGAAAAAGTTAGTATATCATCAGCTGGTTACAATGATATATTTATAGTTTTTTCAACGGTTTTTGAGCAGCACGACAATGCCTGTGTAGTAGTTTTGAGAGCATTTCTGAATTTTCATATCAACGTCTTCTCATATCAACGTCTTCATTTCAAAGATTGGCATATGAACTTGTGTTCTGTATATGACGAAGCACAACTTCATGACAAAACTTGTATTGCTCCTGTAGAAAAATAAAATAATAAAATAAGGGAAAAGAAGCCTTAGACATAGCGCATCTTATTATATTATTATATAATAGTATTTTTATGTCTACAGTGTCTTATATTACGGAAGAAATATTGCGCCAAATCCATAAATTCTTGATACAGTTAAGAGACGAACAACAGACAATTGGAAACACATACAGACTTTGCTAACAACATAAATATTGAATTTGTGATATTTTCTTATGAATGTTTGTCAAATACTAAACCATGATTAAACGTGATTTGTTTTATTTAATTTGTCAAAAAAAAAACAAGAGTTTAAACATTAAATATGTATGCGTACATAGTTTGGTAAGATCTGCTGACGTATCTGCCTCATATATCTGATAACCTGTGGAATGGCGACCTCTTGGTCAATCCTGATTATATTTAGAACGTTCATCAGTACCACAAATAGTCCGCTTCTCTCGGCACCATTCCTGGAATTGGATTAACTATAATAATTTAACACTAACTACAATGAATAATATATCCTAACTTCACTGATAATTTGATACGCGTTATTGTTAGTATGTTAATCTGTATACGAGGTCAAATAAATATGTATGATAATTAGGGGAGACATATTTTCAATCATTGTTGAAATAAGCATACAATAAAATAAAATCAACATTACCTGGCGCCATTGCTGGAGTTGAGATGTTGTATGACATAACACTAATAATTATTGGTCTGCTAAATCTGTTAGAAATGGGGAGACCAGTTTTCGTCACTTGTTTTGTAAATATAATTATATACATGTACAATGTACATTTATAATCACGAAAATATGGTATGGTGTGTATGGTTCCTCCAAACAAGTTCATGTGGACATACTCTTGTTTTATAAACTATGAATAATAATAGTTCAATGCAAGAATTAGTGGTTATGTTACTCACACGAGCGTAAGTTGGATCATGGACGTGTTGATGAAGTTCGAATTTAGCAATTTCTAAAGTAAATGTTTCTACTATAAATACTGTTTAAATTGGTTTTAAATACGTAAATATTAATAACATTGCATATTGAAATGCTTTGTTACTAGTATTTATATTGATAACATCTCTATATCCGGGTATCTTTGTGTATTCCGGCATTTAAACACTACTGAAAGAAGACAACTGTGTTTCGTAATATTGACTTACAAACATTGAACTAAGACAGGGTTTCCTTCTGATTGTCTTTGCTTTTCCTCAACTTCTTGTAAAAGATTTATCATAGCTTCGATATCTTGCGGAACTGGATCATCTCGTGACCATTTTCTGAATGCAATCTGTGTTATGCACTTCTGTTCCTGTCCCTATTGAAATGAGGACAAAATGAGCACGTTACTGCTGACAGTGTTTACATAGCGGGATTAAATTTGTTTTTATTATTTATATTTTTGTTTGGTTTTCCGAATCGATAGAAGTCGTGCAGACATTAAATCTATTTCAGCAAGTGGCTGTTTGATTCTATTTGATTATAATCTCTCCTATTGACCAACTTTGGCTGAATATGTGCTTTATACCCCAACAATAAATTAAACTTGACGAACTATAGTTTTGTATATTCCGTTTATGCAAACCTAAAACCATACATCTGGTTTAAAAATAGCACACAATGTCGTTAGATTTTCTACAACAATTTTTAAGAGCTAAGTTACAACAAACATTTTTAACAAATCCTTTGATTACAACAACAAATAACATAGATATTTGGAATTAAGAAAGAACTTACCACTTGTAAAAGGTAAACTTATTGGATCGTTTTTATTAAAAGAGTAATTCATTTTTCAGCAATATATAACCTTTTATTCGAAAGTAAAGGCCGTAAGCTGCTAAATATTAAACTTACTCGATCAGATGGTAATGACGAATCTAAAACTGCTCATGGACAACAAAGCAAGTCAACGACATACTCGAATATTTACTAGTATGGGTTGTAAACGTTGTAAATGCTTACTTTAAATTCCATATTAAAATGTCTAATCGTATAATCAGCTTTGTTTTCCTCTTTAGTGAGTTCCAATTCAAAGGGCCCAACAGTTAAACTTCCCTGCTCTGGCAAATATTGTCCAACCTAACAACATAAGTTATAGTATTTTTAAATAATATTTTAGTATTTAAAACGAATATTATTTTTAAGACAAACTCAAAGTAATGGTATTCATTTAAAACATTGCACTTTATAGTATGTAAGTAACAAGTCAAAACATTTGCATTGCTATTTCAAGACTATTATGTCATCATCATTTCGTTTCTATGTTCTATTCTTCTAATGAGTAAACAACAATGTGATCACATGTTACTACACTTGATGCCTCATTGTTTTGATTATTGTATAAGAAAACACTATGTGAGATTTATTTTTTCTATCCTTAAACTCAATCTATAAAAGGGATATAATTGTAATTAATACACACCTTTTCCGTCCCACTGTCGTCAAAGGTGACGATAACCTTTATATGCTTTTCATTTATGAGTCTACAGCAGTCAACAACCGTGTGTTCCATTGGTGCTTGGGTCAGTAAGTAGCCATGTAAGTCTCTGCTACTCTATAAATCAGTTTTAAAAGAATCATTTTTAAACTCATTTTGCTGCACCTCAAGGGCACACTAGGATACGATATGGTTTTAATATTATATAACTTATAAGCCTCCAAAGTAAACAGTGTATGGTTTCTACTTAAATGTTGACATTAGTTACTAACGATATAAATAGCGCAAGGGAAATAACTACTTCAATGTGTTTCATTAACCATAGTACTAAAAGTACTGACGAGGGTTCAACATCAAATATAAAAGCCCATTGTAATTATTCTCAAAATGTTGATTAAATATATAGTTGCATGTTATCTGTCTTGTTTTATTGCCTTATAGGACCTTCTTCCTAGATTTTGTGTATTGTCCTTAGGTTCTACTGGTATAATAATAATATTGTAAAAACAAAAATGCAATGGTGTGATAATGCTATCAAAACACACTTATTTATGTACACATGTAATTAAAAGGTAAATATATGGGAAGGAAATGCCAAGTAAGTTGATAATGGCTCTCGGGCTAAAGCCCTCAAGCTCTTATCAACTAACCATTTGAAATGGAATGTTTACCCATGTATTTATCTATAAGTATTTAGTAGTTGAATTAGAGAAAGAGACTTATAGTGACATTGAATTGAAACAAATATTTAAAAAATATCAAGTCTTTACAATATTACGTAAAGCCAAGTTAGGCATTCTCTGATATAACCGTTATTGGACTTACCGGTAAGTATACTGCGTTGATGTAGTCGTTACATCCGGGCACATAATACGACAGGAACGGTCGGTAGTCATTGGCTTATGAACAGAATAAATATAGATATGCTTTTATGAACATTAAATATAACTATTATTAAATATCACACTGTATAATCGAACGCGTGCTGTATTTATGGGTGCAGACATGAATAATAAATGTACCCAAAGGAAATTGAGTCGTTTACATGAGTAGAAAGGATGCGAAATAAGTTTCAAACTAGAACTCAGGAGTATGTGTCTGGGATTGCTTATCACATGGATATAAAATGTGAAATATTGACTATGCATGATATTTAAAACATAGTTAATGCAAAATATAAATGTGTTTTCACTGTGAATTAATATACAAACAACCATGCAGTGTTACTCAGGAACTTTATGTTGATAAATATGTTGTTTTTTCTATGTCAAAAAAAGGTGATTCGAGTAAACTTGAAATGCTATTGGCTTCCGTTTTGGAAATCTTTCGTCGCGTTTTTCAGACCGTACCTGTTCATTAGCAACATTTAAATCGTACGGAATTTTGGACCTTATTTACTACACAGTGTGCACATTGACTACGAAACTGAAGCCCATTATAATGGATGTAATCGTCTTTGAATTGATATCCATAATTCTGCCAAATCGTCTCTAGTCCCTTTAAGCATTGTTCGTTTATGTTTCAACTTCTTTTTTTCTAAAGCTTGTAATCGAGTTGAGATTTAACGTTCGTAACCTTTGTATAACTAAACACTACGCTGTCAGGGCTACCGTAACCATAAACTTCGATAAACCTTTGCATAACTGTATTATCGTAATCCTGATCTCCTTAAAAATATGAAAATAAGTATTTAACGACTTGACTTATATTGTGACGTTATTTAAACATTTCCTACATTTTATTATTCGCTGAATAATACAGTATACATCCCATAGCCGGTTTTCACATATGTATTATAACGTATCCACACTTCACTGTTTGTATTTAACATCTTACATCTTAGCTTAACGGAAGACTTACCAGCCAGAATATTGTTGTATCTGTTCTTGTTTCTGTTTTCCGGAAGTTTTGCTGAAGAAAACACATCTTTTGTACCACTATCGTGTTCTTGAATGTTAAACAGAACTTCATTCGAGAGACAGACACTATCGCTCTGCATCTGTTGTAAATAAGAATATAGTTTTACTACTTCATTGTTATGTGCATACTGTATACCATAGGTTTTCAATAGTAGGACAACATTTAAACATGTGTGGCCAGTTTAAGATGATCGCTAAACTATTCAACAATAGACAATGCTCATTATTTCAAAATTTAACTAATTCAATTTTTCAAAACTACGAATTGTTTAATGTCAAGGACAGTTAATATATCAAATATATTATACATAATAAATATATATATTTGAACCTTTTTCGAGCATATGCTTCATTTTGTATGAGGTTGGCGTCTGGTGGCTAAACTTGATCTTTTCAAAAAACACTCGAGGTTATTTTTAGATGTAAAATTAAATCATAAATAATTGATGTTATGGAAATTAGGAAAGTTATACTTAAAAGTATTAAAATATAGATATATAAATCGAACATGAAAAACAGCATGCAAGGAAGACAGTCAACCACTAACACACACAGAAGTTGATATTTTCTTCAAACGTTTCTCATCTATGAATGTTTTCTGACAACTTTAAATTATTCAATATTTACCTCAAATGCAGACATCAGTCCTGTTATGCCGGTCTTCTTTTCGACTTGTAGTAGATTCATATATTCGTGCTCATAGTCCTGTGACGGTACTGCTGGGGTGTGTAAAACCACGGCTTCATATACCACCTTGTGTAGATATTTGTATTGTTCCTGTGGTAGTGATATAAACTTCAACTAATTCGTTATACAACTGTTGTTTTAAATGTGTATTGTTCCTGTGGAAGTGATATAAACTTCAACTAATTCGTTGATATATCTGTTGTATTAAATGTGTATGTTGGTATTGTTCCTATGGAAGTGATATAAACTGCAACTAATTCGTTAATACAACTGTTGTTTTAAATGTGTAATTTGGTTGGCTGTGTGTTTTAAATGTGTGTGTTGGTTGGCTGAGTGTTTTAAATGGTTATGCTGGTTGGCTGTGTGTTTTAAATGTGTATGTTGGTTGTCTGTGTGTTTTAAATGTGTATGGTGGTTGGCTGTGTGTTTTAAATGTGTATGTTGGTTGACAGTGTGTTTTAAATGTGTATGTTGGTTGGCTGTATGTTTTAAATGTGTATGTTAGTTGGCTGTGTGTTTAAATGTGTTTTAAAAGTGTATGTTGTTTGGCTGTGTGTTTTAAATGTGTATGTTGGTTGACTGTGTGTTTTAAATGTGTATGTTGGTTTGCTGTATGTTTTAAATGTGTATGTTGGTTGACTATGTGTTTTAAATGTGTATGTTGGTTGGCTGTGTGTTTAAATGTGTTTTAAATGTGTATGTTGGTTGGCTGTGTGTTTGAATGTGTTTTAAATGTGTATGTTGGTTGGCTGTGTGTTTTACATGTGTAGGTTGGTTGACTGTATGTTTTTAATGGGTATGTTGGTTGACTGTGTGTTTTAAATAAGTATGTTGGTTAGCTGTGTGTTTTAAATGTGTATGTTGGTTGGCTGTGTGTTTTAAATAAGTATGTTGGTTGGCTGTGTGTTTTAAATGCAATACGTCTTGTTTGACTGTTGTATCTAAGTGTATACTGAAACGCAAAAGAAACGCAACACGGGAATTTCCGCTCTATATTGTATATACTGCACACTTAATTCAACCTAATATTCCAAAGAAATCCCAAGATGTTTTGTAAAAAAAGGTTGCAGTTATTTAGAGAAAGGACACAACTGTGATGTTGTAGACGTTTTAATCACACTAAACCTTGTAACAAGAAATTCCTAAATGTTGAAGTTCCTCTTTGAAAAACTGAGCCAGTTCAGTACTGTACTTAACGTAAAGAGTTTACAAAATGTTGTATCCTAAGTCTGCTCACATGCTTGAGCCAAACGCGTACTCTGTCAATAATGAAACTTTGAAGGAATACTATTTGCTGTATTATGTGTTGTTTTAGTCTTATTTTCCGAAAGGAAAGGTCTTACGTAGCCATGTACCATTCCATTTTCAACAGCATATTGTACATACAATATATAGCGGAAATTCCTGTGTTGCGTTTCTTTTGCGTTTCAGTATATATATACTTCTTGTTGTTAAGACTAACATGTTGCCAGTCTTTATAACTTCAAATTTTTTACAAGATAACTTTTGGTAGCCATTTGCATAAGTATATTTGTTTTTCATTATTACGTCGCACGTCATATATTAACACCAGCAAAAAACAACAACGGTATGGTTCATGTACCGAATAATATCCATTATATCTGATTTTAAATTTTAAAATGTACCTATTATATTTGGATTAGTTGTAAACTAATGTATACAATACATATGTGATACACCGAATTTGTACCTGCGTTTGAACCATGTTTACACGTTGCCGTCTCAGTTCCTGTACACACTGGTACACATTTACGTAGTTCAGCTCTTTACCTTGGTCATACAGTATATCCAAGGCTATAAATGTTCCTGTCCTACCTACCCCGGCACTAGATTGATGAAAAAAGATTTTCTTAATAGTTTTAATACTTTCAAATTGTATTTCAGAACAAGAAGTACAAATGGGACTAAAATATTCCCCTGAGAATTATGGTTTTCCCGATATAATTCTTCATCAAATTATTTGACACCCTCGGGATGACAAATTGTTACCCCGGGGATAACTCAATAGTCTAAAATATATCGATCACTACCGAAAAACAATTGTCACAAATTGTAATTGTACTGAATATGATTGTTGAGAAGTTTTCCTATATATCTCAATTAATATTATCTTGGGATCCCAGCGGTAGGACCAGTTTTCTCCTAGTGACTATTTCAAAACAACCTAACTGTATAGGGTAAAAGGATTGTTATCAACTGTTAAAATATGTCAATACATGTTTTAATTATTTTTTCCCGTTTAACCCGCTAACAATCGTTACCCATTGTAGAAACTCCATTTTCCTTTTCTAGGTCAAAGAGATGATAAAGGTAAATGATAAAATCATTTAGATTGCTAGTATTTTAAAACGAGTATGGTTAGTTTGCCTTTTTACTCGTATCTATACACAAACAATGGTCAACAGGGCCGGGTCATTATCTACCCTAGATAATTCTACTGAACACAGTGGCAGTCTATGACATAAACATCATTCCTTAAAATAAAGTTTTGCAGATATATCTCCACATACCAGCATGGGACCTCTTCGGTGAGACCATTTTAAACCTGGATGATACGTCATTTAAGCAGTAATGCTAGTCTAAGATAACCATAACACTCGTTTTATAATAGTAATAATACTAACAATAAATAAAAATAATAGTAATTCTCAATATACATAAAATGGTTCTAACAAATGTCTAATTATTGTTTACACAGCATTTGCAATACAAAATCAGCAAGAAATAGTGCAATAAATCCATATAAAAGGTATATTAATAAAAGCATTTTTCTCTTTCACAAAATTCCTTTGCTATGATCACAAACTTAGCATGCCAATACAATTACACACTGACCATTGTACAGTGATGAGTCGGTGAATGTGTTGACAATAAAATATGAAAATAATGGATAATGAAGATGACATTTTGGTGTAGGAAAGGAATAGTGTGAAAGAAGAACCAATTATTATTTCACCAATGCTTGCTCCTTTTACCTAAATTGGTACATGTATGTAAATATGTTATATTGCAAATTCAGTGTAGAAAATGTAGACATATGTTTTTTAGTTATGTTAGTTTTCAAATTCCCTAAATAATTCAATGTGATTTACAAAGGTATTACTGCAACAGTAACATGTATTTACTAACAAAGTAGGAGTAATGTTTGAATGAATATGAATGAATAATAGTACGCATACCTGCAGTGCACTAACCATGGGTGGGACGATTCTTTGTCATCTTTACGAACTTTGCACCAAAACTGTACCAAACTTGTAAGTCTTTTTGGTGTGCTTTTATCTAGCCAACTAGTAAATTGATACTGGGTCACAATTCTCTGTTTGCTTTGAGGGATCTAAATCAAGTAAACAAAAGGATTGATGTTTTTATTGTGAAAGTGGTATTACATATATATATAACCTGATTGTTATAGACTGAATTTGTACTGCGGTTTAAAAAGACATACATGGCATCTATGGAATAGTTAGGTTACATTTATTAGTTGGAACTTCTACGGATTATAATCTCGCCAATACCATAATTATAACAAATTTAAAATATATTTCCGGGTAAAAAAAAAGTATATTTGTTACAGATGATAAATGTGTGATTCATCTCACGGATTTACAATAAACAACTCAGTATGCAAACACTTCTTCTGTTACAGATAACGCTCCGTAACTTGTTTAAACTTCACTGTTCCGTTATCGGATATGAACCATTCCAGTAGGTATACCTGTTAACAATTTTATTCAACTCACGGATTTAACAATAAACTTTCTGATTGTGAAGTCTGCAAACACTTCTTCTGAATCAACTGTAAGCGATATGGATCCGTAACTGGATGGCTCTTCGTTTTTCCAGTATCGAAAACATTTCACCTAGATAGAATTAAAACTATTTAATTTATATTTATCATTACATAAAAGTGGAAGGCACCTATTTTTTTTCCAGTATCGAAGACATTTTCCCTAAATAAATTTAAAAACAGTTTAAATTCATATTGATTATTATATAATAATTTATTACTATTGTAATTAATTAAAGAAATACATTAACGCAATTATAAAATATTTCATCTCATATATGCATCTTAGTATTCTCAGTTTAAACTTAATAAGGTGTGTGACTAATATACTCGAATACCTTTCCGTTTTCAATAAGATTGGTTATCATCACAATATTGGTAACCTCTTGTTCCCATATCATCCTCCAGAATTCATCGATGCTGTAAATCGTCGGAGCTAGAGTTATATAATATGAAAAAAACGACGAATGAAAAAAAAAAGTTTATACATGGGAAGTCTTGTAACTGTCAAACATAAATGATGTTTCAAGATTGGCATGAACATAACTTTTACTCTAAACTTGCTTTTATTGTTAGAATATGGCGATAGTTGTTTCACTCGTCACAATAATCTGGTTATTGGCACACCAGTTAGTCCATTTCGTATTTAATAAATGGAACCTCCAGTTTAAAGTGATATACAACAAGCGTTTTCTTACAGATAGCGGGAGGTATACAGTGCCGGTTCTACCCAGAACAATAAATCGGTAGAACCGAATAAAGGTACACAAGTGAAATACAGCAGATGGAGAATGTGTGATGAATTGAGCTTACAAGCTATATATTTTTTAAACACGAAACCCGCGGATTCAAATGCCTCGCCTAACGGGGGTGGGACTTAGAAATAAAAGATACATGTTGCTTCAATGAAAGATTGTAAACATTTTATTAACTAAAAACAATTTTGTTGATATATGCTTTGTAAGTGCATTTGTTTAAAAACAAAACGGCATTCTATAAAAAAATAACACAGAATGAAAAGGCTAGACAAAAATTGCAAAGTCTCGTAACTCCGCCAAGGCTTTATTAACCTAAACAGCCTGACAATATGCGCTACTAAAATAATACTGATACTTCCTAAAAAATACTTAGGAGGAGTTGAACGGACAAACTTTTGAACTGACAAACTTCAATGCCCCGTAACTCCGCCGAAAATTGTTCAACCGGAATATCCTGATAATATGACCTACTAGGCATCATATTGATATTTCATGTGCAGTTTCGTGAATATCGGATGAAAAAGATAGGAGTTGACTGGAAAAGCTTTAAAATTGACAAACTTCAAAGTTTTATAAATCCGCCAAAAATCATTCAAGTGGAACGTCCTGACAATATGTGCTACTACATATCATACTGATACCTCATGTGAATGTTCATGAAAATCGGATAAACAAAATACGAGGAGTTGAGTGGAAGGGCTTTAGAATCAAAATAAATCAAAGTCCCTTAACTCCGCCAAAAAATCATTCAACCAGGAACGTCCTGATAATATGCGCTTCTAGACATCATACTGAGAGGTTCTATGAAGTTTCGGGAAAATCGGATGAAAAACTTCAAAGTCCCGTAACTCTGCCAAAAATGTTTCAACCCGAACCTCCCGACTATATGCGATACTATACAGCATACTGATAGTTCCTTTGAAGTTTCCTGAAACCCGGATGAAAAACGTAGGAGAAGTTGAGCGGACAAGGTTTACACTCGAAATACTTCAAAGTCCCTTTACTCCTCCAAAAATCATTCAACTGGAACCTCCCGAAAAAATGCGTTACTAGACATAATACTGATACTTCCTTTGAAGTTTCGTGAAAATCGAATGAAAATCTTAGGAGGAGATGAGCGGACAAGAAAATGGGGTAAACGGACATACGGACATACTGCGTGCATACATATGGACATACATACAGACGGACATGACGGCAACTATATGCTTCCCATAACAATTTGGGGAACATAAAAAATGTCATGGTCTGCATTATTTTATCATAAAACAATCATGCCAACAATTATCTATGCCCGAGCATGTGCTAAAATGACATAAAACACCATTCGAACAAGAAACAAACGTTAAATATTCAACATGCGTAACATGAGAATCTTTATTTATTAAGCTACATGTACCAATTTATATATAGGATGCATAAACATCAGCTTAGAATGACTTATTGTCATTTGTATTCCATTTATTTAAACATAGTACTATTATAAAGCATTATACCCAACAATTAGTATTCCAAAACAAGTTCCTTTCAACTAATTAAAACATGTGTTTATTGCTTCCAAAGGTTATCTTCCTTGTCAGTATTTATTACTAAAGGCATACAAAACAACCGTGGCCACAAATAATGCTCACTCAATAGTTAATATTATAGTTTATATTGATTGAAATGCAGACAATTCTATACCAATCAGTTACCAGACAAACAAACAACACATTTTTCGCAGTCTGGATTAAATTACCGTTAAAACAAAATTGTGATTATAATTATTGATTTGTCAGCTTCAAAAAATGCATGGAACAAGTGATCCAATTTTTTTCTGATGCATGTTGCATGTTTGTCTGGCTAAACTACACTTACACATGATAGTATGTACCGAATACACAACTTACATATATAACCGGAAAACTGAATATTTAAAGATACTTTTCTGTTAATGAATAACGAAATATATTATTATTGAAAAATGAGTTTAATTTTCCATACGATTTTAAAATGTGTACTCAAAAATCCGTAAAAATACACGGCAATTGTAATGTTTCAACAGTGTATCATACTGTATAATGAGTGTTTTAATATACAAAATGTTGTTTTTTTGTATATTCTTTAACGGTCAACAGCACAATGCATATTATTAAGAGCCGCCTGAGAGATATGAAGGATACACAGTAATCCGGAAACCCACCCTACTCTTACAAACGACTATATTCTTGTGTTTTTAGCGGGATCCGAGAATGTACTAATATATACGGGGCCACCCGATTAACTTCTACTTATTCGAAAGACGAAGCTGTGGAAAAGGGTCTTGCCCAAGAACATATCGATGGAATTCAATGGCAACGGTGAAGCTTAAACCCGCCTCCTCCGGTTGCACATTCACTGTGCTATCCACTCACTTGATCAAGTCAGCCACCGTTATGTAAAAAACGACATTTATTCTTTTTACAAATTCTAATTCCAGGTACTGAGAGCGTAAAATATGTTGTTCCTATGTAGCGTATTTTTCTTGTATAATACGCAGATGCAGAGTAAATAAATAAACACACAAACTCCTCCAAATAGTTTACTTTACCAAATACTTTATTTTGCCAAACATAATAGTTAACTAACTATTAATACTACAAATCACAGTCTGAATATGCGTTAGACAAATGAAAAGCTTGATACTTTTCATGCTTATTTGCCAATATGACTTCACCTTTATCTGAAATAGGAAAAAACAATATTTTGAGGCGCATTATTCAACCTTTTTCACCCAGGTTTGACCTGAATGGGGGTGCGCAATATATACACGAGTGCGCGGTACACACGGAAAATACAGTATGCAGAGACTTACAGTGTAGAAAGTTCTGGAAATTGATATATTCGCATTCAGATGAACTATTAGTTCTTAAAGTAAAATTTAAACCATAACTATACCTTGAGTAGCAATGTACGCTTTCTTTAGATTGTGTCCCTGAAAAAAAGTATGCCACAAATTATAACTCAGTTAGAACAGACAGAACAAACACATAACATTAAAGTACTATTGCATGTATCATTAGGACAATAGTCGAAACATAATATACAATGATGACACTAAATACAAAAACACTGCAGATTGCTAAAACCTATTACGGCATTTAATACAATAAATTTATAGTGGGGCAGATTGGTCAACAAATTGTGCATTGTTTGACAAAAGCACCAAACTTTGCACATAGTTAGACAATAGCATACTGAAAACATCTGGCTGTAGACCCACGTCAGATATTTCAAAATGGTCGCCATTTTCAAAATGGCCGCCAGATGCGTAATAAATAATCAATTGAACCAATATGTACAAGTATCAGATTTTAACACAATATATTATGGCAATCACTGTCTTATGAACTGTCGTCATTGAATGCTGCTTTCCTGTTCGATTTATATATCTATATTTACAGTTATTTCATTGAAGTGTGACCAAGGCCTGCCTACCATTGAGTATTGCACATGACGATCTTAAAGAGAAAACAAAAGTTCTTAATTGCAGTACTGTTTAGTTACACTTTAAGTATTAAAACTATTCATCTGTGTGTGTGAGATAAACTTCATTAGTGTTCTCTTATCAATACCAAATGAACTAGCTCACATGCAGAAATATGAGAATGGGAAAGAAGATGGTGGTGCAGTAGGTGCTGTAAATACATCGCAGCTTCCACACGGGGTGATCTCTGAACCAGATACGGCCCGAGTTATCTATTAATTTCAGTTACTGCAATAATTCATAAGGCGCTGCCTATGAAAGGATTCTGATCTTTGCCACCATGTACACGGAATAACAGGTTTTGATGAAACCAATTAATTATGGGCATCATTAATTATTTATGGAATATTTGGAGGCCATTTTCAACATCTGATGAGAGCCAAAAATATTTAGTAGAGTACTGTCTACCTATTTGTCAGGTTTATGCTTTTGTCACAGAATGCACAATTTTACCAATATTTGTCACCAATCTGCCCCACTATTAGTTTACATAGTCATGGTAGTTATTAAAAACACGTATTTTGTCAGAAACAGTCACTGGTGAGAATAATTACCCTAATAGATACAAATCATGACATTTCGGATAAATACAATATGTGTATTCTACTCGTATATTAAGTTAACTTATAAAATGTGTCGTTTACGTTGATGAAGCTGGCATTGATATAATCTGAGTCTTGCTGTCCTGGTAAAGTCTGCAACACCACTCTTGAGTGGTCATCTGGAATAGTGTACGATATATATATTATAGAATAATTTTCATTGAGGGCGTATATATGTGCTATGTTAGGATGCATTATTTATGGAATAATAGCGTCATCATAGCGTGTATTTAAATCCTCCATGTTTGGTATTGCATGAATATCATATCTGGAAATCCCGGTAAAGTCTGCAACTCCACTCTTGAGTGATCAACTGGAATAATGCATGACATTTCTATTATAGAAGGATTTGTATTGTGAGCTTATATGCATGTATGTTTTATTTTTTGTGATCAAATTGAATAGCGTGTATTGAAATCCTCCATGTTTGGTATTGCATCCATACGTCTGTATTGCTTGTGTCTTCTTGATAATTAGGTCTGCTTGTTCTCTTTTTTGGGGTGGTTGGGCATGGAGATGAGATGTAACAGTTGTTATTGATGTTTTAAAAGAGTAATAAACTCTTGAATATTAAAATAATAAGATAAAACGTACGAGAATACACGAGCAAAAGTATATTCAAGAGTCCCTTTCTATAGTTATATTATATATTAATGACAGCAACGAAGAGAAGTCAAGACTTACAAGCTAACATGTCCGTATATCTGTTCTTTGATCTGTTTGTAGGTTTTGACGCAACAGCTGTCGGATGTACCACTCCGTCAGGTAATTTCTATAATAAACTTAGGCATATGATATGTATAAAACCGTAAGTCATACAATATGTTTTGAAATCCATGTACATGTTTTACATATGTAATTCAATTTTATAATCTTAGATTTAGACTTCAGTGTGACTTACATTGAATTCGTTGGCAAAATAATATTGCTGCAAGCTGCTGCTTATGATGTACTCCTTCAGATCGGTCAGCCTAACAGCACGCTTAGGTAAAGTCATCTGTATAGGAGTATTGCCGGTTTTGCTTGGTTTTACTTCCATCGGTGGCTTGCTAGTACTAGATCCAGTTTTTGGATGTTTCTTTACACCTGCTGTTTAGAAAGGCAAGTGCTTGTTATTATGCCGTGTCTATAGTATACATATAGTAACTGTTACACTCTTTCTAAATGTAATTATAAGTGAACATTTTTTAATTCAACTAATGAAATATTTCAAAGCCGAACGCGTACGTTTGTAAACACAGCAAAAGTGTACATAATTATAATAAATCTACCGACAAGAGAGGTTATCGACCTTAAGAACTGTTAAACGCAGCAATACATTTCAAACTAGGGTTTGAAAACACGCATAAATATATATATATAAAGTAGTTTAAGATAACATTTTGTGGTTAAGTTGACTGTCCTCCTTGAATGCTACTTTCTCTGTCCGATCTTTTTATATTTCTTTACCAAAGGAACAATACGTGTTTTAAAAATGTTTTAAATGATTGATTACATAGAACTCTTTTCCGGATTCATAGTTAAATATAAAACTTTCATGTCAATATCACAGGTGCAAATATCGACAATCAAAACATAAAGAACATCGACGATAACTGTATATCAACATGATATAATACAATATACATATTCAAATATTGGAACTGGCGAAACACTTTAATACCAACATTACGTAAATATTTAATATTAACTTGTATATCTTTAAACGTATAAGAGACAACTCTATGACCGGTAAAATGAAACGTTTGGGGTACATCACATTATAAAGTTGCAATATATACAACTATGCTCCATGTTTTGCTGTTCTGGTGCATTCAAGCAATGTAGTTCCTGAGAAACAAAGATTAACTTCACAGTTAACTTTTCCAACAATTGACCATGTCTTTGCCATTTAGCTTAACTGCTTAACATACAGAATGATCAAAGTTTGCTTGATCTATGTTATGCAATTCCAGAGAAACAATTAAACCAAAAAGCACCTTACAATGACGTCGCCGATGCCGTTGACGACGGAAAGGTAACATTGATATCCTCATTTCTTTTAAAAAAAATACAAAAGAAATCATAGAGAAATTGTTTCGTATAGTTTTCTTACTTGATTTGTATTTAAATTCGACAAATTACCGCTTCATGTCCTCAGAGTGAGTGAGATGAAATAAATCGGTTCAGTTTCAGTGCCGTTTTTAACTGACAGTTGCTTTTACATACTTGAACGATTTTAATATACTACTTCATTTTCTGAGTTATTTCCAATCTAATGATATAACATACATACAACTTTCCGGATAAAAGAAGTTTTTGAAAAGCAACTACCGGCAAAGTGAAGTCTTTCAATAACAACAATCCCTAAATTATACCTGAAAGTACATGACGTTGAAACTAACAGTGAATAATTCACGGTTAATTCCAAATATTTCATCATTTAACATAAGCATTTTTTTTTGATTATGTACTAAAATTTATGCAATAAAGTTACTTAAAAACTTAGCAAGTAACTACATTGCTTTCGATGAAAATATTTTATAGTGATAGCATGCAAGCTTACTTGTATACACGATATTAACTGTTTATACCTCGTTTAAGTTTAAGATACCGAAGTGCTCTGTTATTTGTGAGGATTTCATGTCTATCATTCGGCTTGGTTTGTATACTTTCGGTTGTGTCGTTATCGTTTTCAGGGGCGCTGTTAGTTTCATTTAATTCGAAAGTGTTCACCGTCAGTTCTTCTTTTCTGTAATGTATTCAATACAAAGTCAATATCATACATGTTCTCTATTTCTTTATTAGTTTTCGTAAAATCGACGCGATTTGTTATTTCTGCAATATAATTGTTTAAATGATATTGCACTACGTCACAGCAATAGATTAGGTATCTGAGTCATAAATAAAACACAATCATATAATTTAAATCGTTCAAGTATACACTTCTACAAAGATACTTTACTAAATCTATAGAGAAACCTATGCCATTAGAAAATAACGGATTATTGGTGTTTTAAATGGCATTGCTAAAGTTAGTTTCACAACCTCTACCGGACAAACATGCAATCACGTACTCGTATGCTATATACATTACCTCATATTTCGACGTCTATGTCTAACAAATAACACTATTAACATAATGACAACACTTAAAAGGATGGCAGCCGTAATACCACCGACTGCTATTGTCCTGGATTCTGTATCAGGTGCTTCTGAAACGATATACATGTACACTAATATAATATCAGTAAGTAAATGTATCACAGTTACACTACCGCCGACGTTCCTATCACTATGAAGTATCTGTCTCACTAACACACTAATACAAGTTCAATACAGTATGGCGAGGATGTACTTAATATACATGTACATGTATGAAGAAAGATAAAAATATCGGACAAGGAAAGCAGCATTCAAGGACGACAGTCAACTACAAAACACAAAAACAAACACGCAAACAGACAAACGAAAAGGCAAAAATAATAAAAAAATGCAAACGACATCACAAACACAAAAGGGTTGACAATAGGGCTACCGCCTTGGAACGGTCATGTACATGTATGAGTACGATTTAGACTACTAATCATCGACTTATGCTGCTTACTGCCAGACAGTCTTCTTGTTATCTATCTATCTCGATACCGCTTAGGTTGACCTATACAATATCAAGACAATAAACCGGGAAAGCGATACCAAACAATATTTTCGAATCCTCATTACCGTTAATAACGTTAAATGAATCTTTGTAATCATGTGTATCGTCAAACATGTCAAAATGTGGATCTTAATATCTGGACCATCCCTCCAAGTTTAAGCTAGTTTATATTCAATCGGCATTAAACACACACTGAACCTACCGATCTTACACGTTTTCTCTTTATAGTCAGAAGCACGTCCATTAAGACATTGACCGTTATCCCTCAATTCTTACAATGTCCACTACCTTTAAAGGCACTGTCTACATAAAACATACAATTATTACTAACATTCAAATGTTTGAGAATGAAACAAGGTATCATCTGTTTTGGTACTGATTGAATTGTGCATATGTCGAAATGTATCTTATTGGAAAAAACGAGTTCTTAGACACAGAGCGTTTTAAAAATTTCATATTTAGGGATCTTCTTATGTATGTGATTATTCCTCTAGTGTATCTTAAGACGCCATTCCACAGACAATGAACCGTACTTTTACATCTTGCATACTTTTATATCGTGCATACATGTTTTTTAACATATTTCATGAACTCTATAATTATCAAATTAACTTACCGTCTTTACATATTTCCCCTTGCCATCCAGGAGCACATCCATTTTGACATTGACCGTTATCTTTCTGACACACATCTCCATTCTTACAATATCCACTACAGATAAAGGCACATTCTCTTCCATAACGACCATCATCACAGGCTACATAGAACATACAACTTGACGTGTTTGATAAGGAAACAGCATCTGTTTTGGTACTAGTTAAGTTGATTGCACATGTCGAATGTAATATTATTGGAAATAAACCAGTTCTTAGAGCGTTGTAACCGACGATAACCGATTAAACCGGTGCTAGTGGGCATTCATTATGTTGCAACTACATTACCTCTCTTGAACATGCTCATAAACAGATCGAGTCTGCTACTATACTCTCTTTTTTGCGTATGCTGCTTTCAATGAATCCCCTTTTCATTTTTATTGACATTCTTACTAGTGTTTGTTTAGTCCAATGTGTGGGCTGTAAAAAGTAGCACGACTACAAATCAGTAGTTAGATAATTTAATTAAATTAATTGCGCATGTCGAATGAAATCTTATTGGGAAAAAACGAGTTCCTAGAAAGTAAGTTTTAACCATCATCAACAACTTTAGTCGACGCTAGGGGGCAGGTGGGGTAGGTATTGTACCTTATATTATATTAAAAAACTAAATCCCTTTTCATTTTCTTTATTATTTGTTTAGTGCTGTATAGCGGCTGTAAAACGTCGTCCCGACTTAAATCAGCAGTTTTTTACGAACTGGTCCGTTGGTATCATGCAGTCTAATATTTGTGGCTTTAAAGTAAAATGCCTCTTTAGCCAATGCTAGACGGGATGCAACTTATATTACCTCTCCTGAACAGACTAAATAAAACTGAGTCTGCAATCTTTCTCTCTTGCTCGTGAGTGTTTCATACAAGGGATCCCAGTTTCAATATGTACTTTTATAGCTTACACACATGTTTGTTATATATTTAAAGAACTCTTTACTTATAAAACTAACATACCGTCTTTACATGATTCCCCTTTCCAGCCTGGAGCACATCCATTTTGACATTGACCGTTATCCTTGTGACACACAGCTCCATCCTTACAATGTCCACTACAGTTAAATGCACATTCTAGTCTATGACGTCCATCCTCACAAGCTACATATAACACATACAATTAATGCTAAACTTAACGAGTATTACACATAATCTGATTAAAACCGAGTGTTGCAATATACATTTTGCCTGGACGCTTAAAGGTAGGCGACGTTTGTTTTTATTTGATTTTATTCTTCATTTTTTTGCATACGACATTACATTTAAGAAATACAATTACTACACAAATTTATCAAATTCTATAATATTAATAAAAAGGTATATATTAAATAAAAAATAGCGATTTTTGGTGTTTGAACCCGTGCGGTTCAGTTCTTCTCGAGTTTGAAATACTACCTCGATCTACCAGTTGGGCTATTTTCTCGATAGAACTTCAAGCGTTATATTATCAATTTATGGAGAAGTCAGACACGCATCAGTAAGCCAGATAAGCATCAATAGATATATACAACTCTTTACTGATTTAGCTATTTATCAGACGAATCTATATACACGATATACACGATATATTTATCCTAAATGATGTCAGTAAATCTATCATTTACAATGTAGTTACCCTTTTCTCTCGCGCGAAAGCTAAACTACGTTAGAAACATGTACACGAATGAATATTATTGAAATATCTACACCATTTTTAAGAGTTATAATACCACAGAAAGCATTATCGTATTAAACATTACTGGTCGTGTTGTATTATTATTATATTGATATTATTATTTTTTTGTTATACAATGTTTTATTTCATCATCTATTTGATACATTATACATGCACATATGGTATATAATAAATACTATTTAAACTTCAGTTTATATTTATGATGAAATAATTTTCTTGTTTACAGACGAAGGTTATTAAAAAGAGAGTTACCTCCGAGTTATTGAAAGTATAGAAGAGTATATTTTAGTATGCAGTTGGTAATAGAATTATGTAAGGTTTGAAAGAAGAATATGGAGACTAAAAAGAAGAGAAGAGAATTCGGACAGAAAAGAAAGTTGCTTTGCTTTCCCTTTTGTTGTTTTTGGTATTGTATTATATCGTACTTTAATTAATACCAGTTTATTATTGGAAGTTTCGCCATTTAATATCATGGCTGTCTAATTTGTCGTGGTTCATCGCTATTTGCTTTTCTATTTCTATTTGTCTTAATAAATATTTCTTGAATTTGTTTGATTCGGGCAAGGATTTTAAACATTTGTTAATGAATATAAAATATTTCGCACTTAAAATAATGAAATTCTTCATATCTATAGCATGTTCTTGTCTTTGAATTCCGAAACAGACGGTTCTTAGATTGAAATCGATGTTTACGTTTAACGTATTTAACAATATGTGCAGCTCATTCCAAAATTGTTGAATATGCATACATTCCCAGAAAAGATGATTTAAGCTTTCTATGTTCATATTGCACCATTCGCATAGACTTGAGTGAACGATTTTGTATCTGAATAGCGATTTATTTGTGGGTATTATTCTCATTAAATATTTATATTGAAAGTTCCTTAATTTTATATTTATTGTCGATTTTATTGGTGTGATATAGACGTCTTTCCATTCTATATCTGTAAACATGTTTTCCCATTTTTTTTGTGGTTTTATTTCCATGTCAATTTCTGTATCTTTTTGTATCTGGACATTGTATAAGAATTTATTTGATTGTTTAGTATTAAGAAATTTATTTAGGAAACTTTTATTTCTTTCTGCATTAATATCTTCATGTTTTATCTTTTCTTTCCATTCTTTAGGTATACTTGCTATTATCGAGGAGTATTTTAAAAAGTCTTTGTTTGGTATTTGATATGATTCGCTTATTTCCTGAAATGTATAAAACTCTTTTTTTCTATAGTCAAAAATTTGTTCTAATAGTTTAATTCCTCTTTCTAACCAATCATTGTAGAAAATAGTATGCCCACCTGCTTTGATATTAAAATTATTCCATATTATTCCTTGACTAACATTTTCGTTACATTTATTTTCTTTTATTTCATTCCATGCTAATATAATATCTCTATAAAAGTTGTCTTTTGGAAATAATTTAAGAATACATGCTTTATTTAAATTGCAATCTAATAAGAGCTGTCCTCCGACTTTGTTTAATTCTTTGGTGTAAAATATTTTCCATTTGCCGTTATTTTTATTATCTAGTATTCGTTTTATCCAGTTTGCTTTTAATGCATTATGAAATTTAGTTATGACAATCATTTTTATTCCTCCATTTTCATAATCCTGAATAATTGTTTTCCTTTTTATTTTATCTGGTTTATTATCCCATAAAAATGAGAACATTACATCGTTAATTTGTTTGATCTTTTCTTTTGGAGGGTTAGGCAGAACCGTTAGAGGATATATAATTTTTGGGAATGCATAACATTTTATGACAGTAATTTTTCCTAGTAGCGTAAGTTTTCTGTGCTGCCAGCTTTTCAAACAATTTTTGAATTCTTCTACCTTCGGATCTAAATTTAAGGCTATTATATTGTTTCTATTTGTATGAAAATACATTCCTAGTGCTTTTGCCTGATCAGAACACCAATGAAATTTATTTTTTGGACAATATTTAAAATCCGAGTTTTTCAGTGAGCCTGCCTTTAACGCTGTACATTTGAAGTCATTTAATTTGAGTCCTGATATATTTGTAAAATTATTTATAACATCCATTAAGGTTTCAAAAGATTTCCTTGTTCCATCTGTGAGAAGCGATGCATCATCTGCGAATAAAGTTTGTTTAATTTCTTGATCATTTATAACTATTCCTTTAATATTTTTGTTATCTGTTATTTCATAAGATAGAAGCTCAATACAAATAATGAATAAATATGGGGACAAGGGGCATCCTTGGCGAACACCGCGTTCTACTGGGAAAAAGTCAGAAATAAATCCGTTATTAATAATACAACTTTTAGCATCTGTATAAAACATTTTTACCCAATTTATCAGAGAGTCACCAAAATTAAAATGTTTCAAGCATTTAAGAATAAACTCTTGGTTCAAACTGTCGAACGCTTTTTCGAAATCTGAGAAAAATAACAATGCCGATTTATTGTAGTCTTCAACATGGTCTAATACTTCAAATAATAACCTTATATTCTCACCTATGTATCTACCTTTTATAAAACCAGTTTGTGAACTGTCTATTAATGATGGTAAAACCATTTTTATTCTGTTTGCTATGGATTTTGTAGCTATCTTATAATCGACATTTAAGAGACTGATTGGACGCCAATTTTCTATATAAGCCGTATCTTTCCCTGGTTTAGGTAGAAGAGTTATAATGCTTCGTTTTTGTAATTCTGTCATGTTATTAATTTGCAGAGAGTAATTAAGTGATTTTAAGAGATATAATTTGATGTCGTTCCAAAATATTTTATAAAACTCGGTTGTGATGCCATCCGATCCTGGACTTTTATTATTGCTCATTTGTTTAAGAGCTATAGCACTTTCATATTCAGTTAGTAGCCCATTACATTTAATCTTATCTGTTTCATTCAGAGTGTTCATTGATTTATTATAAAAGTCGTACTTAGAGGATGTTGTTTCTCTTTTTTTGTAAAGATTACAATAGAAATCGGTTTGTGCGCCTCGTATTTCCTTTTGATTCATAATTAGTTTATTATTTACGATTAATTTTGATACTGATTTTCTCTCTGCCTTCTTTTTTTCTAAATTTGAAAAGTATTTTGTATTTTTTTCACTTTGTTCTATAATTTGTGCTTTTGAACGTATTATTATTCCTTTTACTTTTGTATCTATCAGTTCATTCATTTCTTTTTTTTTATTCTCTAATTCGATTTTTGTATTTTCTATATCATTATCATTTAGTACTATTTGAAGTTTATGTTCTATGTTCTGTATATCTAATATCAATTTACTCTCTTTTTCGCGATCCAATCTTTTTTTTGTTGTAGCATATTTTATTGTTTCGTTTCTAATTGTGCCTTTAAGTATTTCCCATAAAGTGTTCGGGTTTGAATCTTTGTTTATTTCTGCAACTTGTTGAATATTATTTCTTATGACACTTTGGTATTCAGTTTTTAATAAAAGACTGTTATTTATTTTAAAGTATCCAGGTCCTTTAATTATTTTTACAAAGTCAAAGCTTATGATAGTAATGGAGTGATCCGATTTATAACCGGGTTTTATAACACTTTTATTTGAATAATTTACCAGATTATCAGATATTAAAAAGAAGTCTAACCTACTAAATATTGGTGGTTTAGTATTTGAATGCCATGTATATTGAAGTTTTTTTGGGTTAAAAAGTCTCCAAATATCTACAAGATTGTTTGTATTTACAATTGAGTTAATTTTTTCCCTACATTTTTTATGCGTGTCTTGTCTGCCATTTTTTTTATCCAGTGTTATGTCTAAAACTGTATTAAAATCGCCGCCAAGTATAAAGGAATTTTCGTCATTTTGTAAAATAAAGGTTTCTAATTTTTCAAAGAAAGATGCTTCGTCTACGTTCGGGCCGTATATGTTTATTAATGTTAATTCTTTGTCGTCAACACTTATTTCCAAAGCTTGAATTCTACCACTAACTACGTCCGTATATTTTATAAGGTTGAATCGAAATGTTGGATTTATTAATATACAGATGCCTTCTTTATTTGTATTATTACCACTAAAATATGCTTCCCCTCCCCATTCCTTCTTCCAAATAGCTTCATCTTCCTTAGTTAAATGTGTCTCTTGTAAAAAACTGATCGCATATGATTGTGATTTAAGCCAACTGAACATTTGATCTCGCTTGCTTTTACTTCCCAGCCCTCTCACAGTAAACGAACATATAGTTGTATCCATTACTATATTTGTATATGTTTTCGAACTTAAAGGGAAAGCAAAGGGTAGAGTACATGGAGGATGAAAGTGGAAACGTTATTAAACACATTTCGATGTTACATACAAATAATAAGCAAGAAAAGTCGCCGCCCTATCGACGTAAATTATTCCTGTTCCGTTAAAAGGCCTCTATTATGTACAATTATTAATATAGATATATATACACTCGCACAACAAACAGTTGGTATGATTTTTTTTCCACTCAGCATAACTTTAACGTCAATAGAGATCGTAATTTTATACATCTATATATTGACCACACACCATTAAAGAAGTGTGATGTTTTTTTCTCTCACACAGCACAAGCACCCTTTAGAACTATTATAAACATTAAATAACAATTAGTAATCTGTTGCGAAGGTATTCATACACACCACAAAAACAACAACGTAGTGTGTCTTCTTTCTCACACAGCATATAAAACACAAATACACAAAAAGACAAAACAACGGACACGTGAACAATATGCATACTACTTAACTATAACGGAAGTACTCTTGAATATACTCTATGTATATATTTTATAGAAACATCTTGTTAACCACAGTCATATACATTAAACAATGATTCTACTATTACGAATGTACTCGTGGGTCTATTCTATGTACATATCGTTACAGAAGAACATTACATACTTTTATCTTTACCACGTATTTAACTTTACAACAATATTCATGAAGACCAAAAAAGTGAAAAAACATGAAAAAACATATAGCCAGCACCATCATTTATTAATATTAAAAAAAATAATCTGATTTATGACATTTAACTTGTCCCTTACTTTGAAAAACATGATATATCGATCGTTTCACATGCGCTCACCATATGGCCGTATTTGTGCACCACATATTGGCCAACACTGTATATATTGATATTATATCAACGCCATCATTTGAAATTGAAAACAATGTGTCGTTTCAACATGAAGGGAATAATAGTTTTATATTGAACAAAAAAGTATTACGAAATTGACAATTCAAAATGAAGAAACATTGTTTACCTTGTTCACATTGGTTTCCTTCCCATCCTGCTTTGCAACCATCACAATGGCCATCAGTATTTCTACAGGATGCAGTATTGAGACAATTTACACTGCACTTTTCTGCACAGTTATCTCCAAACATCCCAGGGTCACATTCTAAATAATAACAAACATATATGTGTAACATACTTTGATTAAAGAAAAATGTAGAATTGAATGGTCAGTTTACACTGTGTGATTGTGTTCGTCTTTTAGAAAACTTATGACAGCAACTCATTTACAATGTTTACCTTTACTTCCTCTTACAACTCACGCGCTCAATCAAATCATGTCACAAAACAATTGTATATATCTAAAGCACATACCTTTATCACACGTGGATCCTCTCCATCCCGGTTTACAATCACATTTACCATTTCTTTTATTGCACGTTTGACTCTTACAATTGGCATTGCATACGTCCGTACAGTTTCGCCCATAGGTACTAGCGCTGCATTCTACAAGATATTATATTACATTTTGTAATGATATGTATGTTTCATAACATTTAAAATTTTGCCCAGACGCTTAAAGGTAGGCGACGTTTGGTTTTATTTGATTCAAGATTTTTTTGATTTATTCTTCATTTTTTGCATACGACATTACATTTAAGAAATAAAATTACAAGACAAATTTATCAAATTCTATAATATTAATAAAAGGGTATATATAAAATGAAAAATAGCGATTTTGATGTTTGAACCCGTGCGGTTCAGTTCTTTTAGAGTTTGAAATACTACCTCGATCTACCAGTTGGGCTATTTTCTCGATAGAACTTCAAGCGTTATGTTATCAATTTATGGAGAAGTCAGACACGCATCAGTAAGCCAGATACGCATCAATAGATATATACAACTTTATACTGATTTAGCTATATATCAGACGAATCTATATACACGAGGATATATTAATCCTAAATGATGTCAGTAAATCTATCATTTACAATGTGGTTACATTTTTCCCTCGCGCGAAAGCTAAACTACGTTAGAAACATGTACACGAATGAATATTATTGAAATATCTACACCATTTTTAAGAGTTATAATACCACAGAAAGCATTATCGTATTAAACATTACCAGAACAATTAATTACTGGTCTTGTTGTATTATTATTATATTGATATTATATCAAAGCCATCATTTGAAATTGAAAACGAAGTGTTGTTTCAACTTGAAGGGAATAATAGTTCGTCCATTTTGTATTGAACAAGAAAGTATTAAGAAATTGACTATTCAAAATGAAGAAATATTGTTTACCTTGTTCACATTGGTTTCCTGTCCATCCTGCTTTGCAACCATCACAATGGCCATCAGTATTTCTACATGAGTCAGTACCGAGACAATTTACACTGCACCTTTCTGCACAGTTATCTCCATACATTCCATGGTCACATTCTAAATAATAACATACAGATATTTGTAACATACTTTGATTAAAGAAAAATGTAGTATTTAATGGAAAGTTTACACTGTGTGATTGTGTTCGTCTATTAGAAAACGTATGACAGCAATTCATTTACCATGTTTACCTTTACTTTCTCTTACTACTCACGCGCTCAATCAAATCATTTTACAAAACAACTTAAATATCTAAAGCACAAACCTTTATCACACGTGGATCCTCTCCATCCAGCTTTACACTCACATTTACCATTCCTTTTATTGCACGTTCGACTCTTACAATTGGCATTGCATACTTCCGTACAGTTTCGCCCATAGGTACCAGCGCTGCATTCTACAAGATATTATCTTACATTTTGTAATGATATGTATGTTTCATAACATTTCAAAATACACATTCGTGTGAAGCCACAGGGACTCTCCTTTACAATTTCCTGTATTGCACTTTTAAAAAAAAACACAAATTATTTATGTAATAGGTGCTGAAATGGCGAAATGTGCTTTGTTGTAACACATGTAATCCTTCATCACATTTTCTTTATACGGAATCCAAAATTATAGTTTAAAAATCATCTGGCTAGTTATTAACAACATTACCCTTAACCCATTGTTTGAATCTTTGTAATATACAGCTCTACACCCAACAACACATTTATTACTGACTTCCAGAATCAATAAACATATACTTCCATTCAACATGTCCAATGTAATTATTTATTTCTACTCACACGATCAATGCATTGTTACAAAACTTATGTATATAACAAAAGCACCAACTTTTGTCACAAGTGTGTCCTCTCCATCCAGCTTTACAATCACATCTACCATCCGTTTTATTGCAAGCGTTTGGGTTCCGACACTTGGCATTGCATACTATATCACAGTTTATCCCATAGGTACCAGCTGTGCATTCTACAATATTTTATAGTTTACGTTTTATATTCTTGGCACATACATTTACAAGTACTAAGATTTAAAACTACATGTATCTTTTAAACCACACGACGTTACTAATTAATATTATCAAAAAACGATTGTTCTGTCAACAAAAGAAATAATGTAATTAGTAAGTGGCGTATTATTCTTTGTTGCAAAACATCTACTCCATCATTATTATTTTCACTTACTTTTCGGGGCGCTTGTTTCAGCCAAAGGTTTCTCGGCATTAACGTGAGCAAACCTGAATTATTCATCATTAGAACTGAACTTTTTAGTAGTAATTCATTCGCTGTGCTACGCTGTTTTATACAATTTGCAGATTTGTGACCCATCATTGACATGTTATACTTCGATAACATGGCAAAAAATGAAAAAACAATCCTTATATGCATACGCCCGTGCAGTTAAGCAGCATTTCACGAGACGACGTGTTTATTGATATGAATGAGAAGAAACACTTGTATTAGTAATCTACCTAATGATGTGTTTGTTGACTTCCGTTCAATTCTAAATTATATGTATTTCTTAACTTCGGTGGTAATATGAAACAAAAACATACACCATCTAGAGGTAACCTTAATAAATACTGATAAAGGTGATCCTTTGAGAGCAACAAACACAATTCAGAGAATAAAGCAGCAGACTCGGTTTTATTGAGTCTGTTCATTAGAAGTAATTACAGAAGCACCACTTCTCGCGCCCCCTAGCACCGGCTTAAGCGGTATTCTACTTCAAAGCCACCTATATTGGGCTCGCTGATCCCAAAGGACCAGTAAAAAATAACGAATAATATGGTCACATTTCATCCTTTATTGCAGAGAATATTACTTATTATACTTGCATTCATGTTCATTTATCGATTTTACATTTGGCATTGCATGCTCGTGTACAGTTAAGCCCAAAGGTACCAGCGTTGCATTTCAAAATAATACGTGTTTATTATATATGAACGATGAGTAACATTAATGTTAGTAATCTACCTATTGATGTGTCTTTTGACTTCTGTTCAGTTTTAAATGATATCTCTTTCTTCACTCTGTTAGTCATATCACAAAACAGCAAACGTACAAAAGCTAGGTAACTTTGAGACGAACCATAAGGTCACATTTAAAACAATAATACTTGTTAGTTATATATTTAAAGAACTTTATAAGTATACAACAACATTACCATCGTTACACGTTTCCCCTTGCCACCCAGGAGCACATCCACTTTGACATTGACCGTTATCCTTCTGGCATACATCACCATCCTTACAATGTCCACTACATTTAAAGGCACACTTGTGTCCATAATGACCATCATCACAGGCTACATAACACATACAATTATAATATAAAATGCATAATTGATATAACATTTTTAATATTATCCTAGCGGAAAAATAACGATTTCTGAGACAAATTGTTTTAACGCACCATAGAGAATGAGCTAAAGACAACGAATATATACTTCACTAATTTTATTTAATGAATTATATTGTAATCGAAGACTACAAGAGGTCTTCAACTTATAACGTATATTATTTTAAGTACATGTATATGTTATGTTAGTACTTGTTACTAGTTTTATTTCGAGATAATGTGAATTCAGTTAGAATTTCAATCTAAATATTTCAATCTGGAGCGTTAGTAGCGTTGCTTATTGTAACTTATGATTCAATCAAACCTAGTATACTACTGAAACTTCATTCATTCTCGAAGATCTTCTTTCACATAAAACATGTTTTTTATAAGAAGGAAACCATTTTATAAATGTTTACCCCAGCTTTATTACATTATACATCCAGTTTTCATATAATGCAAATATGTTTTAAATTCCTTATCTTTTAACATGATCTTGACATACCTTGTCTACATTGCTGTTCTTGCCATCCAGGTTTACATCCTAGCGTGCATGTGCCATCGATATGGTTACAGTCAGGATTCCGACCTTTACAGTTGTTGCTACACTTCTGAGAACAATTATCGCCAAACGTACCAGGCGAACACCCTGATACAACATGAATTGACTAAGTACATTGCTATTTTATGGATAATCAGGTTTTAATTTAAAAAGTATATGTGTGCACAATGTCAGAAATTAGCTATACAACTGTAACAATGAATATACAAGTATACCATTTACTAACAGAAATAAGCATAGAGTTGATTGGAAGTATTGCCATCAACTAATTCATCCGCATAATACATATTATTTCTTGAAAGATATTTCGGATTTTCTGAACTAATTTCACGGAAGTAATTCTTCATCCACTGCCGACATCGATAAAAGCATGGTTTTACTACCTCAAAGGATTCTTCATCATGTTCATCAACGTGTTCTTAATTTAAACACTTATCTGAATTTCGTTACACCATCTTTGATGCAGTTTGTTGTATAAACGTATCTAACCAAATAATAGCCTATGTTTCATATTACAATTATATAAGGGAATTAGACATGTATCTTTACTTTGATTTTGCTAACATTTTACGTACTATACTTAAACAACTTAAGATGGCCTAGTGACCTTGAATTGCTCACCTTATAGATAGTTAAACTAGTCAAACAACCTTTAAAGATTCACAGCGATAGTCATAATCATAAACAAGTGGTCAACAAGTGGTCAAAAATGTACCTTTTACCATTTCATCCCCAAGAAAATATGATTTTCCTGAAAAAATACTTTCTGAAAAGATATACAGGACAGTTTTTAATGGGGACACTGAATCATCCATCAAATCAGAGTCTATAATTCAAAAATGTGTTCATGTTTTCGCAAACGTGGATAAAAGTCATATAAGGCTCCATGTCTAGGTTATGGCTTTAAAACATATTATTCAAGATAAATAGTTCAGTTCTTCAGGCACGCATACAATACAAGCGTCATTGAGTTTATTTGGAAAACATCGTCTTATTGTCTTATTTTTCACGCGCTAAAAGTTCCCTTTTATCGTTGGAATGCTTAGATTTGTATTTATTTTGTATTTTGAAATTAATCTAGATCTATCTATGCATGTATATGTTTTGTCCTCCGTTTTTAACTAAAGGAACATTAAATTTACCTAGTTGTCTTATAAACGCAAAGATAATACCGAGCAGAGCTCCGCTAATGATAACACATCATAAGGGGTTCGGGGCACTATAGAGGGGGTAAAATTCTACGTGAATTGGAAAAAGCGGAAATTTCGACAATGTTAAAATAAAGAAGAAAGATAATAGTCTTTTTTATATGTATTAAGTCTTATTTATTTATTTTTCTGAGGGTATTTTTTCTCAAAAAAAGCGGAAAAAATATATTATATCGTGTGGGAAATGGGGCCAAATTTCGCCGAATATTTTGGGTAAAAAACACACTGACCTCCTCCCAGACCCTCACCAACTCGGTGCTGCGCACCTCGTATTAGGAGTATGCTAAAAATCGGCCACGCTACGCAGCTGGAATGATTGCACCTAATTATAGTGAATAGTCCATATTTGCATGTATAAAATCTACAGGTACGTACACATTAGTCATACAACCCAAATGGCCCCCTCCCCGCCTTCACACCCCGATTTACTATTCACTTTGATTACAGATATTTTCTTAATTTCTTGTTTCAGTCTATTATATCTCAGTTTTAATATGTTTCAACTTTTTTATTGTCTAGCAATATGCTTATAAACATGTTAGGTATAATCGGAATCTATTTCTTTCATTATTTCTCAGAAGTTTCATAAATTTAACTAATAGTTCTTTTTAAGTATACACTGCTAAAAACGTGTGTTTTTATGTCGTTAAGAGATAACTATAATGCATGCAGTAATAGTACCGTAGGGTGGGTAAAGTATGGTTATCGAAACAGATTGTTACTGATCGTTACTATTTTTACTAGTAATCCGTGCACATTTTTTTCATAATTATTACAATATTAATCATGATTAAAATAAAAAAATATTTGAGTAGACACGGCTAATATATATGTTTACGCCTTAAATGATAATTATGCCGCATACAGTAGGTTGAATATAGTAGATTTAAAGAAAAAATGCACTTTATTTTCTTTTAAATATTTAACGTTTTAACTGTTGAGCTGACAAGCTATTTTTACACGATATTATAATTCAGTATATATATATACACCCAAATCACAGTCAATATATGATACACCGAAACGAAAACGTGGTTCCATATACGTTTGGAACTTTAAGAAAAGCTGCAGACAATCATACCCGTAATAGAAGTAATAATATAAAGGTCAGATAACAGGTATGGTGGTGTGTTTTATGCCACCACCGAAATGAGCGTGGAGGCATATAGAGTTGCCCTTGTCCGTCCGTATGTCACTAAATAAAATATTTCCAGCGGGTTTGTTTTGAAATAGGCAGTTGTGCATGCGGGCATTGTGTGACGTCTTAACACACATTGCCGGAAAGTGCGGATGTGATTCCCCTTTACTATATACTCTATATGAAGATTTATAGCTCTATATGAGGTACACGCCATAAGCGCTATGATTCTCACAGCTTAGATTGGATGGGGTGGGCATTTAATTTGCATAATAAGTAACATAGAGCGGGATACATAATTTTCACTAAAAACAAAATTGCTATGTATAAGCATGTATGATTACATTTTATTTGTATTATTACAGTAAACTCGTTACTGAGACTCACGGTAATCTTGCCTTTTTGAAACTCTTAGTTCTGAATATTTTTTTTATATTTAACAAGTTTGAAGCAAATTATTTTCTATATCTGATTTCGTTTTTGAATATCAGGGGCGTAGCTGGCCGATTTGAAGTTGTAGGCTAACGCAATTGAGCACCACATGCCAGACGGTGTTAGGGGTTTGGTTTCTGATGGAATACTCCCCATTTTTCTTAAATAAGAAGTTCGTTCTGACGAATTTGTAAAGACATTTTGGCTGGAAACGGTCCTCGATAAATGTGGAATATTATGAGTACATACTTGTCTGACATCCGGGTCCCATCCAGCCATTAGCACAGTCGGAAGTACATTGTCCAGAGACGGCATCACACTGTTCTGTGGCATTTTTACAATGACACGTGTACTCACATCCAGAGCCATCTTTTGGGTTTCCATTATAGTCAGGACTACATGCTGGGTCTACGTCATTGCAAAATAGTATCAACATACTATACATGGAGTATATATTGTCAAGGAATTAAATAATGCTATTGCAAAATTTGTATTATTTTAAATTTATAATTAAAATACTTTCGTCGGGTTTTCTTTTGAATCAGTAATAACTCTCTGTCAATGTTTAAACCCGGTGCCCCGTTTGGTCACGGGGCAAAGAATAGGGCCACTGCAGATTCCTTTGAAGGGGTGGACAGAGGGGTAGAATCGCCCCCCCCCCCCCCCAAATTCATGTTCATTTTATCATATTTTGTTCATGTTCATTAAAGGTCTTCATCATGATCCCTGCATTGTTTCAGGTGCCATCTCGCTCACATCAAAAGAACAGTGGCAGAAAAACAATAAACGTGGCTCCAGCGTAAATGGAGTTTCTACGATAGAATTTGCAGCAACTCTGCAGTTCAGGATGAGAAGGTTCTAGGCCGATTTTCATTATTTTATCTCGATGTACATGGATGATGAGCCTGGCATGTCCATGCCTGTTAGGCGCCATATAACCTGTAATGTGTTGGTGCGCCTTAAAATCCCAATTCAATTCAATTTAACAAAAATATTAAAACATACTCAGTATTACCACCTACTACTCCAGCCCGTGTAATACTTGTAAATGAATTCATACATCTAGCATATTTCTGAATATAGTTAAATTCATTTAATATTAACTTAAAGCAACAGACCCTATATTTAAATCGTATTTCTCTTTGCAGGCTTGTCTGTATTTTCATGTTTACTAGCTCATGGCAAAATCAGGTATTTAAGTGATACAATTTAACACCTGTTCATCGGTAGCATTAACAATTTCACAAAAAAATAGCCTCTTTTGGGACTCAGACACACGACGTTCCGATTTCCAGTCATTTGTTCTAAAAACACTTAAAATAGATGAAAGCGCCCAAAGATGTACCAATGTGTACCAGTATATACTCCATCATGTTGCAAATGCAAATTAATATTAACCTTGCGTGGTGTAATATTATAGTTTATCAAACTGAAACTAGAAAAAGGTTATGTCGACATTTTGTGTTTTGATAAGTGTGTGTGTGTGTGTCTGAGCTAGTTATTGCGTAATGCCGATTTATTGTTAAAAATGCAACAACATTCCAATAAATAGTAATGGTCTAGTGATTATACCTACAAGTAATAAAGAAAAATCAAAGCCCAATTTCCTTGCTTCAAATCCCATTCCGGCCAATTATTCCTTTTTGAAAATAATCGGAAGCGGTATATTTATCGATGTTACCTGTACGAAAGCGAGGTAATATGTGAATTTTCGCCCCGATTTCTGGCTTATATAACGAATTGTTTAATTTTCGTCGAATTGAAACTAATTTACCTTTGTAAGAGTCTGAGAGGGGCTCTACACAAATGTACCACCACACTGCAGAACACATGGAACACATATTGTCAATAATAAAGCGTTAATTCCAAAATACAGAACATATTTGTTGTATTCTCTTCAATAGAGAGAAACGTAATTAAATGCTTTTTCGTACACATGGTTTCACCTGTTATAACAGAGCGGTGTTCAGTGCCCTCCCTTACATAGAGGTTTTAAGTGCCTTATTACCAAGCACATTACATGCTTTCCAACACATAGAGTAGTTAAGACGTGCAGAGAGGCGTTAAATGCCCTCCCATAAATAGAGGCGTTAAGTGCCTTATGACATAATAGAGTCAAGCGGCTTTTCATACACATAGGCGTTAAGTGCCTCACACAGAGCGGTGTTAAGTGCCCTACCATACATAAAGGCGTTAAATGTATTATTACAGATCATACAGAGGGCGTTACGTGCCCTCGCGTACATAGAGACGTTGAGTACCTTATTACAGAGCGGCGTGGAGTGCCCGCCCATAGATATAGCAGTTAAAGGCCTTATTACAGAGCGGCATTAAAAGTGCCCTCCCATACATATAGCAGTTAAGTGAATTATTACCTAACATTACGTGGTCCCGCCTTAATTCCAGTAAGCTATCGGAAAGCGCATATTATCAGGATTGTATAACAAATGTTTCGACAATAAAATACGTTAATAAACGCGATAACCATGATAACCTGTTAAAAGTTAATACATCTTTTAACTTCGCAATAGGCACACTTTTTAAGCCGAAATTAAGGTTATATTTCATACCCCAGCCAACCTCGTTTTAGCTTCTTGGCTTAGCGGTAGGATGGGGTATGAAAGTTAATACTCGGACCATGTAATGATTTGATACAAAAACAATTTTTCAAAACAAATGGCCATGCCCTTCCTTTCAAAATGAGGTTACTAGAAAACGAACAGACTGTCTTACAATATCTCAAGAGATTGCGAGAGACGTCACATCATAACCAAAATATAGGAATACACATGAATGCCATTCTTACATTTATTCAGGTGAATAGTAAAATATAGAACATAAACTGGCGTAGACGTTGACAGTAAAAAAACAGAAAAAATGGACTCTCATAACCAGATTTCAAACCAACTGCAAATAATAAATGTTAGATATCTCATTACTCGTCAAAATATAAAACCTCACTCCATTAGTATACGTCCAAATGGCAACGGCGAGGGTAAATCAAACCTTACCAACAATAGAACAAGCCGAACTATAGCATTGAAGCTTGCACGTGTGCATATTTCTGTAATCGTATAGGTGTATAAAAGGGTAATGCTGTTGTATATCATGTATATACCACAATGTTAATTACATGTAAACAGACAAACTAACACAATTAAAGTAATAAAGACGCAATAATAGTAATGAGTTGATTGTCCCACTCTTCCCCTTTTTACTAAATGACGTCCCCAAAGTATCTTACTTTAAACACATTATTTATATATACTTTGAATCAAGAAAAAAGCTAGTATCGTATCACTTTAATAACATTGTATGTAAATATAATTAATAAACAAACGTTGTCTGTAAAGCCAAGTATAATTCAACAAGGAAAACAGAAAGCGCACTTAACACATAGTATGCCACTTAAAGTGAATGGAAAGACAATAATAAACCACTTATAATGTGATTCATGTATGCATAATTTGTAATCTATATACCAAATTCAGTTATTTTTACCGTTTGGAATCTTAATAATTTGCCGGCAGTAGAACGGAACTAGAGAATATTTCGTGATCAATTCACCATTTATATATTACTTTCCAATCAGTTGAGTAACTCCCGTAATAATATAGTAAGCCTTTATGATTCAGGTTTATAAACAGTTTATTGATAACACGTGCAGAGATGCATAGTGGATTACTGTAAGAATGAGAAGCAAATATCGTTAATCAATTGTGATTTAACATGGATATTATTTAAAAATGTAAAGCATAGTTTGTATTGGTGAGGCATATGTATAATGGGATAAAAGAACGAACATGTAAACTATAATGGATGTTTAAAATAAAGAAAGTGATAACTAACTGAAAAATGATAGACATGAATTAACGAAAAGCCCCCATGTCATCCCCTCTAATGTGTGTGTGACCATTTTAAAAGATATGTTAGGTGATGCATAGATTCAAAGTAAAACAAAACATACATTTAAGGGTCCCATTCAATCCATGTATAAATTAAAGACATGTTATTTTGATGTGAACACGCATTCTAATCAAGACGAACTAAATCTACAAATTTGCTTGTAGCTATATATATATGTGTGTGCATACGTCGAGCAATAATGAAATCGAGTATAGTATATAATGTACTTACATGTATATTGAATATGAAAACCGAGTAGAAAAACAGGAACAAGTAAGAAATAAGTCCTATACATATTAATATTTGTTCATGTGTTTTACTTATGTTTTTCTCTGTAGGACAAGCTAGTATCATATTATGACCTACATTATGATTAGTAATCATATTAATGTCGGAAAAGGAAGTAAAATACCGGATTGCTCATCGAGATTGAAAAAAACTCTCATTTAATGCGTGATACGGGAAGTTTGTATATTTGAACATATCTACATGTTGTACACTTTTACACTTTGCATCACAAACAAAACCAATAATAAAACCGCAGGCATTGAAAAAAAGCTAATCATGATCTACATACCTCGGACAATACGAAAAAGAATTGTCTGGGCAAAAACAAAGGATCAATTGAGGCTGTTATATTGGCCTACAACGTATTGATTTATAAATGCAATCATAAAATGAAACGCTCAGTATCTTTGAAAAAAGACGTATGATATTAAATATAAATTTTTCTTCTTTATTAATAAATTCATAATTATATTTTCTAAATTTTCATTTTTTGATATTATCCACAAACATGCTAACGTGATTATTAAAACCATGAGCATTACAACCGGTATGTAATACACCGGTAACCCATAACTGCCACATATTCCTTTGACTTAAAAATAGACCTTACTTTTCTATAAGTTATTCAAATAAGTATAAAAGTTGAACAGGAAATGCAGCTTGCGCAGAACACAGTAAACCCAAAAACACGCAAAACGACAAACATGAATGGCAATGTTAATAAGGAATAAAGGCATATGACGTCACAAACACAAACAGGGTTGACAATAGGGCTTCCGCCTAGGAACGATCAGTGGGAACAAAGGCCGCTGGGATTTAAACCTGGTTCTAGGGTGCACCAAAACTCATATTTACCCTACTGTCACCCCAATAAAACGGGACATTGTACATAAAGAAATCCCCACCATGAACTATTCTCTAAACAACAATACAGCATTAATAGGCAATATAAGTAAAAAAAAAAAAAAAAAGAAGCTCGTGTATATATAAATACAAAAAGCAATAGCCTAGACAGCGACAAAGAAGGTACTCAATGACTTGGCAGAAGCCAGAGCAACAAGAGAATAAACCATTGAGGGCACGCTACGTCCACAGCCGTCCGGTCATCGCACAATTAAAGTGGAAAGCATAGTGGCGAACTGTAAATGGGTCCACCACCAAGCATGAAGTGCGTTGCATACTGCTATGCAAAGATTGTACGAAGTTTATGGTAAGGGTAGCCATGATGGAGTAGTTTCTTAGTTATACAAAGATTATAAATAGTCCTTGGGTACAAGCTCTAGAAAAAAAACGAATAAGTTGAGACACATAGACGCCATAAGAAGTTGCTCGTGGAACACCCCCATCTGAATGGGGATAATTAACAATATCAAAATTAAAATCATCTCTCTGGTCATAGATTTTGCTAATTATTTCACAAGTTTATTATCTGGTGTAGGCATGCAGTATATATCTATACAAGTGCAAACATCAATATCGTTCATCAAATCTATGTTCAATGAGCTCTAGCCCCTTAGTACAAACATGCATAGAAAAGGTCGTTGACCCATAGGCAACCACTTACGAAGTTGTGTATGTAAATGTAATTTAGAACTTGACGATGATTCGGGAACTTAATTCCATTCATAGGATCAATGCAACATTTGGAAAGTTGACCCAGCAGTATATACTAGACATACATACACAGTAGGCAATGTATGCATGAACAGAAATATAAAAAGATCGGACAGGGAAAGTAGCATTCAAGGAGGACAGTAAACCACAAAACACAGAAACAAACACGCAAACAGACAAACAAGAAGGCAAAAGCAATAATAAATGCAAACGACATCACAAACACAAAAGGGTTGACAATAGGGCTACCGCCTTTGAACGGTCAGTGGCAAAGTAGGCCACTGGGGGTTTAAACCGGTTCTAGGGCGCACCAAACCTCACACTTACCCTACTGTCATCCAATTAAAACAGGACAGTGTAAATAAAGAAATCCCCACCATGATCTAATCTCTAACCAACAAGGCAGCATCAATATGCAATATAAGTAAAACACAAATATGCTCGTGTAAATATAATACAAAAAAAACAATAGCCTAGAAAGCCACAATGAAGGTACTCAATGACTTTACAGATGCCAGAGCAGTAAGAGAATAAACCATTAAGGGCACGACAAGAAATATCATGGACAAACATCAAACGCCACCGTCCCAATGGGCTTTAGGTAGGCGTCATCATAGGGTCCACAGCCTGTCCGGTCATCGTACAATTAAAGAGGAAAGCATAGTATGAAGTTATAAGGTTATACATCCTTTATACACAACACGTGTTGTTTTTTTGGGAAATTAAAGAATAGTCGCAACTACGTGCACTCATTGAATGGGTCAGTGTAACTTTCTGACCGTATTTCATTTTGTCTTATCAATATTTTTTTCAAAAGCAAAACTGATTTCCATAAATACTATAAAGGAGATTATAAGCCTTGAAAAAATAGTTATTTTGATTGGCTGTAGTGATCTTGCATTTTTAATTTCAATAGGAATAGAACATTACCTTACCCAATAAAAAACCGATTTGTGAACTGTAGTGTAGAAATAAAATAGCGTGACTAAATAACTGTATGTGTAGCCCATAAGAGTTCGTTAAGTTACATGGACTTAATTAAATGTCCAAGGCGATAGTCCTATTGTCAACCCTTGTGTGTTTGTGGTGTCTTATTTTGACTTTTATTCATTTATATATATATAGGTGTTCATTGTTTCTGTGTGTGTTTGTGCTTGACTGTCGTCCTTGAATGCTACTTTTCCTGTTCGATTGTTATATCTATATCTGTTATACAAAACATATAATACTGAAGAGTGAGATTCCTAGGAATTTATTGGCGCACCAACCGCATAGATCATATGGCGACTTTCCAGCTTCCATTGGTGGAGAAAGACCCCGGGTGACCCTCCGGGAAATTTCCGTTCACAGGAGGGCACATGGGAAGAACCACCAACGTTTGGCAAGCCAGCTGGATAACTATCCCAAAGAACCATTAATAACACTACTGATTTCTAGTCAGGGCGATATTTTACTGCCGCCACACTAAACAAACGCTAGTGTAATGTCAATTAATACTGAAAAGGGGATTGCTTCAAAGCAACAAACAAAAAGAAGAAAAGCAGCATTGAGAGATAAAATAACGTTTAACACCTCTAGAATCGGTGTAAGCGGTATTTTACTTTAACGCCACTAATATTAGGATTGAACATCATTCGGAGGTCAATTTCATGATTGGGCAACCCATTTAAGAAGTTTGGTGTATACTTTGTATACAGATCTAGAACAAGTACAGCCGGATAACACATACTACGTAAGGTTGTGTAACATAACTTACCCAGTGGTCTCGTCGCCACTGACCGTTTTAGGGAGGTATCCATGTCGTCAACCATTGTGCGTTTGTGGTGTCGCATATTTTGTTTAATTTTTTTAGTTTACTTGTTGATGTTTTGAATGCTTGTGTTCGTCGCCATTCTGTGTGTGAAGGCTACAATTCATGGTCGACATTCGTATCTACTTTTACATACGTTTTAAGCGATTGATATTGATAGATTTATCATTACAGTTCAAGGCAAATCCGACATAAATGTCGTTCAAAGTGCTCTTAAGCTTCTGCTTTCTATGGGATATATATAACACATGTGCACTCCTACCACAGTGAACTTTTGTGTTACTCTTCGTTGTGCATACGTTTTAAGGCTGTGCTTGAAATTATTTGCCCCTCACCGCCATTTGTTCGATCCCTCATGGGCTTAGGCATCTTTATGTGAGGAAGCTATTCAGCTGGCTTGCGGGACGTCGGTGGTTGTACCCAGGTGCCCGCCCGTTCACGAAAATTTCCTAGAGGGGCATCTGGGGTCTTTCACCACCAATGAAAACTGGAAAAGTCGCCATATGAACTTAGCTGTTGGTGAGACTATAAAAACAATTCAATTCAATTCCATCACACGTTAACGAGAATAATCGCATGTGTGTGAGCAATAAACAAATATAAGGAACAGTACATATTTTACAAGTAGATTTGCACTGCGGATATTCAAAGAATATAAACAATGATAAGTAATTGAGAGTTTATTAAAGTACATGTATTACATTAAAAATGTGCAATGTTAAGACAGTATATATGTTCAACAAATAACAACAGAGGACTGTTGATAAGCCAATTGTACATTTTCTTGTAAGTATTTATGTCAGTTATGTATAAACGGAACGATGATATTAATGAGGGTGCAAAACCACTTGGACCGATGACATTTTGGTCCATTACCATTTGGAACAACTCGGACCGTGGATCGGCCCTTTCATAGGACGAATACTGTGTCTAGCATACGGTTAGGGCCTGTGATAAGCACCCGTCTGTGTCATTAAGGTTACATGACGTTAATTGTCTTTTCATACGATCCGAGTAGTCATCAACACGATCGGATTATTTCTTGAACACAGTCCTAGAGGTCTAGACCTGAAATGTCCGAGGCCCAAGTGGTCTATAATTCGTTATTAAAACTGTGGTATTATGGTAAGCATATAATTATATTACAAGCAATAAAAACGATGAAACGGACATGTTTAAACATAGTAGTTACATGTCGTAACAAGGAAACTCTGTGACATTGTAAATTCGAAATACAAACAATAGAACAACAATACAATTGCATAGGTATTATATATGTATATATATCAAAGTGTATATATTCCAAAGTTCGTTGTACGATGGTAATACAAACGGCAGAGAGTTAAGAGAAGCCTCTTTCATGCGCATCAGGTGAAGATCGGAAATTCCAAAACGAGAGATAACTGTTTTAACCGACGTTTGGAATATAAGAATCTTTCATGGGTATTCGGTAAAAAACGGGAATTCCAACACGAGGTATAATTGTATACAACAATTATACCGATGGTTGCAATTCCCTCTCTGAACCGGATACCCATAATTGATTCTTTTGTCTTGCATAACAGTGACATTTTGTGCGTTGACGTCGCCAATAAGTAACGTTTTACATGTTTTTTCACACAATGACGTCACACATATGTTCACGTTTTTGACGTCATTATTGATGCGCGTGACTTTATCTTTACTCATAAAGATAAGACTTTCCATCCCCCCATGTAAAACGCGGATACCCTTATCCGGTATGCAAGAAACACCTAGTATCTGAACCGGATACACATGACTGATTATTTGTATTGCATAACATTGACATTGTGTGCGGTGACGCCTCTCTTTCTTACATTATGACGTCATCAAATGTTGACGTTTACGACAATAAGTCAGATAATTGAAAAGCAGTGCATTGAAAAAAATAACAGAATCAGTAAGATTATATGGGTATCCGGAAAAGATTGGAAATTCCAACCTGAGGTATAATTGTTTTTATCGGAACCGAGACTCTGTCGCGGTTCCGATATTAAAGCAATTATACCAAAGGTTGGAATTCCCTATCTGAACCGGATACCCATGATTGATTCTTGTTCTTGCATATTATTGACATGTTGTGCATTGACTTCGCCAATAACTAACGTTTTACATGTTTTGTTTACACAATGACGTCATGCATCTGTTCACGTTATTGAAGTCATTATTGCTGCTTTTATCTTCCCCCATATGTAAGATAAGTCTTTCCATCACCCATGTAAAATGCGGATAACCTTATCAGGTATGCAATAAAATCAAATGAACTGTATACGTTTAAGAACACGTTCTTGTTCATAAATGTATAATCAATGGTATTTCTCTGTATAAATACTTTAGTGGATATCTGGAATCATCATACACATGTGTATACATTTGATTATTGATTATTCAAGTCCTCAGCAATTAAGTTAATCGAATAAATACACGAACACGTGTTCTGGTCCACATGCTCCGCAGTGTCCCCACAAATAAAAATAAAATAAACTACAAGTGGTGCGTATCTTTTGGCGTTACATGTTTGTTAAGAATGCTGATTTTGCTTCCGTCTCACTGTTAATCTCACACGTTTCCTTAAGTATGATGCATTGATAAGAGACGGATGTATCAGTAGCCAACCGCATGCTTATATGTTGAAGTAATTTATTCCTGTAAACAATTGAAATCAAAAATGGAGTGATCACTTAGTCATTTACTTACTCTATTAGCTAGGTTTTATTAATATGTCCATGGTATTATATTTACTTATACTAGAGTTATCTTCCGGTTGTCCAAAATGGAAGTATACGAATGTAATCTCATTTATTGTTTTCACTAAATTTTGCCAGTATTTGTATATGATTGTGATTTGAAAAAAAAACATAATATGAATTACGTTCGTATGTGTTGGTCAACGATTCGCCTAGAATATGTTCAAATTGTCTGATTATTGTGTTGAATTGCAGCTTGTCCCTATGGTAGAGCCATGTTTAGAGCAATTTATTGCTGAGGATGAACATCTTAAAAGCCGTAACGTCGTGTAATTCCAAAGCACGCTCTATTCACACGTCCTGTAACGCCAAACACACACTTTTCCCAAACATGTTTTCTGTTTTACATTACAGATGACAATTGTATATTTTGAAAGAATACAGTTTCTCTGGTTCAGGTATTTTTCAGTAAATCATTTGTTGACCAAGTATTAAGACAATATTCAGTAATCATCCAGAACTGTGTCAGACTTTCAGATTCGCCATGCATGTTTGTTTTCCCCGATTAAAGGTTGGCATAGGTATTTGAGTTCTGTAAATGACGAAGCACAATTTCGTGGCAAAACTTGTATTGCTCCTGTAAAATATAAGACATTAATAAAAGAGTTGATCGAAATAGCATTTTGATAATCTACATTGAGTTCCTAACTAATATGAACTCCATTAAAATTGTATACATGTAATATATAAAAACTAATGTTGAAAGTATTATTTTGAATAAAGATTATAACAGTATCTATAAAATATCAATTATTGACTTGAATCATTGAAAGGTCAATTTTGACAAAGGTATGTATTTGTTTTATAATAGTTTAAACTATTTTTATTTTACATTGATTGTAACGAAAGCTCTACGAACATATTTTAATCACTCTCGATGTCTTCCTGTGTAGAACCAGTACTAGCAAATGAAGATAAATTATCTTGCTCAGGAACATAACACAATCATATGGTAATGGCGGGAATCGAACCCACGCCTTTTCGATTCATGTGTCTAACGCTCAGTAGAATAGAAACTGAGGGTACCAGCGCAGTTTCCCCCTCGTTCTTGTATAATATAAGGTTAGATAAAATAAGATAAGTAATTATCTTACTTATCTTATCTTATCTTATCTAACCTAATAGTATACAAGAACGAGGGGAAAACTGCGCTGGTACCCTCAGTTCCTATACAACTACGCTCTTACAGTATACCACAGTGCTCTATTGATATTAAATGGTGTACTGATAATACAATCAAGTTCTTGTAATGAACTTAAAGGGCCGGGTTAACCTGAAGGAATATCAAACTGGACAGCAGTTATTATATTATATTATAAGTTAAATGGATCATATAGATGATAATAAATAATATAGACTCGTTTATGTTAAAATAAAAACACATGTGAACTACATTTTTAAATAATTATATTTCTCTTTCATATGTCGTTATTAAGGCACAGGTATATAATACGTACACAGTTGGGTATTATTTGCTGACGTCTCTGTCGCATATGTCTGATAACTTGTGGAATGGCGACCTCTTGTTCAATCCGCATTCTCTCCAATACATTCAGGAGTACAACCAATAGTCCACTTCTCTCTGCACCATTACTGGATGTACAAATAGCCATGGTCAAAAAAACTTGAAATATTGCTTTTATATGCGGACACCTCTACACCTAGACTTTCGATACACCATTTTCTGATGACACAACAACATTAGTTCATGAAGGCTCTATTTCCAACCCATTGTATTTGAGGGGGATTAATTTGTATAGATAATGTTAGACATACGATTGCATATGATAATTTGTTAATGTAAATATGGTGAGGTCTGCCTAATAAAACTTCTTTCAAAAAGTAAACATATAGAAGCAAGTGTTTTATTAGTTGTGTTGTAGTTCTATTTTTATTTTAAAAACAAAAAGACTTATCAACACATTTTGTGTTAAGTATAGCTAAATTGTTAACTTGTTGTTTTCTTCATAAAAGTAAAGCAAACAAGCGTATTAGCACAGGTCTATGACATCACGATCACAAAAGCGTTGAAAATAAGGCTACCGCCTTGAAATGGCCAGTGGCAAATAAAGATAGCTGTGGGCTTAAGCCAGGATCTAGGATGCACCAAATCTCACTCTTACTCCATTGTCATCCCAATAAAGCCGATGCGGTGTAAATAAAGAAGTTCCCGCCTAGCTATATCCCCTAACAAACTAGGTAGCATAAATAGGCAATATAAATATAATACAAAGATGCTAATGCACATATGAAATTAAAAAAAAGTGAACACCTAAAAGACCACAAAGCAAGTTCTGAATGACTTGGCAGAAACCAGAGCAACACGACAATAAACCATAAATACTGTTTAAGGCACGACACGACAAGATTGGAGACAAACATCAAAACCCCGTCCTCCAAATATGTAGCCAGACGGTCTACAGTATGTCCAGTCATCGCACAATCAAAGAGGAAACTAAACATGCAGTGCGTTACAAAATGATAGGGATCATAACGTATTTAGACATATATATTGTATAAAAGTGATTATGACAAAGTATCTTACGAAGTTCGTAAATCATGTCACAGAAGTCAGGTTGTGCTAGTCCTTATCGCAGAGCAGTTCTCAAAATACTTTTATGTTTTAAAAGCAGATGCGGGTTACGATTCGGTATTATATACGGACAGGAAGGTTATTGCTAGAATAAATTAATATAATAATTAACACGTGGACATATCGTATTAGGGACAGAAAGATATATGTCGGAAGACACATCATAGACATCAAAACACCGTATTGTATATTGTATAGGACAGTATATATATAAAAGTCGAACAAGAAATGTAGCGTTCAAGGACCATGAAGAGAATTACTAGAAGGAATGTGATTGTACGTACAGACATTGTATCAAGACCGGGATGTTGTCAGCATGCCTTTTCTGCTCCTCCACTTCGTCTATAAGGGTCAACATGGATTCGTAGTCACGTGGTACAGTCTGATCATTTGCCCATTTTGTGAATAAAAGCTGTTTTACAAACTGGACCTTTTCCTGAATGTAAATACATGTAGGTATATTAGATGCTAGTAGCAACCTTTCTTAATAAATCTCTTATAAACCACTCACTGACTAATTAACTCGCGGTTTCATCAATTATACTTTTCAGGCGTGTCTTCTTGTGTGTTTACTCGCTTAAAAAAAGAGGCTCGCTAAGGTGTAATAGACGTATTTTTTTTTGCCTAGCACTAGCAGCATATGCAATTGTCCCCATATAGATTAAAAATGTAAGGCTTACATTAGTGCTGTGTGGCGGCCGTAAAAAGTCGCCCTGACTACAAATCAGTAGTGTTTTTATTTACTGGTCCTTTGGGATCATCAAGCCAATTCTGCATTGCTTTAAAGTAGATTATCGCTTAAGCCGGTGCTAGGAGGCGTGAGAGGTGTTGCATCTTATGATTACCGTTCATGAACAGACTCAATAAAACCGAGTCTGCTACTTTGATCTCTTGTTTGTGTTTGTTACTTCCAAGGAATCACCTTTTCAGCCTTTATTGGCATTCACACTAGCGTTTGATTAGTTCTGTGTGGCGGCCGTAATGAGTCGCCCGACTACAAATCAGTAGTGTTATTAGTTACTCACTCATTACCTCTCATGAACAGACTCAATAAAACCGAGTCTGCTACTTTGATCTCTTGTTTGTGTTTGTTACTTCCAAGGAATCACCTTTTCAGCCTTAATTGGCATTCACACTAGCGTTTGATTAGTTCTGTGTGGCGGCCGTAATAAGTCGCCCGACTACAAATCAGTAGTGTTATTATTTACTGGTCCTTTGGGATCATCAAACCCATTCTGCATTGCTTTAAAATAGAATATCGCTTAAGCCGGTGCTAGGAGCCGTGAAAGGTGTTGCATCTTGTGATTACCGCTCATGAACAGACTCAATACAACCGAGTCTGCTACTTTGATCTCTTGTTTGTGTTTGTTACTTCCAAGGAATCACCTTTTCAGCCTTTATTGGCATTCAAGCTAGCGTTTGTTTAGTTCTGTGTGGCGGCCGTAATAAGTCGCACGACTACAAATCAGTAGTGTTTCGTATGTGTCGTGCTCGGCCGTTTCCAAAGGTCCATTATCATACTTTTTTATTATTTACTGGTCCTTTGGGATCATCAAACCCATTCTGAATTGCTTTAAAGTAGATTATCGCTTAAGCCTGTGCTAGGATTACCTCTCATGAACAGACTCAATAAAACCGAATCTGCTACTTTGATCTCTTGTTTGTGTTTGTTGCTTCCATGGGATAACCTTTTCAGTATCTATTGTAATACTTCCAAGAAATTTTTTTACCCGCGTGTTAATCAATTAGTTATTAATATGTAGTTTGACATATTCAGTTATGCCTAAGTTTAACTCGTCATAATATGAACATGCCAACACTCCTTTTATTGTATTGTGTTTTCTCAAAGAAACACGTTCTTAGCAAATATGAATCTCTTTGATTTTTAGACACGCTTCACGCAAGCCATTATTAACAACGTGAATGGGAAAATGCTGTTGAACTTAAATTGTATAATTAAAGTATTTTATAAATTGCAAGTTCATATCATGGTTTATACGGAAACATTCTGAAATACAAACTTTAAACTCTATTCTGTAGTTTCTTATCCTGAAGAACCTTTTATCTTCCTTGGAAGTCAGCTCTATCTGGAATGGTCCAGTTGTTGTTTTGCCTTTGTCGGGTAAATACACTCCAGTCTGAATATAATGAACACCAATTTTAAAGACATATTTCACTAAAGTTCTTTGAAAAAAGATAACTAAAGTTACTGATTTTACATTTAGTCATAAACAAACTAGAGTTGAATTTATTAATGAATTTATTAAATCTTAGTATTTGAAGCTTGAATTGAACTGAATTGGATTTTATAGTCGCACCAACAGCTAAGGTCATATGGCGACTTTCTAGCTTCTACTGGTGGAGGAAGACCCCAGGTGCCCCTCCGGGCAATTTTCGTGCACGGGCGGGCACCTGGGTAGAACCACCGACGTTCCGCAAGCCAGTTGGATAGCTTCCTCACATAAAGATTCCTAGGCCCCTGAGGGATCGAACCTACAGCGGTGAGGGGAAAGTGATTGCAAGTCAGAGACTCTTACCACTCGGCCACGGACGCCCCATTTGAAGCTTGAACGCCATAGTGTTGTCCTTTAATGAACCGGCTTCCATGAAATGTTTAGACGTTGAAGGGTTGAATTAGTAATTTTAAATTTATAGAATACATGTTTTGAAGCATAGTGTCCGAAAGCATGAAAATAAATAGTTTGATGACTAGGGGTAATCTGGTATTTCGAACCGGAACGTTTGAATTCGTGAACAGGCATTTAAACACTAACAGAAAACCACACGACTAAATACCAGCCACCTGCAGAAAAGCTGAACTTGCAGATCTCGTCTGCAGTCACCATATTGCCTCTATGGGGTCGAGACATAATATAACAAGTAGTACATGTACAAAATTAGCTAATATTATTTATACCCGAGGTCCATTTCGCACAAAACTGGAGTGGATGTCTTGGAACGATCGATGTCAAACCAGTGTGTCCATTTCAATTAACAATATATTTACTAATTGAAACATAATTTTATAAATAATTACGCAAATGTTCCCCTACTATGCCGTCAACCTTTGACAATTTCGTGTATCACATAAATTATAAAATGGATATAATTATAAAGTAATTTCAAGTAATGTATACATACTTTTTCCCTCCCACAGTCATCAATGGTGACGATAAGCTGTATCTCATTTTCAGACACGAGTCTACAACAGTCAACTGCCGTGTGCTCCAAGGGTGCTTGAGTTAATATGTAGCCTTTCTTGCTGCTAAAGCTCTGAGTACAAAGTAATTTATAATGTATAATAACAAAAGATATATGTACCAATTATTTATGGAAAAAAATAGTTTGAATATCAAGACGTATTTCTGTAAACATCTATGCTTAAACAAGTAGCAAGATTTTTCGCCAACAAAACGGCAATTGCTTTTAAGCCATGGTAACAACATAGTTGCAGAGCTAAATATAAAGCCTGGTAGTATCATACTTCTAACTCAGTCATGCGCAGTGCAACTCAAATGTACAGTTTATATTGGTTAACCTTACAATCTGAGACACCTACTTTTAATATCCATGCAATACACCAATAAACAAAAGGTCGGTAACCTTGTATTCACCACTCGTTTGTGTTGTGCATAGGCCTTTTCATTTAACATTTAATTTGCTCTTAGTTTGTGGTACAATGCGGACCGACGGCGCAACTGCGTTTGGGTGCTGTGGTTTCTATCAGACCATGTTTTGGACGGTGCCGTCAGGCAACTGTCCTATGTAGTGGGAAATCTGGCTACAAACCAAAGATCACTAGAATACAGCTCGATAAAAGTAGTACCATTTGCAAGGCTGTAAATGGGCAAAAGATCCGTATATTGACAAAATATTGATAAATATGTAAGCGTTGGTAAACATTCAGTGATTTTAACATAATTTGAAGCATTTTTTAAAGGGATTTGATCCTGCACAAATTAATGCGTATATTCCTTAAAACGTAAACAAGCGTCTACCTGAGGTTGGGATAAAAGCCGTACTGTACGTACATTCCGAAATATAACTCAAACAGCAGAGAATACCGAATTAAAATCACTGATCTTATTTTCGATGAGATACACATTTTGACAAATTTTAATTAAATGATTTTAAATGATCTTAATCTGTTCAAACGTTAAAGCTTGCATACTAACACTGCCTATATATACATTTATGTACACATTTTAAACACTGTGTTAAGAAGCGCCCTTTCTGTCAGTTATTGCGTGAGGTCAACTAATGCCGTAAGAATACCTCAACTCTGTAAACGTTCGGTAACCGGTTTACTGGGCATTACATAAGTTTACATAAAACATTTATTTAGTAGTATAGCTAATATTATGTACCTTATGTACTGGTAAATTATGATCTGGTTAGTACGAGCCACTACGTATTGTTACGATACATACACCATGTACACTAACCTAACTGTTATACACTCTGTCTTACTACGGCGCAACTAGTCTCATTCTAATTTTAAAGGGACAAACGGCACTCTAACATTTTTTAAAACGATTGGTGTCCTGGTAGTTTTACTACATAACTTGCATATGTGATACTCATTGTTAATAATTGCTTGAATAGTTCAGAGCAAATGGTTCGTGTACATCACTAATTATTGATTAAATAGCACCACATTGTAAACTCAGAATTGTACATGTTAATACTGTATCGAGGAGGCAATTCTATCGCATGATACAAATGTCAAGATTGCCGTGTATCCTTTTAATTTGCACTAATTGACCGCTAATTCAGTATGTTAGAAGTCACTTTAAAACATTAAAACGATGACTTACCGGAAAGTAAACGGCGTTTATATAATCACTGCAGCCTACCACTGGAGACGAAAGGAATGCTCTGTACTCATTCGCTGACGAATAAATGATTATGTATTAATATATATGTGAATTACATAACATAAATGATATATTTAATTTATTTTTACCTCTTAAATAAAATTAAATAGCGTGTCTAAACGCGTTTGTTTTGTTTTAGAAATGCATGGTATGAATAATAAGCACCGCATTCTCTATACATACGAGGAGTGACCCAAAATATTACATATTCAAATAAATGACGTCAAATGAATTTGAACAGAACACCGCGTTATCATTCTCTTCCATCTTTGAAGCGCCGGTGCCATTTTAAAATTAAAGCAAGAGCAACTGTTGGCTTTGTAGAAGTTTTCTCCATCAATTCCCGCGTTTATGTTAGTGTTTTCCTAATTTAACACAAAACTTAACAAAACACTTACTGATAGCGCGTAATGCTTTCACGCTGTTACTTGTTTTATTATGTAATTATTATGTGACGGATATGACTTCAGCATATAACATACAATAATGAACATTTGAATTTTAAGTTTATATTTGAAAACACAAAAACAAACTTAATTTGGACTACCCACTCTCGTATTAATGGGTAAATATGACGATGTATCCAATGCCTTAATACAATTTTAATAATATACTAATATTAACTATAATCCCATAAAAAATATATTGCTTAATAGTGTGTGGAAATGTTACTGTTAACTAATTAATAATAAAAATTGTATAGTAAAAGTCTACGTAATTTTGGTTCAACCTTTGTACTTGACTCATACATATCTTTACCAACATATTATTGCATATTGTCATATATGCAATTGATTTACTTCGCGTTTTGATACGTACATGCCAGTATATTATTGTATCGATTTTTGCTTCTGTTCTCTGAAGCTTTCGCTACAGAAAACTCATCTTTTGTGCCGTCTTCAGTTTCCGTCTCGCCCGATGAACTGTCCTTCCATAGACACATACCACCATCCTGTATTTGCTTAGTAGAAATCACACAATATTCATAAAGGCATGTAATGCGTTGGTGGTCTATATACTAATTTTAACGAAAAACATCAAAATACATGTTGTCTATCTCTGCGTAAACATTCTCTCACATACCTCATATTCGATCATCAGATTTGCTTTTCCTGTCTTCTTATCGACTTGTAGCAAGTTCCTGTACTTGTTTTCAAAGTCTCGCGAAGGTATTGCTTGACACGGTAAAACCAGGGCTTCGAATATCAGCTCGTGTAGATACTTGTACTGATCCTAGTGAATCAATGTTTAAATCATTACAATTGCAAAATTTTCATTTTTCGATGTGTGAGAGCAGTATAAAATACTTACCATCTAGAGAATTAAATAGTACTTGCCAATGGTAGAAAGTATAATCATCTCCTGAGGTTACATTGTAAACATTTTTCCATATCCTTATTGTTCAAGAAAAATAGAAAAAAGTACTGTATTGCTGTATAAAATTACATTACTGGTTTTACATACTTTTTTACGTTTATTGCCATCAATAGGTTGAATAGTGCGACTCTTTTAGTTGTTAACAGTTGTTGCCATAAATACTTAGAATAATTCAACTTTTGTTAAGCAGAGTACGTGGTGAAAGTGTAACTGTTGCAGTGACTACCCATTAGACTTTTCCAACCTTGTCGGTGCCAACCTACATTTGTTTGTTTAGATGGCTATTGAAAATGACCCCTTTTGTTATGTTAGTAATTAAGATTTAGCGTTTTGTTAGCATGGGTACTTGTAACCGATAATATAAAAGTAGTTACATCAGTCAAACAGGAAATGTAGCATTCACAGAACAATTTCCACCACCAAAACGCATTCAGAACAATCAAGATTTACAAGGAAATAATAGAAGCAACATATACGACACCACACAGTTTAAAGGTGTGACAACAGGAGTACCGCCTTGGAACGGTCATTGGCAAACAACGCGCTGGCGATTTAAACCAGATTCTAAGGACAGCCAACTCTCACTCCTTACAAGGCATATTCCAATACTTATAATGCCGTATACTATGAGTACATATGAGTGAACTGTGCCTTCTTTCAAACCGTATTGTTTCCACTGCATCATTTGCAGACAGACGTACTATATACCCTTAGGAAACACATGCTTACCTTTGTTTGGATCATATTCACTCGTTGTTCCCTGAGTTCCTTCAGGCACTCGAAAACATTGACGTAGTTGAGTTCTTTACCTTGGTTATAAAGAATATCTAGGGCAATAAATGTTCCAGTTCTACCTACCCCAGCACTGGAAAACAAGAACCGTATAATAAGTACACTCTACCAGAACCATGTCTAAAGTAAACATAACAAAACTACATGTTATGCAACGGTCAAATGACAGGATGAGCTTGATAAAATCACATATACCAATAAATAGTAGGGTTACATCCCTGCTACGGTCACGGACCGTATTTATAGGCTTTCTTATTTAGTTGCCTAGTAGTTTCAGAGCTATACTATCGTATGCAATGTTCCATGATTGTCAGTTTTTCTGACACTAACACTACTGGTGAGTTGTGGGTGAAAGCATATATTATGTAACTAACATTCAGTAATTACAAAATGAACCGAACGTCGATAACAAAACAGTTTATGTATCTCCATTGTACCTCAAGGCATACATAGCAAACATTCAGCATGCAGTTCATAATTGTACGCACTAGTGTCTTCTTACTGTTAAATACTAATAATTTAATTCTAAATTGGACTAATTTGAGAGAAAAAAAATCTGCTCTATAACATATCTTTCTCTATGCCACATATAGATTGTAGGAATATAGTCTGCACTTGGAAGTACAGAGGTGATAAGACAAGGGTAAAACATATTAGCTGAACATGGTGCAGGTTGATGATCGCTGATATTTGAAAAGAATCGTTAAACACATATTAGCGATATGCAAAAATGTACTTAAACTGTTATTACGTCGGCCATTTGGGCTATTTTAGCCCAATCATTGTGGCCTTAACTCAGACTACTGATTATGCAGGTGGTAGTGTGCGTGAAAGGTGTTTGCACTTTTAACTTTCATGAACATACTCAATAAAACAGAATCAGCTACTTTTGTGTCGAACTAAATATTCAATATAAATACATGAAGTACGTGTGCCACTCAGCTAAACTGCACACAAAGTAAATACAGTAATACCGCTAGACAGAAGGCATTTCAAATTGATAACAATATGAGCGAAAGAAATTCGATACATATTCCAATATCATACCTGCAATGCACCAACCATGGGTAGGATGATTCTAAGTTGTCTTTCCTTACTTTGCTCCAGAACTGTACTAAACCCGATGTACCTTTAGGTGTGCTTTTATCAGGCCATGCTGTGAAATGGTATTGTGTTATTGTTCTTTGTTGCGAAGCCTGAAATTTAAATCAGGATTTACGTTATCATTGTCCGATATATGGTATATTCAAATTTAAAAAACACAAAAGTAAGTCGTTCATAACGAAGATTTGGAAATACGACCAAGGCGATTATGAGCTGTTACGTGCGAAAGCAAGATCGTTAGATTGGACAGAACTTGAAAACGAAGACATCGATGTATACGCTAAAAAATTCTTTCTTTAAGCGAACAGTGTATACCAAATAAAAATGTACGTATAAAACCATATGAACCACCATGGTTAAATGGTTTGATCAAACGCAAAATAAGAGTAAGAAAACGTGCATATAGAAAAGCAAAATATTCTAATCTTCAACACAACTGGGACAACTTTAAGCAAATCTGGAATGAAGTAGTTGCATTAATACGTCAGTCAAAGGAGGCTTACTATAAAACCCTTACCGAAAAAATTAAATCATCTTCTTTGTCTTCTAAGGACTGGTGGAAAACCCTTAAAAGGTTCATTTCATCAAATGAAAAACAGTCTATCCCAGACCTTTTTGAAAACAACTCCGTTGTTTCCGACGAATCTGATAAAGCCAATTTATTAAACGACTACTTCAAAAGTCAGACTGTCCTTAACGACACTAACATCGAACCCCCTTATGTGCATCCAAACGTTGCAGATGACACTCTAAATACCCTCGTTCTAACTCCATATGAAGTTAATTCAGTTTTAAAGTCCCTCCCTGTTGGAAAAGCCGCTGATCCAGACCAGATTAACAACATAGTCCTTCGTGAGTTAGCAAATGAAATTGCTTCTCATATTTGTCATCTGTTTAATTTGTCTATTTCGCAGGGTAAAGTTCCCAATATCTGGAAAGAGGCTTACGTATGTGCAATTTTAAAGAAAGGAGACCCCTCTTGTGTTAACAACTATCGTCCAATATCGCTTTTAAGCAATATTGTCAAAGTGTTAGAGAGACTAATCTTCAAACATGTTTTTAATTTTTTTTGTGATAATAACTTCCATACAAACTTGCAGTCCGGATTTATCCAAGGTGATACCTCAATTAATCAACTAACATTTTTGTATAACACTTTTTGTAAAGCGCTCGATGCTGGGAAAGAGCGTAGGGCTATTTTCTTCGATATAAGTAGAGCGTTTGGTCGAGTATGGCACAAAGGGCTCCTAGTTAAACTGAAAGCGGCAGGCATTTCATCTGATCTCTTATCTTGGTTCACCAATTACCTTGAAAACCGTATTCAATGTGTTGTTATTCCCGGTGCTAAGTCTAATTGGAATACAATTAACGCTGGAGTCCCACAAGGCTCTATTCTTGGCCCTCTTCTTTTTCTAATTTATATAAATGACATTGTTTCTGACATTCATTCCAATATACGGCTTTTTGCTGACGATACTAGTCTTTATATTATTGTCGATGAAATCAGCTAATATCCTCAATTCGGACATTGCAAAGATAACCGACTGGGCAAACAAATGGCTTGTCACTTTTAATCCGTCCAAAACAGAATCTCTTCTGTTATCCCGCAAACTTCGTAAACCTGCGCACCGCCCTCTACAAATGGTTAACCAAAACATTTCAGAAGTTCAGTGCCATAAACACCTAGGTATCATTCTATCAAATGGCTGTAGCTGGCACTCGCAAATTGAGTATATAAAAAATAAAGCATGGAGTAGAATTAATATTATGAGAAAACTAAAACACCAGCTTGATAGAAAATGTCTTGAAACAATATATATAAGTTTTATAAGACCACTATTGGAATACGGGGATGTACTATGGGATAACTGCACCAATTACGAAAAGATAGAGCTTGACAAAATTCAAAATGAAGCAGCCAGAATAACGACAGGTACTACCAAATTGGTATCCCTTGATCGTTTAAAAAAAGAAACAGGATGGGAAGCTTTACAGAACCGAAGACTTAATCATCAACTTATTCTTTTTTATAAAATGGTTCACTCACTAACGCCTTCGTATTTATCGGCTATGGTACCACCCTTAGTAGGAGACGCGTCGCGATATCGTCTAAGAAATGAAAATAATCTTCAGACAGTAAATGCTCGAACTAAACTGTATAGAGAATCATTCCTACCAACTACTGTTCGCGAGTGGAACTCGTTACCTCAAGATATTAGAAACACAGATTCCATTCATTTATTTAAACGTTATTTGAATCGCAATATCATACAACCGCCCAAATATTTTTACGTGGGAAATAGAAAAGAACAAATTCTACACACCCGTTTACGTACCCATTGTAGTTCATTGAACCTCTATCTGTTTCAAAAAAATATAATCGCATCCCCGTTATGTGATCACTGCCATAGTGGTAGTATTGAAGATAACCAACACTTTTTCTTCAGTTGTCCTGCTTACAATGAAATACGTACTGACCTTGCACACACCCTTAACCTGTTATGCACAGTTATACTCCAAACACTTTTATGCGGTGATCAGTCGCTAAGTTATGACAATAACGTTTCAATCTTTGAGGCTGTTCAAAAGTATATAATTAAAAGCAAACGCTTCTAATCTTGCAGAGTATGTAAATATGATTGATGTCTGTGGTTGCCCGTCAGTGTCGCTGTGTCTCAAGGAGTAGTCCGCCTTCTGATCCCCCGTGTCACCCGTTATAATCCTGTTATCCAACAAAACTATATGCAGTCCTCTTTACTTTCCCCTTTTTTTTATATAGTTTTTTTTTTGTTTTTTTTTTCAGTTGTAATGTCTCGTTCGAATTACTTTTTGTTTATGTTTTCCTTCACAATCTATCATCATATTTCTTTAATTTCCTTTTGTATGTTTTTTTTTTCTTTTTAAGTTGTTTAAGCAAATATTAACTGAAAACCAATGTGACACTGAATATTTATTATAATTCTACCAATTGGTTCATATATATGTATGTTCCGTAGCTATTAATACATACTTGAATTGTAAACACGTTTTCCAAGGAGAGGAACTTTATACGTTTTCTTACGTTCCAATCCTTTACTTCATATACTGTTAAATGTATTTATGCACGAATTCGAAATAAAATATGTTTAAACCAAGCCTGAAAAGTAAGTTATGAACAATAAGTTGCGAAAAATAGTATTGGATAAACAGTCAAGTATTAAAAAACTTGACTACCATCAGTACTAAATGCCTTATGAGTGAGCAGAAACTGAAATGTAATATCATACTAGTGCGTTTTCCAGCAATAAATATTCTACAACTGAGGATCCACTTTCTTCATAAATTAAACTGGGTATCGCTGCTTCTAACTCTATTGATTATATTGCAAAATAAATCAGAAAACAACAGCTACATTTCAGAAATAAATTTAAAAAAGCCGCTGTTGTTGTTTTTTTGCCTCACCGGTTTTTGGCAAAAACAGCAAGTAATAAGGACTAATCTAGGGATCTTTCACCTATATCATAGGAGAGTTTATATCAAATGATTGTAAAATTATATTCTACTTCATCGGCGACACCTCTTAGATTTTTCCGAGAAATTTGACGCGAAGTTGACCTCTCCCGCGGGAAAAGCCCGAAGTTCTATTTTCCAAACGGAAAGTCGCCTTCCCATGGGACAATGCATTCCCATATGAAATGATTGGGACAATATTCCCATGGAAAAAATAAAAAGTATATTTTTCAATATAATGGCAAAATAGTATGCAGCTTTCATGTTTATGGTATATGACGAAGTTTTACAGTGATACCAGTACTTTAATATTTTCCCATGAGAAAACTTATCCAATATTGTAAAAATGCTATTTTCTTAACCGATAAAACAACATTTCAAAGCCTGGTAACATCTTAAACCGCAGGGTTGACAATAAAATATACTCTTCTGTTTTCAATTGAATAAAATAACAACATTCCCAAATGAAAATGCAAAAATTCTCCCAAATTTGTATTGGATTTTTTTTTGGAGGTGGGGAGGGGGGAATGATAAAAAATAAATTTCTCCCAAGTCTAAAAAAATATAACAAAACAAAGTCTGATCCGACCAGTTTGTTTAAAACAGACTGTTTTAACTCAGATTGAATATAATATGATTGATTCTTTTGCTGTGCCAGGTTTTGGCAAAAACAGCAATTAATTCCAAATCAGCTCGGTCGCATTGCCTATATCATATGAAAGTTCATCTAAAATGTATGTAAAGTAATATTTAAAAGAAAATTGAGAAAGTTAACACAATGTGAACTCTCCCATGGGAAAAGAATGGTTTTCCTATGGGAATTCTATATTCTCAAATTGTTTTGGGAAAATGTTTCATTCGTTTTTATTCATTTTATATCCTTACAATATAAGGCATTTTTTCAAGACAAGGTCAGAATGACCCGAGCTTTTGACCTACTAACCCCAACATGAATAGGAGTCATTGTTTAAACATGGGTACTATTTCTATAATGATACAATATTGTATGTCTAGCAGTTACAAGTTACAGTGGAAGGAGTATTCAAAATTGGGTCATTGTCAGGTTAATGTGACCTTGATGAAGTACTCATCCTAAAAGCAATATACTTCAACCTCTCACGAATAGTGTCATAACAATAAAGTTTCAAAGGGTGTTATACGCTTTTGGAGTTACCTCACTGAATGTATTTTTCCATATAAGTTCATGGTAACATTGACCTTTGACCCAAAAAACAACAGGTTCCTACTCTCACCAAGGGCAGTGTTCCTATGCAGTTTCATGATTGTTGATGTCATGCATGCTTTTGAAGATATCGTAAACAATGCTTATTATGTCGATCCTGACCTTTGACCTATTTGACCTAAAAACATTTATTTTGACTGATGGTGCAAAAAGTTGGAAAATCGTGATAAATATGACTTTGGTTTCCAGAGTAATATTTATCACTATTTTCTGATTATCGTAATCTGAATACAATCAGTGTGTTTTACTAAATTACCTATTAAAGCTGCTTACTTGTATAGCGTATATAGCCTGGCAGGACGTTTGTATTTACACTGTCCAGTTTGATTGGGTGGCAATAAGGTAAGGGTGATGTTTGGTGCATCCTTGAGCCAAATAAAAAAGCGGCCTTTTTTGCCACTGGTCGTTGCAAAGCGATAACCATATTGTCAAACATGTTTATGTCTGTGTAGTGTAACATGCCTCGCTTACATATATCCATGTTATTGTGTGTGTTTTTCTTTTGAATGCTTGAATTGTTATGGCTGAGTTCTGTGAATGTTACATTGCCTGTAGACTGTTGTGCATATTGGTATACTATGCTAATATAAACGTGAACTGGCCACCTCTATTATGAGACCACCTGCTTTAACAAACCATCATAATGTCAGTGCCCAAAATGTATTGTTTGAAATCAAAATGCATCTGTATTAAGAGCCTAATTTTGTTCTTGTCTTTAGTGATATGTTAATTCCGTTTTGACTGCAATTGATTTTACGTCATATCAGGTTACGTTTGGTTATCATTATCCTAACTATCAGAATGAAAGCTGATTAAGTAAAACGTAAACTACTAACCTTTTTTACAATGAAACTCTTGATAGTGTATTCTGCAAACACTTCCTCTGATGTTACAGTAATTGATATAGAGCCATAAATGGTTTCCTCCGCGTTTTTCCAGTATTGAATACACTTCATCTAGAGATAGAATAACAAAGATAATATGTATTTTAGGACAGCAAAAACTAGCCGTTTACATAAAAGAACTACTGAAAAGGGGTTTTGATTAATGACATATATATTAAATAATGGTTATCGAAATAATATTTAGACAAACTTAAAAATAACACTATTCTAATAAACCTTACCAATTAGAAAATGTGTATCTATCTTGTTACCAAATCAGATATAACTCTAAATTTAGCATGTAACCACAATGAACATTTAACACAAAACCATGATGGAATGTGTACCTTACATGTTTCAAATGCTTCATTAGATAATCGACACTTGAATTTCATTACGGTAGTTGAGGGTTTACATTCAACACAATACTATAGTTTTTGCCCGTTGCATGTGTAAATGGAACATATGTATATTGAACACTTTAATTATAATTTCAGTGGTATCCACCCAGTACCCTTTTCAACGTAACACAATCATGAATAACATGTAGGTCTCATTTATTTTGCTAAAATCATAACATAATAGTTTTAAGAAATTTCAATTGTATGATTATGATCATATTGGATGATTCCAACTACAACGTTGCATTTAAGAGTGAAATATTATTATGAGATTTAATTCAAAAAACTAAGCTGCGTAAAAGTAAATGCAGCAAATCCCAAGAACGGATGATAAACTATTAGTATCAACTGCTTCAAAAACCTAATAAACACATGTTTAGTTTATCTGGCATGTAAAACCATACGTATCTCATAAACATGGGCGGGAATAAAATAAAGGCATGCCATCAATATCATACTATACTAGTGTACTAAGTATGTCAATGAAAGCCGACTCATCGCTCTGTCTTTTTCGTTCAGCTCGGTGTGCAATCGGAATTGCCTCGCAGAATTCCGTAACAAGTATCGGATTACGGAAATGGAAAATGCAGCTCGGTTGTTTGGTTTCTTACGGATAGATACAAAGTATATGAAGTCTTCATACAACAACGACATATATAGGCAGTTCCATTTTGAAATGACTTTATGAAGTAATTTTGGAGTTATGTGATTAATATAATCTCATAATTCGTGCCTATTTTTGTTGTACAAAGTTTAAACTGTCACTCATGTATATGTCCTTTATGTCTTTTCTTATTTGACGTTTACAGTTTAGCCTTAATGGCAACGATTGTAATTTGAGAAAGGATATCTTCATATTTAATATTTCATTAATCTACCTTTCCATTTTCCACAAGGTTTGTAAGCATGACAATTTTGCTAACATTCATTTCCCAAATCATTCTCCAGAAATCAACGATGTTGTTATTTGTTGTACCTAAAACACAAAAGAGAAAATACAGAGAACTGAGGTTGTTTTCAGTCTTCCAAAAACATTATATACTTAGCAACAAGTAAGGGTTTATACTTAGAATCAAATGACGTATGCTAAAAACTAATGATACATTAACTGAAAAAGTGATATAATAGTGAAAGCAATCAAGTTAAAACATGCAGAGAATATTAAATCCAGTATTGTCAGATGTTGCTTGTCACAAATGAGATGTTTATGATTTAGAATGTTCTTATAGTATAATACAATCTATCAAATACACAACGCAAAGTACATTGACTTGGAACTTACCCCTAAGATATGGAACTATGCCAAAATATTATCTTATTATTCCAAAAATATATTTTTCAAAAATTGTCGAATGTTCCATGAGTATGTAGTAATGCAGCGGAATACAACGACATATATTTGTCAACTACTAAATTATTGAAATAATTTAAGGGAATTATGTCTTTAGAACGTTAACTGTGTATGAAATTGCATTATTGATGTTCAAAATAATGTTAAGGAACTATTTTTAATATATTTCATGTTCACAGACCTTGAGCAGCGATGTACGCCTTTTCCATCGAGTAACCCTGAAATAAATACAAACTGTTGAATTTCCAAATTATGTCAAACATTTTCTTCTAAAACAATGTTGTTTTTTTACATAACCAATTTAAAGTCAATAACGCTACGTAAGCATTGTATACTAATACTGGTAGATATGGAGTATATAAATACTAAAAGCGGTTCCTTTGGAAGCTAAAGAAGAGAGAAACGTCACTGTAGCAGACTGGGTTTTATTGCGTATGTTCATGAACATTAAATAATAAAAGATCTGTAGTTGGAGCAACAGTTTACAGCCAAAATAAGGTCCTAAACAAACTCTATATGGAATGTAAAAAGTAAAATACCGCAAAGAGGATTACTTGGAAGCAACGAACATAAACATGAGAGGAAAAGAGCAGATTCGGTTTTATTGAGTCATGAGAGGTAATAAATGTATAATGTGCAACACCTCTCATGATCCCTATCAGGCTTAAGTGGCATTATTCTTTAAAGCAGCACAGATTAGGTTCGATGAGTCCGACGGACCAGCAAGTAATAACAATGTCGCTGATCGATAGTTAACAGTCGCCACACAGCTCAATACAAATGGCAATACAAACTCAAAGGGGATATAATGGAACAAGAGAGAAACGAAACATACTTTGTTTGAATAGGTTCATGAGAGGTAATATTAGGTGCAACACTCTCACCCACCCTATTAAGCGGATTAAACATTATGCCACTTTAACGTCAAAAATGTTAGCTCGATGATCCCAAAGGTCCAGTAAGTAATATCACTGCTGGTTATTATTCGTGCGACTCTTACAGCCGTCACACTTAACAAACGCTAGCGTGGATGTCAATAAATACTGAGAAGTGGATCCCTTGGAAGTAAAGAACAGAAACATGAAAACAAAATAGCAGACGTGGTTTTACTGAGTATATTCCTTAGAGATAATATAAAGTAAGGTAACATATTACTTTTGTTCTAATAAGAAACGAAAAGGCAATATAAGTATGATAACATACGCACATTGATGAAATTAGCATTTATATACTATAACATACGCACATTGAAGTTAGCATTTATATAATATAACATACGCACATTGAAGTTAGCATTTATATAATATAACATACGCACATTGATGAAGTTAGCATTTATATAGTCCGAGTTTGGTTGACCCGATAGTATCCGTAAAATGACTCTGGAGTGGTCATCTGAAACACGTGAAAGAAATATTAATAACCATATATAGTATGAATTTAAAGTTGACGTGTTCAAGAAGCCATCTCTATTAATATATTAACTGCTTTAATAGATCTCACCTGTATTGTTTTTAAGGCACCTGTAGTAGGAGACAACCTGTGTTAATATACCTTCGTTCTCTTTGTGATTACATATAGACTTACAGCGTATCTGTATTTTCGTTTAAAAACCCAACATTGCATTTGATGTAACTACAGTATATTCATCTTGTTTACTCATATACTACCATATGAATGCTTAGGTATATCTGTACATTTAAATGTTTCGAAACCATACTACTAGTTCATATTATTTGCTCTTATACTACCCTGTAAATTAACGTGTGTTTACTAAATGATAACTTACATGCATACATTTTCTTGTATCTGTTTTTTCCTTTGTTTTCTGGTTTCGAAGCAACTGTGGTTGGATAGATCATCTCGGAAGAAAATTTCTGCAACAAGAGAATATTCCACTTTGTTCTTCTTTTTTTTATAAACATGATAATTGCAACCGACTAAAACTATACTACTTAAACAAAAATAACAAACGTATTATATTATTTCAAAAGTTATCTTGCCAATGAATTAACTTTCATCGCCAATACCATTCAACCACATGTTAATTGAACTATCAACCAGAAATACGAAAAATACATTCACACATTTACTTATGCTGCTCTTAAAACTGCAATTATCCCTTAGTTGCACCTTATGAAATGTTTTATTGTTACTTGTATTGAACTCTTCTGTTAACATCCATTAACTACACCTTATGAAATGTTTCATTGTTACTTGTATTGAACTCTTCTGTTAACATCCATTAACTACACCTTTTGAAATGTGTCATTGTTACTTGTATTAAACTATTCTGTTAACATCCATAAACTACACCTTATGCAATGGTCATTGTTACTTGCATTGAACTCTTCTGGTAACACCTATTAACTACACCTTATGAAATGTTTCATTGTTACTTGCATTGAACTCTTCCGTTAACAAATCTGTATCCGACGTTTGCTTTCTGATATACTCCCTTAGGTTGGAAAGCCAAACAACATGGTCCGAAAGATCTCTGTGTATGGGACTGTTGTAGTAATCTGAGGGGTCGTCTACTGGAACCCCTTTTACTCTTGGTTTTGCTTTAATTGAAGGTTTGACTTTGGCCTTTATAGACAGCTTAATAGAGGTATCTTCTGTGATGTTGAAAGTATAACATTTTACAAATTAAAACGGTTAGTTCAACAGTCAAAACAAATGCAATATTTCATTAGTATTTGATTACTTGCTATTACACTTGTATATATCAAATTCCTTTAGTGTATCATTCTGAGGAAGCATTAAAATTATCATAGAAAACAACATTTAATGCACATAATATGTAACAGGAGTATGCAAACAGCACCTGCAAACTGGTTTTCTCCATGTTCACCATGTCTGATTTTGCTCAAATCGTCCACGTTGCTATAAGCGTTTGAATATTCATCTTTAACGTAAAAACACAGCCAAAACAATTATATACCAGTCGATATACTTATGGCATAGTTCTACATCTTAATAAAATCTGTAGTGTTATTACTTACTGACCCTTTGGGATCATCAAGCCTAATATGTGTGGCTTTAAAGTAGAATATCGCTTAAGCCGGTGCTAGGAGGCGTGAGAGGTGTTAAACTTTACATTACCTCTCATGAACAGACACAATAAAGTCCAGTCTGCTTCTTTTATCTCTTGTTTGTGCAAGGGATCCACTTTTCAGTATTTATTGAAATTCACAATATCGTTTGTTTAGTGCTGTGTGGCAGCAGTAAAAAAGTTGACCCGACTACAAATAAGTAGTTTTATTACTTACTGGTCCTTTGGGATCATCAAGCTTAATATGTGTAGCTTCAAAGTAGAATATCGCTTAAGGCGGTGCTAGGAGGCGTGGGAGGTGTTGCATTCGACATAACCTCTCATGAACAGACTCAATAAAACCCATTATTCTACTTTTATCTTTTGTTTGTTTTTGTTGCTTCACTTTTCAGTATTTATTTTAAACTCCTTTTCAACCTCACAATTTCAGCCAAAATACAAACATTTCATGTAATCACTATTAACAAATTGAATGAAACGAATGCAAATTCAATTAATCAGAAATGTTGTGCAAATTATTTCACCTGATGTGCTCCCTGAAGACTGAATTAATTCCGTGTTTATGTATAAGTTTTCTATGCTATCTTCTTTCTTCCTTGTTTGTCGTGATATATGTCCACCTTGTGGGGATGAAGAAATGTTTGGTGTTGGCTCTTCTGTCTCTCGTTCATTCGAGAATTGAGATTTAGATCTGCATGAAATAAGAGATTGTTCAAAGATGCATTTTATCACATAACGTCTCTTGTATGTAGTTTCATTACTCTGTATAGAGTATTTCATATTGCCCATGCAAGTATACTTCAGGAAAAAAGAAACACAACGTTTTTAGGATCAGTATATATAAGTGTTATTTGTTCAAATAACATTTTGTTAATTTAACAATTATCGAAAATCGTCACCGATACCTTATTTTTCACCTTACATGTATCTTAATTATTCTTAAGTTAAGCAACAAATACATGATTTAACAGATGCCCGTGATCCTACACTGATCAAATTTATATTAAAAAACAGAAAAGTATGACCCATTTATTGCAAATTGTCCGTCTATAATACAATGAAACATGGATAATCCTAAATTGCCTCACTTTTAACTGAATATCGTTTGAAATGCAAGTAACGGTACTTAAGCGGTAACATTAAAGATTTAGAACTTTTATTTTGCCTTCGCAAGTGTAATGGTAATTCAAGTAAAACATGATTCCAAAATAACTTTAGTTGGCATGTTTTAAAAATAGGAAAACTCGAAAGCTGCACTAACTCAAGGTATTTAACAAAATATCTTTGTACCCAGTTGTGTTATAAAATTTGTCTAAGAAAACGCATCGACTTGAAAGCTTTACAATTTGTTCATGCAATGATAGCAGACCATTTAAACTCATTAATTTGTAGTTCAACGGTGTCTCCAATAAATAGTCAGGGTTCAATTGTATTTTTGTGAATTTTTTCCTTTACTCTTTGAAAAGTTGATTTTATGACAGTATAGATGCTATTATACACGAAATCCACTGGCAACATATTTTTTCAGTCACAACAATGGCGGCCAACGTGAAATTCAAAATGGCCGCCATTTCTTACATATTTTGACTAGTTGTGCATTGATTGAACTTAATTAATGAGACAGCAATGCACATTTAAGCTATATTTTATTACAATTAATAATATTCAAAGATGTTAAAAATGTTTTATACTGAGTATAAGTTTTAATTTGAATAAAATGTTTAACCAATCTATGTATTGTTTTAAAGATGAAAGCTGGTTACAGTTTACCTTCAAGATATTATACCCACATTCTTGTGTAAAGTCACTTTTATATTCTTTATTTACCTATTCTACCTAACCCCACTTGTTATTATATTTATACTGTATAGGAACTTTGAGGGTACAGCTGTTGAGGCGTGTTCGGGAAGAAGGGATGGGTATATTGTTTGACTGATGGACCTTCCCATTTAGACCTTTATAGTTCTAGTATGACATATTTTCCAACGAAAATGACTGAAAAAACTGCTTAATTACTGCTAACACTTTCATTGAACGATTTGTCCAGGTATATACATTAAGGCCCAGTTCCAATTTGTTTATTTGAATATATTTCTATATCTATCTAACGGTAATATATATAGATATAAATATATAGTACTTTACATTGATGAAGAAATAAACGACAAGTAAACATTTTAGTTAATATATTAATCCGAACACGTTTTTGATGTTTCTTTATTGTTTTAGAACAATACTAAAACCAAAACACAAATAATAAAACACCTGTTTCTATGTTTTGATTGCAAACAAACTATTTATTGGACGGTCCTCATCAACCCACGAAAGTTGAATAACATCATTTCATCAAGCAAATACTTTGGCAGAAACTTTTTCTAAAACTCTTCTTCTGAAAATTGTCAACCAAATTTTTAAAAAATATGAAACTAAAAGAACAGAGAAAGCTGAATTTCATGTCGAAAAAATTGTAGGAATACAATAAACTGTTCACACCCAAAGAACTTTGAGACTCCCGTAAAAAGACTCATGATACATCAGATGGTCCTGATGATATCCATTATCAATTATTAATACATTTACCTGAAACCTGTCTCTCTACACTTCTTGGTATATTTAATAAGGTTTGGGTGACAGGAAACTTCCCATGGCGGGAAGCAATCGTTATTCCAGTCCCCAAACCTGGAAAGGATCATACGGACCCAATAAATTATCGCCCTATTGCTTTAACGAGTTGTATATGTAAAACCATGGAACGAATGAATAATGAGAGACTCGTTTGGTACCTGGAATCCAACAAGCTGATAACAAAGTATCAAAGTGGATTCCGGTGCCAACGAGGCACAACAGACAATCTCATTCGATTTGAATCATTTATAAGGGAAGCTTTCGTAAAGAAAGAACATCTAGTCGCTGTATTTTTTGACTTGGAGACAGCTAATGATACTGTATGGAAGTACGGTATCATAAATGATCTTTACATGACCTTGGTCTTAGAGGCCGATTACCAATTTTGATAGAGAATTTCTTAGCTGATAGACTGTTTCCTGTCCGATTGGGTTCAACCCTCTCTGACATTCATGAACAGTAGATATGTGTGCCACAGGGCAGCATAGTCTCGGTAACCCTTTTTAATATAAAAATTAGCAGTATAGTTAAATGCATCAATCCTGGTGTGGATTGATCTCTATATGTTGACGACTTTGTTATATGTTATCGTGCAAAAAACGTGAACACTATTGAGAGATAACTTCAACAATTTCTGAATAAACTTCAGACCCGGTCAGATGAAAATGGTTTTAAATTTTCTAAATCTAAAACTAATTGTATGCACTTTTGTCAACTACGTCAACATCATGAAGACCCTCATCTAACACTGGATGGGTCACCAATACCAGTAGTGGATGAGACAAAATTCATTGGTCTTATTTTCGATCGTAAATTAACGTTTATACCACACCTTAAATACTTGAAAGTCAAGTGCCTTAAAGCACTTAATTTACTTAAAGTGGTTGCAAACACTAATTGGGGAGCAGATCGTAAAAGACGTTTACAACTTTATAGATCTCTTATCAGATCCAAGCTGGACTACGGCTCAATAGTATATGGATCGAATCGCAAGTCATACTTGCAGATGCTCGATCCTATACATAATTAAGGGTTATGACTCGCCTCAGGTGCCTTTCGTACATTACCAGCCGAAAGTCTATATGTTTAAGCTAATGAACAATCACTTTCTCATAGACGGACAAATTAGCCTTTCAATATGCCATTAAATTAAAATCTAAGCCTTCAAACCCAACTTTCGATAATGTTTTTAATCCTAGTTATGAACCTCGTTTTGATCGAAAACCGAAGGCCATTCGACCATTTGGTCTTCGTATTAAACCAAAATTAAGAGACACTGAAATCGACCTAAATTTGATTGCCAAGTACAAAGTACCACAAATTCCACCGTGGACTTTGGAAACACCAACAATTATTTTTGATCATTGTAATAGTAACAAATCCTGTACAGACCTTACTGTCTTCAAAAGCAAATTTAATAAAATTAAATCGAAATACAGTAACTTTCAACATATATACACAGATGGTTCTAAAGATGGAGATAAGGTAGCTGCAGCAGCTGTTGATCAAAAACGCAGCATAAAGATCCGCCTGCCTGACAATGCCTCTATCTTTTCAGCTGAACATAAGACAATTGAACTTGCCTTTAATTATATCCAGGAATCTGATGATGACCATTTTGTAATATTTTCTGATTCCCTTTCATCTTTTTCAAGCACTGGGTAATATAAAACATGATAACCCAGTTGTGCTTCAGCTTTTAGAAAAGTACAATTCTCTTATAGTTGATAATGTTATAATTATTTTCTGCTGGTTTCCAAGCCATGTAGGAATACGTGGTAATGATAGAGTTGATAGTGCTGCATTAGGTTTACATATGCCGAATGCTAAATTACCTGATTTTAAAAGTTGTATTAACACATTTATTTGTAACTCTTGGCAAGCCGCTTGGGATTTGTCAGTTAACAATTGAAACTCCATTCAGTTAAACCGTTACTTGGAGAATGGCGTTCTAATAGTAGACCCATTCGTCGAGAAGTTGTCCTAGTCCGGTGCAGGATAGGGCATACACGTTATACTCATTCATATTTATTACAAGCTGAGCAATTACCAGAATGTATATCCTGCTTTGCACCGTTAACGGTCAAACACATCTTGTTGGAATGTGTAGACTTTGATCCTATGCGTCAAAGATATTACAATGTTAATACTATGAAAGAGTTACTTGATACTATAGATTTTAGTCTTGTTTTAGATTTCCTAAAAGAAATCAGATTATATAAATCATTATAATGTGTTTTTATATATATTTACTTGTTTATATACCCATTGACGGGCATTTGTTGATTTACATATATAGTTTATATTACTACCATATCATCCTTTATTTTTTAATAGTTTTATCTTTATATATTTACATTAATTTTTAATTACTACTTAATTTCTTCATCTTTCGTCGGTTTTTGCGCACAATATGACCTATTTATGTGTCGACGTGCCGTAAAAAAACCTTCATTCATTCATTCATTCATCAAGCAAATGTATGTCTTACAGTAAATGACAGCTATCTATATATATATATATATACAAATGCTATTTCCCAACCTCCTGGGTCAGTTGTACGTGTATTTGTTTGCTTTTTCATTAATTTAATATAGCACACACACTGTCATTCAATTGTACCAGTTAATAATCCAGGTATTTGACCCATTTGTTCACAACGCCTCAGGAGCAACAAAAAAGACTTCAGTGTCTTGTATGAAAAAATCAGCAGAAACTCCACTACTAGTTATTTCCCAGGCATATACATGTAGCACCGTTAGTATGACAGCTAACCCTGCTGCATTTCAGGGCTGTTAGTACTGACACTATGGCAACTGTAGTCTTGTGCTGTGATAGATGGATAAGATCATCAGGGAGATACAATGTGAGCCGATCCTTGGTATTGTTAGACTAAAGTTTATGTTTGCAACTGATAGGTGTGTCATTGGCAGAGTATAGCATATCCTTTATCATTATCTACTTTATAAATTATCTTCAAAAATAACTCAGAAACTTATAGATGAGTATCCCGTGCTACGAATCAGTATTATTTTTACTGGTCTTTTGTATAACGAGCCCAATTTATGTAGCTTTAAAGTAGAATACCGCTTAAGCTGGTGCTAGTTGGCGTGAGATGTGTTTATTCCTGCATTACTTCTCAAGTAGTGTGTGGGAGGTAGTGGGTGGGGGTGGGGGAGCTCTTCGGACCCCAAAATGACAAAACTTTCATAAAACTAACTATGAATAAAACATTCCTCATTAAATATGGCACTTAGTTGGATGCTTCAGGCAAGGGCATGCCATATATGGCTACAAGATATAATGGAATCAGGGTATAATGAGTTGGTTTTGACTTAGAGATCAATACCATCGTACTGTAAAAGATGTAAAATATAATGCATGTATTATCACTGCATTTACTATTCAAACATGTGTTTTGATATATGTAATAGAAATAAAGTGAAAATTAAAGTGAACATTTATTTTTATGTTATTTACTTATCGAAATCTAAATGATTAAAAAAGGTTTGTCTTCAAATTATTTCCCTTTTTAGACAAAAGCATTCTTCTCTTGGACAGATAAATGCCTATAAATAATCTTATATAATAGGCAATGTGAGATCTGCTAACTAATCACTTAAAACTGACCAATATTGATGGAAAATAAGGTGAAATGAAAATTATACTGACAAACAAAAGCAAGATTGGCGGCCATTTCGAATTCAAAATGTCCACCAAAGCAATGAAGGAAAAAAATGTTGCTAATTGATTTCTCGCAGTTGTATGTTTAAATAATATATTTGGCACATTTCCGAAGAGTATAAAAAAAGATTTCATAGTTTCCTTAATTATTTTTCACATTTGACCACAGACTACAAGCGTGTAATACACAAAAGAAGGATACTATTATTGACATATTCTTAGGTGGGTACTTAGGAATTTCGATTAGTATATACTTTTATAATTCACTATTTAATTACGGATTTACTTCTTTATGAAGTTGTAGCAAAAAGACAAAAGCAAGAATCCATAAATTGTGCGAATTATGGGTATTTGTGCCATTATGTATCTAAATCAACATGGTATTAGAGAAGAAGAGTGAATGAAGAGTGAAGATCGTATTACATCAGAAGATAGAATGCGTAATAGAAGCATGCATGCGCAAATCAAAGTTTTCCAATTACCTATTCAGACGTCTTCTACGTATAATGAAGAAAAATGCCAGTACTATAGCAGCAATAACAACTACGGCGGCTACACCACCGCTTATTCCTGCCACCAGAGTGGACGTCCCTGTGGACAACTCTAGAGCTGAAATAATATACATTGTTTTTTTCAAATAGATATAAAGTAACAAAATCGGTACATAAGTACAAAAAAATGAAGTTGGTTTACAGCATTGCCGCACAATATTGTGATATAGTCTCAAAGCGGGTATAACATTTTGGAGCAATATGTAACACAATATAACAATACTATGTGTACTTTTAACAAACAATCACTAGTTTAATTATATGATAATTCACTGCATTTCAGTATATTATGACTGTTTAATGAATCATTTTATAGACTCATGCACTCGTAAAAAAATTGACAAAAAATATGTTTTTTAAATAAATATTACTACTTATTTAACATGACACATCGTTTTGTAATTACTATATGTATGCGCGTGCAATAAAAACAGTTAGTATATATGCTTTTTTAGTGTCTTGCATTCCATTAAGGAACATCAAATTATTTACCTGTCAAACAAGTGTCACCACCAAATCCGCTAATGCACCCAAATCGACATGCTCCATTTGTATTCCCACACGCAGAAACACCTCCAGCACAGTTACCACATGCTTCGGTGCAGTTTAATCCATAAAATCCTTGCTCACATGCTGATGGAGAATATATTCAAGTTGTATATCACTTAGTATCTGATATTGTTTTAATATTACTCTACATATGTTCGTATTGGCATAAGAACTCGATTTTTAAAAATATTGACTGTAATAATTATTTACCTAGTAAGTAAATTAAGGATCGTTTCATATTTGCATAAAGTTTAAGAGGTATTATTATTCCTTACCGAGATCGCATTCTAGTGAAAGCTGATATCCGGGATCACACCCTCTGGAACACGTGCCATTGGATTTATCGCACGGTCCACCGGAGCAATGGCCTCAAGGTTTCACGCAATCCTTCCCCCATTGCCAATCCACACAAGCTGAGACAAATAGTGTGAACTATTGTAAATAAAAATTAAGTTATGATGCGGCATATTCAACAGACGATTGATAAACCATTACTTACTAACTTAAGTAACTTAAGTAATGAATATATAGAGGATATTTGTTGTTTTTGCGTGAATAACATGTTTTATTTCATCGAGAAGTGAGAAAACTTTATATTTTCACGGATGCGAATATATTATGAGAGCATGAGAGTATATTGTCCACACAAACTTATGCAGTTTGTATTCCACATTCCATCAACGCATTATGTTGGAACCTGTATTGTAACATAAGGAGAATGCACTTATCGTTATTTAAAAATTAAATGAATGAAACATTCAAAAGAAAACTCGTTTAGAGCTTATCTATTTACTACTTACACGTTTAGTGCTTATCTATTTACTACTTACACGTTTAGTGCTCATCTATTTAATGCTTAAATATGTTAACACTGCTAGTGAATACAAAAATGAAATCATTTGTAATCCAAAAAGTATGCAAAAACGGAATTACTAAACTATTTTTAAAAATAACGAATAATTTCAGAAGCATATACCACATACCATGTTACCCGGGGAACATCATCGCCTTAGCGGGACTAATTATCGATGTCAACATAGAAATAATTTCTCCTGTCACATTCTCACATCTCATAGTTACAAATGTACCCCAGGCAAACATGTACCTCTGATTAAACCTATTTTAGAGCAGATTCTAATTTAAAAGTATTGGTTAAACAATACCGTTTTAACTAATAATTTGAAAATATATACTTTCAATTGACTAATGGCATGCATAGTTTTAGATAGAATAACTTGAGCAAAATATCAAAGCAATCTCACAGCACCAATCTCACATCATCTCAATTATCAATCGATTAATGATCCATTAATATTTCCGCTTCATTGTGGAAAGAACTCATATGATTGGTCCTTAAACCCAGCCTCGTTTCCATATAAGTGACAAGTTGTGCTAGAGGCTTACAAAAGGTACTGTTAAATGTCCGGCAAACGAGCATTGTTTGTCATTTTTTCTACTTATTATTTCCTCAAATGCAAATCGAGAAAAGAAGCGACGATATAAAATACTTTAAAATTGTAGTTTTAGAATAAATAGTATTAACCCTAGTAGAAGGAAAGGGTTGTCACTGTTCAATATATCGTCATCCAGATATTAAGGGATTCAATGCCGTATGGCGTGTACCTGGTGAAATGCCGTATAAATACAAAATTTAACAGATAATGTATGGTGTTTCGGTCCATTTGCAAGTTTATGGACTGGCAGTCAGAACTAGAACGTTATATGGACCGAAACGAAGCTGAGGTCCATATAACGTTCTAGGTCTGACTGCCCAGTCCATAAACTTCATAAGGACCGAAGCACCATACATTATTTGTTATATTATACCGAATCTGACCAACAAATTAAATCAATACGTTTTATGATTTATTTTGACGTCGTTTTTTTTTACACGTCCGTCATATTAAACAAAGATTGGAATATGCAAATGAGGTATAATATATATATATATATATATATACAGTAATTTTAATGAGTAATGCTGAACAATTTTTTTACAGACATAACTATAGCTTAGGATATATTTAATGCTAAACATTGTTCACATTTCTCGACTTACCTTTGTCACACCTGTATCCACTCCAACCGGAAATACACTGCTGATTACACGTACCGTCAACTTTGTTACATCTAATATTTCCTCCGTCACAATGTCCACTGCATGTTCCAGAACAGCCGTCTCCATACAATCCAATGGAGCATGCTGGTATGGTAGTAATGAAATATTAGTTTAAAGTATATTGTCCAGTTCCACAATCATGACATTTCTTAGAATATGTTATTACTTATTTCTCCAAAAGATAATGTATATGTCGAAACATGCGAAATGCATCTTTTCAACGGTTTTAATACTGAAACATTTACAACAATAAAAATGTTCACAGTTAGCACTGCTTTCGTTAATTTGCATCAGACATGCGAAAAGGACTCACTTATTTAATCATTAATAATTAGGCTAGAATTAGCATTCATTCATGTATTATACGAGGGTGCTTCAAAAAGTTCTGTCACTAGGCATATATCCTTTGAACTGGATATTACACTGAGATAAAGTAGTGTATTTATAGTACTATCGGGTTCGCTCTCTTAAATTCCACAACAAAAATGAAATATTTCCGGTTATTTCTACCCCTGAATTATCTCCCCCTACCACACGTTTTGGGTACTGGATCTCTGAAAATGTCCTTGTTACAAAACGTTGTAAAACATATTTGAATAATTCTATGCTTTTAAATTTTCTTTTGCGCCATCTGTTGTTATTCGCCCATAATCCATGAAAATGATTGTCAAGAATTCGGAAAGGTCTAGCTGCAAACCAGATATGAGTGCATGCATATCCCTTAATTTTAGCAGAAATAACACTGATTTTCTTCATTTCGTTTACGGAAATTTTATAATATATTTTAAATGTCGTAATTATTCTCATAGTATTAATATGTTTTCATATTTTTATACAAATCCTAGTCCTTCAGAGTTTAAATTTCATATTCAACACATTATTGTACAATTTTGTACAATATTTAGTGAAAATATTGATCATCCAAAAACGCTATTTCATAAGACTGCCCTTCCATTTAATGTCCATTTATCATTAAATTAATTTTACACGTTAGCTTAAAATGTTAATTTCTATGACAATACCTTTTCATCTACCATGCTTAAATTTTGAATCTTGTAATGCACAGATATAACTGGTAACGTATGAGAAATTTCAAAGGTCTTCGACAAATAAATAAAGAGAAACAGACATTTAAAAAAGTAACAATTAACATACCTGAAAAAAACTCAGGACGAAAATGCCTCAGTATGTATAAGTGATGGGTATTAAATGTTCCATAACTTTCGTCACACAACATATACAGCCTTCATTTTACCATCAATGGAATGGTTTTGAAACTCTCTTTCATTTGGTACCAAACGTCAACAGTCACAACTAGTACATACTTGTTAACACGCGTTAGTGACAGAACTTATTGAATGACCCTCGTACATATAACACAATGATGTTTTAGTATTGCAAATAATTCTCTGGATTTCAGACAAGTCAAAGTAGTAAAAGAAAGTGCGTCACAGATTTAGAGAGGAGCTATAGACGTATCCTTAAGACAATGTTACATGTACAGTTACTTTCAATGACTTATACACGTGACCGTCCAGCGTATTTACAAATGCATTGCTTCATGCAAGAAGAAAAACAAACGTTTACAATGAGATTGTAATGAAACCAATCTGATTACATTGAAATTAAAATGAAACCAACCTAAATATTACATTATTTACTTATTTACTTAGACTATCATATCGTTATTTGTCTAATATAAACCTGTTACTATATATATATGAGCCGCAACACACGAAAACGTCCCTTCGAACGTTTAGGCGACAACGTTATAAAGTAACAATTTATGACGTCGGTCGGTAATCAATTAATTACTAATCAAATTTCTCGTCACTTAATTAAACCTAATATTATATCATAAGGAATATGTTTTCTTAATATAAATAGTTGATGCTATAGAAAATGGTAATTGTTTATTCTTTTTGTTGTTATTTAATCAACGACGTCGTCCAAGACGCCGACGTCAACGTCAAAATTAATGGTGAATACAATCTTTAATTTTCAAATTGAGTTAAAATCATTTATAATTAAGATATCAACATAAAATAAAGAGATTTTTAAAGAGAAAATCACCTTGTTTCATTAACATAAAAAACATAAAATGTCAACATTTGTCTGAAGGGTCGTTTTCGCGTGTTTCGGCTCATATATATATTTAACATATTCAGCCCACATGGAAGCATAAAGCTGTTTTAAAATCATATTTTCAATAAATACAAAAATAATCCTAACATCTAAAATAAATGTATATGTAAGACATAATCTCTCGTTAGCCACGGTCAGATTCGTATAGCTCTTTATGGTGTGGTCAGCTGATCTGTATTATTGATGTTTGAATTAATAAACATTTAAGAAACTCATACCAGAGTCACACATATCGCCTCGCCAACCCGCAGCACATCCACCTGGACAGTGGCCGTTACTTCTGGCACACACAGCTTCGTCTTTACAGTGACCACGGCACGTGTAGGCACATGATGGTCCATAACGTCCGTTATTGCAAGCTGTAACATACACGCAGACAGATAAATTGGTGCCGTAAGCTTACATTGTTTAGGTGTGTCATACATGGTATCGTTCTCTTAATATATTTATGCTTAGCAATTAAAATAGTACACATAGGAGGAAATACGTTTATGTTAGTTTGATATGTACTGCGTTATTTCATTAATTTGATAAATGCGTGTTAATTGCTAGGTTCCCACCATCACCATGTTAGCATTATTGAAAAGTATGAGACCATGTTGCATCTTTTCATTCAAATAATCAGTGAGTAGGTGCAATTGCAATATATGCAGTTTGAAAGACAAAGCGGCATCGTATAGATGATTCCTGCATCAATAAACATATATGGCTTACGTGTATCACATGTATCTGTTTGGTTATATCCATCTGCACATCCATTTGGACAGTGTCCCGTCTGTGTATTGCAAGGATCCGAGTTGCGACAACGACCACAGTTATGATTACATGTTGGTCCCCATCGGTCATTACTACACTCTGTTAATTTCAAGAACACATATATTTTTTAAGTTTAGTTCTCTTAGATTCTTCTATAACGCGGTGAATAGAATGTTGACATTCACTAAGATAAGTTGATAAAACAGTGTTTTATGACTGCAAAATAAAAGTACACATTTTTACAAACCGCCATGTGAAATGTGTGAAATATAATACAAATGCGATTTCTTTAAAAACGGTGACTACTATAAGTATATTATGTTATGTCTGGAAATATGTACTTAAGCCATTACATCTATCGGACGCATTTAATACCTAATCATCTCTACTGTTTGCCAGAAGCTCTTAGTTTTTTGTACATGTGTGTTCCTTCCTTCCTTCTATAATTTACCTATATCGCATTTTCCATTTAATCCGGTCCATCTTCCATCACATCCATCCGTGCATTTACCAGAGATCTTATCCGAGAAGGGAAACGTTTTACAATGGCACACCTCTGTACAGTCCAGACCACATGTATTGATAGGACACTCTGCAAACGATACAATACTGATATGCAATATACTAAAATTACCTGCAAATATAAAACTATTCGTTTGTGACTGACTGTCGTCCACGAATGCTACTTTTCCTGTTCGATTTTTATATCTTTATATCGAAACAGTTCTAGTTTTCCATTTAAAATGACATATTAAATGCTTTAACAGGGACATCAATAAATAAATGACCTCTGGAAAATACTCGCCGTTTTAATACTGTTTGTAATATACATTAAGTTCACACACACGAACCCGCAAGAATCATAGTTGCAAATATGATAATATATATATTATTATTAAACTGCTGGGTTCGACTATAGGGAAATCTTGAACGAGATGGCAGATGTGTGGTTCTTTTAACGAACGAGCGTATAAGAGGGAGTGAAAAAAACAAAACATGTATACCATCGAGTGAAGGATTTCCCTATAATCGAACCGAGCAGTTAAAACATCTTATTTATGAATTTTAAATCAGTTGATGATTTTAATCGGAATTATTTATGTTATTGGTCATTATCGGCGGATGACGGCGACGTCAGCAACACTTTATTGATGTTAGAACTCAACGTCACAGTTAGTTATTTTATTGTTCGGAGTTAGTTATTAATTTTAGATATTATGGATATTCTTTCACATAGAATTTCAATCGTTCACCCATAGAAAAATAGTAAATACAAATACCCTTTATCCACAAATGCAAGTTACTGAAATGCCCATGAACTAACTACGAATGGTCATCGCTTTAGTTATTCTGTTTTAGTTTTAGGAGTAGCACAGCTATTGAGTGTAGGAGAATGACATATTATACGTTTTAGATTACACTTTTCGGTACTGATTCGCTGGATTTCCCAGTAATCTTTATAAGTTAACTACGAAGCAGAAATCTAATATTGCCTGCATTTTTCTGAATTGTTTTATATAATTATGTAATATGTTGTAACAGTGTTGTTTGTAATAATACAATCGTAACCGAACACATACTTTCTATCAGATATTTTACTGTAACATCAAACTATTCCCGATTTACTGTAGACATACGGATTCATAACATAAAAGAACATATGTTTTATCACTTACACATACAATCGTAACTACTATTAGTAACATATAATTTGAAAAATAAATGAACAGTGAATGGGATTCGAAATAACATATATTTCATGTTTTTCAAATTGTACAGAATTAAATGAAAGCAATGTGAACACTTAAATAAACATTAGCCATAATGTTCATGTTCATGATGTTTTTTAAAACATATAATAATAAATGTTTATTATCTGTATAATAACTACATAACAATTTGTGATTCCCATTGTGTTTTAATTGTTTAATTTCACTCGCCCGTTGGGGTTGTAAATTAGCGTGCAAACACTTAATTCACAAACGTGGTGATACCACGATACACCATAGCACAGGATGTTTCTATCTCTTATTTATGAAATATTTTTAAGTATATAAATAAACATGCTTCTTAGGGAAGAATTTTGATTATTTTACTGTTATTAAACTATGACTCTGCTGTCCAGATTACCTCCATATATATTTACATCACAGAGAACAAGTTGACTATCTTTGGTCGCCAGTTGTATCCTAACTTGGTTATCTACCATTGGTTCATTGCAAGTCACGTGTATGGTTGTGCCTGAAATGGTGCTGCCGTTGTCGATGTAACAAATCCGTCGATTTGTATAAGTAAACGGATCGTTGCTGTATGGATATTCTTCCACGAAAACATTGAAGCCGCTGAAAAAGTCTTAGAGAACACAGCGATTTTGTGATTTAGATTTCAATATTCACATCAGATTAATTGTTACTACCTTTTAATTTAAATTCGTGCACTTTATGAAGTTTGGAAGTGCTACCAATGTGCTCGTAACAACTGTGTAGGTTCGTATATCCATAAACATAAAATATAAAGCCACCCAAACTGTACGAACTGTTAATTCCAACCCCAAGTGTTGGGTATTTTTACCCACAGATTGGAGCATAACAAGATAAGCAAACGGACCTAATGACCCTGATTTGCTCACCTGGTGACCTTTGCTGAACAGGAACAATATAATAAAACAAACTTATAATTTAAGAGAGACGGACAATTGTATAAACAAGTGGCCCTATTAGAAATATGGACGTTCACCTGGCTAGCATAGCTCTTATAACAATAGATGAAGTTAGGTAAGTTTTCTGTTGAAACTTGATTTGAATTCTATTCTAAAAGAGCAAACCCATTGCTTTAAAAAACTGTTCAAGTTAAATGGCATATACATAGAATATGATGCACCATGCTACCAAGACAAGTTCGGTGGTTTGGTCTAAAACTGGTTTTAAACAATTAGAGAGAACCGAGTCGCCAGGAGAAGACGGGAATAAATGCGGTATTTGCATTCCTTTATTTTCTTCTACGGTTCCTAACATTTATCCTCCAGAACTAAAACAAAATAAAGCTAACGTTTCGGATTCTGTCACTCCGTTTCTTGATTTACATCTTTCTATTGAACATGTTGAAAATGGAGTAGAAATAACTAAAATGTATGATAAGAGAAATGATTTTGATTTCGATATCATTGTGAATTATCCACATTTAGATGGTATAACCCCAGTACGGTTTCTTATGGCGTGTTTATGTAATATAAAGAGTCTGGTCTCAGCGAGTTGGCTTATTTAAACACCGGGCGTTTCCAACGAGATGAGGCAGACTCTATCTTTTTTGTAGCATGGTGTATTTAGTAACACTGTGACGTCATAGTGACCGTACTCTAAATTCCAATATCCGGTAGATGTAGCACGGTAAAGCCACGCCCCTTTAGTTACCCTAAATTAAACTTTTAATGCTCTGCATTCATCAAAGGAAATATCACCGACCATGCTACAATTCTCAGTTAATTAGTTTTGCCAGAGCTTGTAGCCGTGTGGAGGACTTCAACATTCGTAATCTTATCATTACTGAAAAACTCCTCCAACATGACATGGTAAGAGTGAGGTTTGGTGCACCTTTGAACCGGTTTAAATTCCCGGTTGTCCCTTTTGCCACTGACCGTTTTAGGGCGGTACCCCAGGTATCAACCCTTATATGTTTCTTTGCGTTGTAATACTTGTTGTAGTGACTGTATTCTTGAACGCTACTCTTCCTGTTGACTTATAACCTTTTCTTTGAGACTAAATGATATCCGATGTTTGGGAATCTGATTATAATCAATATGATTTAATGGCAGTTTCAAAATAATATTATGTCACATTCGCAATATAAAATAGTATATATTATATTATACATTTATAAAAGTGGTGAGCGAGAAAATTTAAACAAGATTAATGACCTTGAAACGCTCTGCTAGCAAAACACTGCTAGATTTTTGATTTAAATATAAAAAGTGAAACATGCATAATTATTACGTTTTGTATGCATATCTGATCAAATCGTTACCTATATAGCAACAACACAACTGCTCCAAGTCAACTAGGTCATGTCAAAGCCAGTTCAATGTAAAAAGTATTGAACTATCTTTTATAGACAAATTGCTGGTATCTTTATGGGTATGAACTGTGTACATCGCAGATTTGTTTTGTATTGCTATGAAATATATTTCATGTCGAGGCTTTCACCAGATACTCAGGCAGATGCAATTGAACCCTTAAATGACACTTCTCTGTATCTGGATGACATATTGAATATTGACTATCCTTTCTTTTCTACTTGCATTATGGTTAATACTATCCCAAAGAACTTCAGCTCAGCAAAGCTAATATTTCTGATACTGTCGCTTCTTTTCTTGATTTATATCTCTCTATTGAAAATGGAGAAATAATAAGTTTTTTCTTTTCAAAATGATAGGGTCGTAACCTCCTTTGATAAATAAACACTTTAACAGGTTTAATAAAGATTGTATGAAAGTGATTATGACCACTTACGAAGTTTGTAAGGATCTTACGAAGTTAGTACATCACATCACCATAGAAGTCAGGTTGTGATAGTCCTTGTCGCAGACGTATTCCTACATACTTTTTATATTTTTAAAAGTAAATCAGGTTTACGATAATAAAATTGTACAAAGGTTTTACGAAGTTTATGGTAACGGTAGCCCTGATGGAGTAGGTTTTTAGTTATACACATATTATGAATATTAAAGTCCTCATTTCGACTACAAGCTCAAGAAAAACGAATAGGTTGAGAAAAATAGACCCCATAATTAGTAGCTCGGGAAACATGCCAATCTAAGTGAGGATAATTAACAATAACAAAATTAAGATCATTTCTTGTCATAGATTTTACTTATTATTTCCCCATTTTCAATAGAAAGATGTAAATCAAAAAAAGTGGTTGACCAATTTACAGTTTGCCACTAAGTTTTCCTCTTTGATTTTGCGATGGCAGGACAGATTGTGGACCCTATGATGACGTATACCTAAATCCTCAAATGAAATGACGGTTGCGTCAAATGCTTGTCTTAACTCTTGTCATGTTGTACACTTTATGATTTGTTCTCTTCTTGCTCTGGCTTCTGCCAAGTCATCGAGTGCATGCTTTGTGGCTTTTCTGGCTTTTTATATTCATACATCCATGATCATTTATGTGTTATACTTATACTGCTTATTAATGCTGCATTGTTTGTTAGAGAATATAACCTGCGGGGGGGGGGGGGGGGGTATCTTTATTTACACAAACCCATTTTATTGGGATGACACTAGGGTAAGAGTGAGGTTTGGTTCCTGGAACCTAGTTTAAACCCCCAGCGGTCTGTTTTACCATTGACCGTTCCAAGACGGTAGCCCTATTGTCAACCCTGTTATGTTTGTGATGTCATATCTTGCCTTTTATTCATCTTTATAGTTGTTTGTTTCTGTGTGTGTGTTTGTGACTGGCGGTCATGTTTCTCGTCATATAAAAATTGTGTTCAGGCCCCAAATTTATGTCATTCAAATCGATACAACTTATTATTTAAAAAAGAAATATTATCATAAACTTCCTACAACACTGATACTTTGATTCCGTTAGACGTGATGAAAAATACAAGCTACTGTATATACACTATCTGATAATGTTTTAATCTACGTTTTAATTAAATAATTTAAGGATCATGTTTGGATTTGCTTCTCTATGGGAGAGCTTTAATTTGCCGCTTTGTCCATCCTTACTATGGGACTGCAAGGAAATTCCACACTATTATAGAGGACAATAAGAGAAAGTACAACACCATATTAACTATATTTGCATTCAAGTTAGAGGTATTGCCTTTCGTAACTTTATACTTATAATTATGGTAAGGAGCTTAACTCAAAACATACAAATAGGACTGCAATGAAACGTCACACTATGATAGAAGGCAATGAGATAAAGTGCAGAGCACAAGAAAAATAACATTTCTCTATCTTCATTCAAATTAGAGTTATTGCCCTTTGTACTTTTATACGTTTATACTTATAACTCTTGTCCAGGGCATAACTCAAGAACGTCTAGAGTGACTGCAATGACTGCAATGAAACTGCACACAATGTTAGAGGGTAATAAGAGTAAGTGAAGAGCATAATAACCATAATCTCTCTTCATTCAAATTAGAATTATTGACCTTTGTAATAGGATGTTTATAATTCTTGTCCGTAGCATAACTCCAAAGCTACTCATGGTACTGCAAATTGGATACTGCTGGGTTATACACGGCCATGCAATATTTTGAGGATATAGTTAGAGGAGTATGATAACAGTGCTGAACGATTTACTGGTTTTTTGTGTGGGGTTTTTTGGTTAAGTTGTAAATTTTTATAATTGTTACTCACAAGTTTTACCCTTTATATGGAAATGACATCCAGAACATTAAATATTAATTACTTATTACTTTTCTTAAATTATTTGAAGAGTCCATTGTGAGGTATAGGATACATATTGAATAGCTTATAACAAACATGTAATTCGTATCTTACTTCCCCATCTCTCTAAATATCTAAATATAGGTAACACAGAAATACAGAAAAAGCAATACACAATACACAGCAAAACATTCGTACCGATAATCGTGTATTTTGTATTGAGCAAGCAAACTAGACCTCGGTTTGTCTCATCCGAAAGACTGGCCAGGTGGAAAATTGCGATGACTAATCAAAATTGAATCCAAATTCGGCCCTGGCTGGGATAGATCTGAATTTTATTTAGAACCAACTAAGAATCTTGTGCTATATTCCTGTGACGTTTTAGGAAAATCATATCAGTATTTCAGAGGTGTGCTAGTCACAAGTTTTAAATATACAAATCTTTGTAAACATAGATGGCCGCTGGCGGCCATGTTCGATGTCGAATCATACTGAATTGTCATTAGGCCAATGCCATGTTGAATATAAAAAATCAATTCATGTTTTCAAATCTGTAAACAATGTATGTAAAATAGAACTGTGTAACGTATCACCTTCACAATAGTACACACAATGTAATTTCGAGATCGTCTGGTAATGATCTTTTTGATATTACTCAACCAAATATTACTCTGGACCAAAGCTGTGAAATTTAATACCAATACCCATTCGAAATACGTCCTTGATTGCTACTTTTCCTGTTTAATTTTTATATCTACTTACATTGGAACAATTTAAAAAGTGTACTTAAATTGGAAATGTACAGCATGTTAGTAAAATTAGCATATTTAATTTTGAGCTAATCTACTTGTTGCTGTTGTTTACTTAATCCTCTAACTATAACTAAAAAGTGTGTACTTTAAAATTGCATTGTTTCGTTTTACATGTATGTAGTTGTGTTTTATCATACTAGGTTTAGGTTTTACATTTGTCATAATACTATAAAAGTATATATACTATAATACTAACTTTACTTTAACTGCATTGTAAAAAGTATAAGCATTGTTTTGTCACATTGTTTGTTATCATTGTTCATATTGTATATACTGTGAGGCCCATAGGGACGATTGGGCACTCCCAGTGATAATGCCTCTATAAATAAAATAATTATTTGTGTGACTGGCATTTTGGTAAAGTTTACAAAACAGTACCACGAACGTTTTTTGAGAACTTAGAAGTAGTAGACACATATGTGTTTGATTTTAACTGTGACTGCTATCTTGGATTTCCGGTCAACCTTAGTTTTAATTAAGATTAACTACACGTCAAAAGAAATGTTTAGGTTAAGTTTCATGAAAATCCATTAAGCCGCTTAAAGCAGTCACAACAGGGAAGTACGGATAGAAATAACAAGATCAATTACGGTTGTTGTCAATCATAATTGGAAAATAATATCAATAGTGTTGAAATCGGTGACAACCAAATGTAATTTGCTCTGCATTATAGCCACCACGAATCTGAACATATACCACACATGCTGATGGCGAAACAGATGAAATGTAGTCCTAGCGAGAATGATGATGTTCCGTCGAGTCGGTGATAGAATGTGATAATCAATGAAGTTCGCTATACCGGCGCCACATTAATGTTTCACAGTTACCAGTCGATATACCAGAACGCAAGGTAACATTTAAAGATATAATCGCTTACATCGGTCCTGGTCCTGCGACTAAATTTAGAAATATACAAGGTGAAGAAACCTCAAATGTGATGGACGATGCTTTTGGGCATCAAGCTGATAGTTGTATCCCTGTACGAATATCAGGTAAAAACATTCCTCATCTCCAATGTGCCAGTACAGACAGTGAGATTGAAGATTGCAACGATGATGATGAGTTCAAAGAACACAGACGCAAACGGACAGAACTATTTTGTAACGTTTTGAACACGCATAGTCAGCCTAGTTAGGTAACTTATCACAATTATGGTCAAATATCCCGTTCACATTTGACTGGTACTAAATTGTCTCAAAACTTTCTCATGTTAACAATCGGGAAGAACGCATCAACATGTTCGTATCAAACGTCAAGCAATCATATTTGTCACCAATCAGTGCCATTATGGCATCTCTATCTAAAGTATGCGCATTATTAAGTTTATGCACTACTGTTATGTTAAAGTATAAAAGGCGTGAACGGTAGCAAGCACTTACACCACCGTTCAATCAAACCGAGACTGCCATATATTTTGCATTTATCATGTTCGCCGATATCCAAATTTCTCTTTTCATATATTTTGTATATCACAGTAGCGTTGCATGTGCAGTGTGGCGGCGTTAAAACGTCTCCTCGTGCTTGCAATTAAAACTGGTATTCATTCCGATCTTTGGTTTTCAATCTGGGAATTCGAATAGGCGATTCCACTACTCCAGCCTTTAAAGGTTCTGAGTATTGTTTAATCACACTTTGGATATACTGCTGTTTTTTAATTGCTACCTGCGATACGTAGTGTTTATAACCTATGCTCCCAACTAAATTTCATTTTGTTTATTTCGCCCATTGTTTTGTCGTTTAGGTTTTTGTTAGAAATTGGGACCATACGCCGCTGGCCATGGAATGGTGTGAAAATACCACATTGAAGATTCCATGTTCACCTTCATATGCATACCTTCGGGGTGGCTCAAATTTCTGTACTATTGACTTTTAAATATTGAGTTCTGCTGAACACGGGGCTAGAGGGCGTGAAAGGTAGCAAGCACTTTTCACTACCGTTCATGAATAATCTCAATCAAACCGCAATATCGTTTGCATTTATCTTATTCGCCAATTTCCAAATTTCTATTTTCGTACCTTTTTAATGGTAACCTCATGTACTTAGTTTAGTCATAACATGTTTCAATTTATGTCCCTGGAATGCGACTGGTCTCATGTCCAGTTCGTACTATCTCATTACATAACTAGATAATGAAAGATAATGAAAGCATAGATATGTGTGGCATACCAAAACGATTTATATTTTTCAAATAGTACTGTTTATATCAACACTGTATTATACCCATAGATATAGATAATGATAACATTATCGGGGTTCAGTTACAAACAGAGCAAGGTTATTTCGTTCATGTTATACAAGTTTACACACCGTGTCAAAGCCATTTAATGAACAATTTTAGGGAACATCTAGATAAACTTCGGGACGTCATTAACATGTATTCTGAACGAGGTAGAGTAATACCGATGAGTGATTTTAATACACATATGCAGCGCACTCACATATGGCTGAACATATATATTTAGACATTACAAAAACGCAAAGCTTATTATTTCGTTACTACCAAAGCAAATTAGCAGGGCGCAATTTGATAGACTATTCTGGAAGCGTGTTAATAATAGAAAAGCAAAATCATGCTCTAGTGCTGGTAGTAAATATTTATTTTGCGATATTAGATTTATAGAGATCCAAAACGATAGCAGAGCAATGGGAAAACTATTATGCTGAACTTAATTCAGACGAAGAAAAAACACATTTCAATAATGAATTTTATATTCGCGTTAAATCGGTCGTTTCAGAGACTAATCTATCCCAATTTCAGTTGTACTATCTAATGATATAAGCGCCGACGACATAAGAGCTTGTATTAAATGCTTAAACGCCGGCAAAGAGTGTGGTATCGATGGTGTTTCCAAGAAGCACATAATAAACGATGAGAGCTACATTAGAAAACATGTCACTTGAGTTATTTAATTAAATGTTCAGTAACACATATTTTCCATCTTTCATTCTTCCATGGTATAATATTCACTTTACACACAACAATTACCGTGCTATAACATTGTCATCGTCTATTTTAAAGTTGTATGAGCGCATTTTATAAAAAAGACTACAAAGTATTATTACAAAGCATTTTCATGGGTTACAAGGAGGATTTCAAAAACAAATGTAATGTCATTTCTGTTTCGAGAATGTAGTTTATGTAATAAAGAATAGGGTAGTAAATGAGTTGTTTTCTTCACTCTAAACAAGCCTTTGATAGACTTTTGGAAGGACGACCTATTATGCAAGCTTCTTAAGCTTAACGTAACGCACAAACTGTGATGATTGTTGAAATGCACGAAGGCATGTCTAGCTGTGTCTTTAATACAAGTTTCACGTCAAACTGGTTCCCTATAAAATAAGGTACTAGACAACGCGGGCTATGGTCGTCCTTTCTCTACCTCATGATATTATTGAAGAGCTTTATGATTGGAATCTACGCTTAAAAATAGACAATATTAAGTTATGCTGGCAATGCCCTACCGTAGCCGATGATATGACTTTATTAATTCGTTCCAATTATGGACGTCAACTTCAGTTAAGTATGTGCCACGAATAGCCGTGTTTATGGCGTTATAAATACAATGCCTCGAAATCCGCAGTAATGGTCCTGAATGAAAACAAGTGTGCCTATAATATTATAATAGAGCATGGACGGTCGGCAATGACAATGTCAACACAGTTGAATAACATGCAGTAAATACTTCAAATTAACAGATAATATAAGGCAATACAATTTTAGGTACATATTTCATCTGAGTAAACTCTGGTCTGTTTGACAATGGTATGCAGCCAGTAACATTTATGCAAATATACAATGCTGTGGTTCTTTAAAACTCGCTACACGGCAGTGAGTGTTGGTCTTTTCTGAGTATGAGTGATGTTTAGCAAGAGAAAGGTCACATAGACATGTGTTAAACATATGCAAGGTTTTCATGTGAAAACAAGAACTAACGTAGCTCTATGTTTTCTTAATTGTTTACCAATTGCATCTGAGATAGACCGAAGGAAGCCTAACTTTCTACGACAACTGTGTAGGTTGCAAAAAGATTGTACTGTAACCCATATGTTTTGATCAGAATAAGCGCAATTAAACACAATTGCTCAACATATTCTATTCCAGACGTATACAGTATTCTTAATAGTTATAGCCTTACGCAAGTATATGATTGTTACGGTTCAAATGGTCAGTTGTCTAGCAAAATGTATTCAGTTATTACTAATGAATTGACAAAATATACATTTTTAACCAAGAGTACGATTTTATAAAGTTTCAAGATTGTACGTCATTGTTCATAAAGAATAGCCACAACAATGGTTTTTATGATCCTTTGAAAGCAACAAACACAAACAATAGATAAAAGTAGCAGACTCGGTTTTATGTCTGTTCATGACAAGTAGTGTAAAGTGCAACACCTCTCACAACTCCTAGCATCGGCTTCAGTGATGTTATACTTTAAAGCCACAAAGAATGGGCTTGATGATCCCAAAGGACAGTAAGTAATAACATTCCTGAGTTTGCAGGTTTAAACGGGTATAAATTACAGCGTAAAAGGCTTTTTTCCATGATCGGGTCACTGTGACCTTAACCTTATAAGTTCTTAGCGTGTCGCTTTTTATATCTAGTTTTATACCTACTAAGCCCAAAAGTGTCATGGGTTCACTCTGTAAACAGGATTCTGAAAAGTATCAAGATTGTCGGTTGAATAGTTTACAAATTGCAATGGGCAAAGTGTTTCTCAAGATTGTCAAAGGCAATGTAACATTGATGACCGACTGACCCTTATATCACTATGATTCATCCTCTTATCAATGCAAATATACCAAATTAATAGGAGTAGGTGTTATATTTCCATAGTTATCGTGTTTAATGTCTATGTCCCCATGAGGTCATGCTGACCTTGAAGCAATAAGTTTAATTTACTGACTAAGGTCAATGTATCTATAACGTGTATATGTGTAGGCGTTATACTTCCGGAGCTATCGTGGCGGAAGAGTATATATATATATGCTGTCAAAGTGACCTTACCATTTGACCTACTGACCTCATAAATGAAATAATTATTTCTCTTTCCAAATGCAATATGACCCTAAAAGGAATATGATTCTTCCTCTCACCACGGACATGTACTTGTAAAGTTTTCCGTATGTGGTCAGGGCGAACTTGACCTTTGACATTTACTAACCCGAAATCATTATGGTTCCTCCTCTTTTTCTCACAAATGGCAACGTACCTTATCATGAAGTTCCATGAGTTCCATGAGGGTGGGATTATCGAGCAAAATTCATATTTCCATAATATATCATGACGATCTTGACGTTTGACCTACTGACCCCAAAATCAGTAAGTTACCTCTATCAACAAGACCAATGCACCTGTAAAGTTTCGTGAGAGTGAGTGTTCTGCTTTCAATGTTATTGTGCGGAATGCAAATTTCTATAGAAGGACATGAGGACATTGCCAGTTGACCTACAGGCCTCAAACACAACAGAGTTCCTCCGCTCAGAAAGCACCAAGGGCAATGTACCTAAAGTGTTTCAGTTACTTTCGTAGTTATTGTGCGCAACTGTTTACTTACGGATGGACGATCGTACGGACGGACAATCCCGTACCACATAAAGTCACGGTTTTCAAAATGGTGTATCAATTAAAACAAAAAGGCCCACCTCTTCAGATATAAGCTTGGCGAAAACGTATGTTAGAACATTGCTTGTATGTCATAGATATGCAATCGATAATGATGTCATATGGTTAGTAATAAATAAGATTAAAAACTACATACACTTTTGAAAGACCTAAACGATAACGGTACATTTTGTGGACATTCATCCATATACGGTAAATAGGCTAGGGCATTTAGAGATAATAAGCTCCACCCTAAACAAATTGCAACAGAAATGGTTTTGACATGTTCATATTCATCGTACTATTCTGAGTAACTGAAATAAAGTACTTAAGTCTCAGAGACTAAAAAATACCGTTTTATTGGGTCCAAAAGTTGCATATTCGAAAAAAATCGCCGAAAACTGGAATATGTTTTATAAACATGATTTTAATTGTAATATTTAACACATATAGCTCATGGAAGATGTTTATGATATTCATGTACATGAAAATAAAAATAAGTATAAAGATCCAACCGGAAATGCAGCTTTTACAGAACACAGTAAACCCAAAAACATGCAAAAGGACAAACATGAATGGCAATGTTAACAAAGAATAAAGGCATATGACGTCAACACAAAAATGGCTGACAATAGGGCTACCGCCTTGGAACGGCCAGTGGGCTGCTGGGGGTTTAAACCAGGTTCTAGGGTGCACCAAACCTCACACTTACCCTACTGTCATCCCAATAAAACGGGACAGTGTAAATATAGAAATCCCCGCCATGAACTATTCTCTAACCAACAAGGCAGCATTAATAGGCAATATAAGTAAAATACAAAGATGGTCGTGTATATAATAATATTTTTTCTTTATTTAACGAAGGTTAAAGCACATTAAGTTATGCATATACAAGACATACTCTTATTTTTAATGTGGCCTTCCAACAATAATGCTATAAATGTTATGAATACATATAAAAACAATTTTACTCATGCGCACACACGCAAACATCCATATACACAACAATACTACAAATCCGACAAACACTCATTGGTTAATATTCTTAATTCATAATCAAGATATCCATAGTGTCATACTGGAAGGATATTTAAGCAATTACATGCATACAGTGCCAGTTTCACGCAAGAAAAAACTAAATAAATAACAACAACACACCAGCGACATCCTTATATAGTAATATCAGCTAGTTTATATCCTGTTTTTGGAAAATAAATTGTTTTAAATTGTATTTATACGAATTAAGAAGACTATTGATGTTAAAGATATGTAAAAGAATTGTATTCCATACTATTGTACTGTAATAGCTGAAAGAATCTTTAAAAGAGTTTGTTCGATGTTTCAGTGGAACAAGATATTTTCGCTTAATGGAACCAGCATATAATTTTCATTGTGAGAGAAGCTAATTAGATCTGACACGTGTTTTGATACTAGTTCATTTTTACATTTAAAAAATAATATTCCTATATGATATAGACATCGGTTTTTTTGAATGATAGCCAACCAAATTCTTTAAAATTAACTTTGAATTAGTATTTAAGTCTTTATCCCCACTTCCACGAGCAACTTCTTATGGGGTGTATGTGTCTCAACTTATTCGTTTTTCAAGAGCTTGTACTCGAGTTGAGGATTTAATATTCGTAATCTTTGTATAACTAAAAAGCTACTCAATCAATCAGGGTTACCGTTGCCATAAACTTCGCAAAACCTTTGCAAACGTTTATTATCGTAACCCAGATCTTCTTTCCAAATATAAAGTAATTTAAGGACTCTTCTGCGACAAGGACTATCACAACCTGACTTCTATGGTGATGTGATTTATAAACTTCGTAAGATTCTTGGTCATGATCACTTTCATACTATCTTTGTTAAACTTGTTAAAAAGTTTATCAAAAGAGGTTATGACCCTATCATTTTCCAACGTACTGCATGCTTGGTGGTGAACCCTTTTACAGTTCGCCACTATGCTTTCCTTTTTAACTGTACGATGACCGGACAGGCTGGAACCCTATGATGACGCCTACCTAAACCCCAATGGGACGGTGGCGTTTGATGTTTGTCTATGATCTTTCCTGTCGTGCCCTTAATGGTTTATTCTCTTGTTGCTCTGGCTTCTGCCAAGTCAATGAGTACCTTCAATGTGGCTTTCTAGGCTATTGTTTTTTGTATTATATTTACACGAGCATATTTGTGTTTTACTTATATTGCCTATTGATGCTGCCTTGTTGGTTAGAGATTAGATCATGGCGGGGATTTCTTTATTTACACTGTCCTGTTTTCATGGAATGACAGTAGGGTAAGTGTGAGGTTTGGTACACCCTAGAACCGGTTTAACCCCCACCCCCACCCAACCCCCGTCCCAGTGGCCTACTTTGCCTCTGACCGTTCCAAGGCGGTAGCCCTATTGCCAACCCTTTTGTGTTTGTGATGTCGTTTGCATTGAATATTACTTTTGCCTTCTTGTTTGTCTGTTTGCATTTTTGTTTCTGTGTTTTGTGGTTGACTGTCCTCCTTGAATGCTACTTTCCCTGTCCGATCTTTTTATATTTCTTTATTCAGTATAATTCGTGTTGCCCTCTTTTGAATTGTTGTTATTTTCACTATTTCAGCTTTCGAATTAACTCCCTTTTCCCAGATAGTGCAACAATAGTCAGACGATGACATAATGTTATACAAAATTTTCTTCATATCATATGTTAAATAGTAAATAATATGTTTTAATAATGCAATTTTAGTATTAAGTGTTGAACAAACGTTATATATTTGATACTTCCAGGATAGTGTATTATCAATATATATACCTAGTAGTTTATGAACAGATACGTTTTCTATTAAGACATCGTCAATATATAAAAACATTTCTTTGGCATTTTTAACCTTTTATTTTGTGGAGATAAGGATATACATTTAGTTTTTGATTGGTGCAGTGCTATGTTATTAATGTAACACTAACTTCAGACAGCATTAAAATTTTCCTGTAATTTTTTCTTGATCACATCTATATTATACACAAGATCAAATGCCTGTTTAAAGTCAAGAAATATTGCTCCTATATATTTTCCAGAATCTATGTCTTTTAACCATGAATCAATTAGCCTTATTAAAGCAGTTTGACAGGAGTGCAATTTTCTGAATCCTGATTGTGTCATAGTATGTAAAAGATCAGCCGTTTGAAAATATTTAAATATTGATGAAATTGGGTCGCTATGTGACGTTCGAAAACTTTTGAAATGGTGGGAAGAATAGAAATTGGTCTATAATTGTTCGGGTCGGTTCTATCCCCAGTTTTAAAAATTGGAATAAAAAATGTTTTTTAAGAGAATCGGGAAATATTGCATGTATACTATTGTTTATTTATATATTTACAATAGCATAAGTAATATGGTCGCCACACTATTTAAGAATTCTAGGTCCTATTCCATCAAGTCCTGTAGATTTCATAATATTTAATTTTGTAAATTATTAGTTTAACTTCGTATGGTGTTATTTCTTTTATAGAAAAGGTATTGAACTTCAGTTTTTCGTTCATACATTGTTGCTGTTTTCTGAAGTTTTCTGTGACAAATGACTTTTTTTTTCTATAATATTAGATATGTTTATGAAATGTTCATTATATGCGTTTAAAATATTCAAATTTCCATCAATAATATTATCATTTATAATAAAGGTTTAAAGACCCAACTGGGGTATATAAGGGAGGTAATGGCTGGGGTGGTTTCCCTTGTATATTTGAACATGTTTCATGTCAGGGACACTTTTCCTTCAAAAAATCATAAAAAAACAGTTATAGTTATCTTTCAAAAAATATATGCTTGAAGTTTAATTGATTTTCTTTCATTATTATGAAAATAGTGTTATATGGTTCTTTCTGATTTCCATAATTAAATAAAATCATCAAACCAAAATTTCAAATTTCAAATTCATGGGAGGAGCTAAGTATTCATGAGATCATGTGACTCCATTGTGTGTAAACAAAAGAGCAAGAAACACATGGTAGTATGCTATTGCTGTATAGGTTAGTAAAATGTGTATAGTAAACATGCTTAGCACTTACTTTGGATGTTTTTAATTTGTGAAATTCTCCAAATACATGTACATTTGTGTTGCAGCATTTTATATCCATTTTTTAAACACTTATTAATGTTTTCACCAATCGAAGTTTGCATCATTTTTAAAATGTTAGTATTATACTGTTTGTGTTTTGTTGCTCAAATACTGATGTATACACATATCCTTTTTTTGAATGATCTGTGCAACAGTACATATATTAAAATTATATCACAATTGTGTTGTATTACCAACAAAGACCGGTATACGGCTCTCCTGGTAGATTAGGATAGCGAGACCTTACTAAGTTGAATACACATTCTGTCATTATCTCTCTTAGAATTCTAACAACACTCTCATCTACGTGGTCCTTTTTCATTAATCTAGCCTTTCTAACAAGATACTCAGTTTTGCGCCGAGCATTTCTTCTGTCACCCTTCTTTAAATTCTATTTTTGGCATGTGGTCTTGACCCACTTCCAAGCCATGATTGTTCATGTGTAATCACAAATGATTACATGGAGAACAAAAGCAATGGTACAAAAGAAACATCTACATTTGTCATCAAATCTGTTTCTGTAACATCGTTAATTGATAAAACTTGAGCATCATGTTCCTGTTTTCTTCAATTGAATTAATTGGTAGCTCATGTTGCACATTGTCATTATTTTGTTGTTTTTCTGGTGATTTTTTTATTTCAATAAAATTCCAATTGTAATGGTTGAAATTAAAGAGCTTCAGCTGTAAGTTTTTGCTCTTCGATTACTTATAAAGTTTTGGATGTATCCATCACACACAAAATAAAAAATATAACACGTTTTCATCAACTTCTAAAACATATCACTTCACGGCATTTTATAAAATGCCGCCAAGATCAGTATGGTGGAGTTCAATTTATATAGGTTGTTCAACTATTTCTTTTATCATTTTGAGCATTTAAATAACATAAAATAAACATATTTAGAGATGACTTGCGAGTAATTAGATTACGCATATGTGTGTTTAGAATGTTTGATGAGAAATGAATAAAACAAATGGGAAAATACAAATGCAGAAATGGATCCTCTACCTTACTTGTAATGGAATTGTCCAATTATGATACAGGCTAATTGGGCCAGTAGAACATGATCCATACAATGCAACCTTATCAAAGATGTTGACATATATATACTCATTATGTCTGGTATGTGTGGATAAGTGTTGCTGTATACAGATTACACATTCATTAAACATATACTTATGGATGACAATTCGTCAAGGAAAAAAATAAAATAAAGGTGCTCAAAAGAAAAACAGATCAATTTGGCTGAATTATGTGTTTTAGAATAATAAAACTAATGAATATCATAAATACAGTTATTGTGTACATGTTTAGTGTATGAGACATACAAGTCTACATGTATTTAATTACTTGGAAGAGAAAATTCTGTCGTATCTGTTTAAAACTCATGGTAATTACTAACAATCAACAGGTCAACAATGTGTTTTCTGTCGTCTGCTGCAGTCCCAATCTATTTTTAGCTAACACTGTATTGCCACTCACTGATAATACACACACACAGCAGAGTTAATTTACATCCGAAGGTCTGATCGGATGTTGGGTCTTTAAGGTAAAGATACATTATCCAATCTGCCTTCATTAGGATAACATCGTTCGAAGCGTTTTCCACAAATAGCTTGGATTCATTTTCTCTGAGAGCGTCATTATAAAAGTTTTTTTTCTTTTCTTTATCATAGATGCAATTTTATTTCTCATAGTTTTATATTTATCAAAATCGCCATGCTTGTGTAATCTACCTCGCTCAAAGATAGCGTTTTTGATCACTTCATTAAACCATCCTGGTTGAGATATGTTTACATAAAATGTTATTAAGTAAATAATAAAGGCAAGTAAGAGACTGTTTTGAGTCACTGTACCAATCAATCAATTTAAGTGGAGCCAGAGCTAATTGTTTTTGAAATATGTTTAGGTCAAACTTCTTGTGAAATCCCTATAATTCATAGATATGTGTGTATTGGATTTACTTATAATTGGTCTGAATAATCGTGTGCAACACACCGGATAGGGATCACGTATACTGTAAAATGGAATATTTAAATCAGAAAGTATGCTCTTTTGAGTTACACGCGTTGGAATTGTCACTAATTGTGTTAGGTCGAATTTTTGTATAAACGACTGCCATCTCTTGTTTTTGAACAATTCGGCTGAATTATTAGGCATGTAATTAAGATTTAAATCAACAAGAATGTGAGTTTAAAATTTAAAAATGTCAGAAGTTTCAATTTGTCTTTCATATAAATGGTGGTCTATAAACAAAATTTAAAAGAAACGGTTTAGAGCCATGTATATTAAATTAAATACATATGGATTCAATTTCATTTGACTCTATATCAAGTCGACGAGTATATGTAATTTGATTCGAAATAAATACTATAAGACCGCCTCCTTTCCGATTCGACTCCCGGTCTCGCCTTTCAAATGTATATTCGGGAATTTGCAACATAGTATCGCATGCATTTTTTGTGAGAAAGGTTTCAGATAATCCAAGCATTTTGGCTGAATTAGTGCGAGTCGATTGATATTTAATTTCATCTAATTTTGGTAACAGGTGTTGTATATTTAAATTGGCAATATGTATTTCTTTTGACGTTGCGTTAAATATAAAACTAGATTTTTCATAATCCTTATCATGTAAATGTGCATTTCCATGTAATGAATTACTATTTGAGTCATCGGGTGAGTAATATTTTCCCTTAATTATAGCATTATCTGTAGTATTTATTTGCAATGTTGATTTATATAAATCATCGTAAAATGTCGATAATGAATCGCTCAGTAGATAGTTAGTATAATTAATTTAAAGCTGTGTTCTATAAGATAATGCGTTGTGTTAATTTTGCGTTTTCATAATATTGAATTTTAAAGTGTTTATGTATAAATATACTTCATAAAATGAATAGTGGTATGTTAAATCACATAGCACAGAATTATAGTCTGATGATAATAATGTTCGACTAAATCCTTTATGAGGGCATATAACGAAAGAATCTTTTTCCACCGAAATAGAATTATTACACGTGCAAATTGTCTCATTACATATTTCACATAATAATGCTAATATTTCATATTTGTTGTAAATTATTACATGAGAGCGCTTGCCGGAAATATCCTAACGTTTGTAAGCATACACAACGCTGGCACTGATTGCTCTGTTTCCGCTGTTCGAGTCATCAGCAACAAGACAATAGCCTAGAAAGCCACGAAATACATGACAATAGCCACACATAAGCCACAAAAACAATAAGACAATAGCCTAGAAAGCCACAAAAAGGTACTTAATTACTTGGCTGAAGCCGTAGCAACAAGAGAATAAACCATTAAGGGCACGACAAGACAAAAATGCAGACAAACATCAAATGTCACCGTCTTTTTGGGCTTTAGGTAATCGTCATCATAGGGTCCATAACCTGTCTGGTCATCGCACAATTAAAAAGGAAAGCATAGTGGCAAACTGTAAATGGGTCCACCACCAAGCATGAAGTGAGTTGCAAAATGATAGGGTCATAATCTCTTTTGACAAACCTTTTAACAATTTTAACAAAGACAGTATGAAAAAGATCATGGCCAAGGATCTTACGAAGTTTGTAAATCACATCAACATAGAAATCAGGTGTGACAGTCCTTGTCGCAGAAGAGTTCTTGAATTACTTTTATATTTGGAAAGAAGATCATAGTTCCGATATTAATATTTTGCAAAGGTTTTACGAAGTTTTTGGTAACGGTAGCCCTGATGGAGTAGCTCTTTAATACAAAGATTACGAATATTAAAGTCCTTAACTCGAGTACAAGCTCTAGAAAAACTAATAAGTTGAGACACATAGACCCTATAAGAAGTTGCCCGGGGAACATTAGTATCAAAGTTAAAATCTTGTCATAGCGTTTGCTAATTATTTCACCATTTTCAATAGAGATGCAAATCGAGAAAGGAAGAATTAGTATCAGACATATTAGCTTTGCTATGTTGTAGTTCTCTATGATATATATATTATTAACCATAGTAGAAAAGAAAGGGTTGTCAATGTTCAATATGTCATATGAAAACCCTTAGTGTATTGAACTAGGTTAAAGTAGGTCATGACAACCTTAATTGCTGTATCTTTGTTCAGTGTTGTATATGTATTATAATAGTATCAAGTGTATAAGATGATCAAATACTAAAATATGATATACGCGGTGTGATACATGTATTTTTATGTCGGTCTGATTAAGTGATATAGGTCGGTGTGTACACGACAGGTGTCGGTGTGATATGTACTATTTTAAAGAGGAAAATATATGTGTTGTATTTATTAATAAATCTGTTTCATGATCAATATACCTATGTCATGAGTACACCACGCAGGTGGTAAAATTGCAAAGATTGTTTTGCTATATATTGCTTTTCTTTCGCAAATAGCACATTTCTGTGATCGAAGATCATCCCTTAATTTCTATGTAAATATATGTGTCAAAATTACCATGAAACATAGTTTTTAAATGATTTATTTTTATTCAACAAATATTCACCTAGAATAATGGTTTCATTGATGAACATGGCGAAACAAAAAATAGCTACTTTGAGAATAGTCCTGGTCATAGATGTCGAGCTTACCTATCTCACACTGTCCTTGATGTCGATATGTCGTTTATGGGCTTAATAGTTAACTGAGTGAGAATTATTTTCATGCCCACGATCTAAAAGGTTCGTGAGGCATATACATGTGTTGACCACTTTGTCTGTACGTGAGTCTATCGGTCGTCTGTTCGTGCATCTATTCTTACCCTAATTTTATTATAAGGTTACATTATGAGGTTTTGTAAAGACTGTTCACGTTCTGTCTTTTCACTTTGTGGGCTGACCACGCAATATTCAACAACTGTAAACACAATGAGAAGCAGATATATTGCTAACACCTTCTCGATATTTATGACACCGACTTTTGGCTCAAAACCTAAAAGGTGCATGCCCTATTTTATAGAGATGAAAATTTGTTTACACAGTTTAATAAAGATTGGTCTAGTATAGCTTAAGAAACCATACATTTTCACATTTTAACCATACATTAGGTCAAATCCCAGTTCAGTGTGAGTTTTACCTTTAGCTATTTACTCTAAACTCAAGGTATATCACCAACAGTAGATATAAAAGTCGAACAGGAAATATAGCTTACACAGAACACAGTCAGTGTAATTACCTTTTCCGCTATGTTGATTTTATATATCCAGTCAAACGTGAATAGATATATTATATTAAATTTAATTATTACTGCTTTAATTCATAGGATTTAAGGTAAATGGGGATCTATATTCATTACCGGCATAGACAAAAAGAAAACGAGGTTCTTTTTATTTTCCTGGGTAGTTAACTCGAAGCATTAAATATTATCAGGAAAGTTATTCCGAACAATTTTTAAAACTTAGAACGACATTCGTGACGAAGAAGGCATTTGTATATGAAATGTAATAAATACTGAAAAGGTGATCCCTTGGAAGCAACAAACACAAACAACAGAGAAAAGTAGCAGACTCGGTTTTATTGAGTCTGTTCATGAGAGGTAATTATAACTCCTAGATTAACGTATCTAGTACATTTAATTTATTAAATTGAAGTTTAAAATATATAGATTACACAGTATAGAAAACAATTCGAATTAATTTTGTTAATTTAAGTAATCAAGGGATGCATACTCAATTGTATTTTGGTTAGAGAAAAAATGCATTTCTTCATATACGCATATGGTTAAACATATGGGGAACGTAAATAAACCTAAAAATGTCTTACCCGAAATCCTCTTTAGTATTTCATGTGTAAAGTAGTAGTATAACCGTGTAAAATACTTACATTTTTAAAAGAAAACCATATTAGAATATAACAGTATAGTTTGTTTTAAGTTGAGAATAATTACAATGGAAAGGCTAGTACGATGCTGTTTTCCATTTGATGCTTACTGTAAAATAGAAATAATACCAATGTGTAAAATCATCTTAAGCATCAAACTTTCGAACTATTTTGAAGATAAATACATGTAATATAATAAGTTCTTACTTTGACTTCCGGTTTCAGTAATAATATCCAGCCCTTTGATAAGTGTCACGTTTTTTAGCCAAAGTCTCCACCATGGTGGTGTAGCTCTAGAATCTGCTTTGTTGTTTGTCCTACTGCACGTGTTTAGGTTACCATCGTTTGCCAGAGGTGCATACTTATGGGGGTTTATGTTATCTATGTGTCTGGAATCACCTCTTAATGCAACATCTCCTGTAAAATAACGAAAAGTCATGTTGTGTGCGTATATCAGTATATGATAAAATATAATACATGTATGTGTTCACTATATTTGTACGAGAGGTGTTCAACTTATACTTGAACACTTTTATTGTGTCACTGAATCTACTATCTTTAAATTCTCGCCGAATATGTTGATTGTAATGTCAGGTCTTATGATTCCTTCGATATGAAACATTATGACATGCACTATTATGTGCTTCCTAATGTTGCTGCATCCGCATTTTGAAAAGGGGTAGAGAATGATATTTTGAAGCAAAAATCAATTATAAAAATAACTGCAATACAAATGTTAACACAAACGCTTTTAAAATATCGTTAAAGGTTATAGTAATCCGATATGTCCATGCCTGAACGTAGAAAAGTGTAATATGCATTTTTTTTTTAATTTGTCGATTTTCAAGATTTTAGCGGAAATTAACATGAAATTCAACTATGAAAATTACTAAATTTACGAAAGCCTCTAGTTCAAAACATCAACTGCAGGTATTTTTGTGACTTCCTCCGCTATAAAAAACAAGTTTCATAAGTTTCTCAACAGAAAAAATAGAAAAATATATCACTTAAAATTTAGGGGCAAAACACACACATTTGCAAATAATGATAAAAATAATATATTTTTTTACCAAAGATATCTTTATAAGGTATATAATATACATATATGATATACATCAACAATAACTGTTCATGTTTTTTTATCACAAAATATGATTAAAATAGTTATTTTGGTTAATTTATAAAATTATCAGTAACATATGAGCAAACTTACCTATTATCTGTCAATGTTTTAATATTGAGATAAAAAGTCGAGCTTTTAATTCAGCATCTATATTTTTGTCTTAAAATAAAACATACGATCATATTTAAATTATAAACACAGGTTTAAACAAGTATGATATGCATTTAGTGCAATTATTTGGTTTAAGGTAAAACTCCAAGGCAACAGCAACATATAGGTTTAAAATTAGAAAATAGTGTACACCTTATTCAAAATGTAATTAAAAAAGAACCGCGTAAAATTGGATATTATTTTTAAATGCATACTTTCTAAATGACAGTTTCACATCATTAAATCACGTATTTTTTATGATAACCACTTCCGCTGAAAAAAACCATCTTAAACAAAAGTGTTCTATTATAAGTTGAACACCTCTCCTAACACTATTATTTTCCTGTTTAATTGTGTTTATGTCACTACTGCCTCGAGAATAGATTCAATCTAGAACGAATATTGCGTGTGCATATTTCTTTGGGTAGTCATGCACTGAACACTTTTTACAATTACAAGTAAGTTACGATCTTGTAGCAACACGTGCTTGTTTAAATTCTGAAACACAGCTAGTGAACTCTATGCGAGCATCTGTAGCAAAAGTGAATAGATGAATTATATTTTAATAGATGAATTATATTGTAATTCATTAATGATATACAGTCGAACCTCGATAGCTCGAAGTCAGCGGGACCATAGGGATATGTTCGAGCTATCGGTGGCTTCGAGGCATCGAGGTAACGGTAAAAACCAAAATATCTATCCGAATTTGTGTACCACCCGAAATAGTGTTACTTGTGTACGTGATGTATCGTTCTCGGTATGTTTTTTATGTTCATGCATGTTTGTTTCAACCTCACAACGGATATATAACAAGTAATTGTTACACTGAAAATACAAGAAAATACAAGAAAACTGCAATAATGTGTTTTGTTTTATCATTTATTTAAAGAAATATCACACTAATAGATTTTAACATACATTCCGGAAGTCCGAATAATGAGAACAAGGTAAGACTGGTTTCGGTACATAACATTGAATAGAATAGACAATAGCGTAATCAGTAACCACTCGCGAAATGCTCTTATCTAATTAAAAAATGAACACACTTTATCTTAGTTATTGTTTTAGTTTTATTAAAACCAATCAACAAACGTAATTTAATTAGAAAATCAACCGTGTTTAATTTATCGTAATTGACAGTAAGTAAACGAAGTTCACTAAACATACTCGGGAAATGCTCTTATCTAATTAATAAGTGAACACACTTTATTTTAATTATTGTTTTATTTTTATTAAAACCAAGCAGCAAACATTATTTAATTAGAAAATCAACTGTGTTTAATTTATCGTAATTAACGGTAAACAAAGTTCACCAAACATAAACTTTATCTGTCTATTATCGCTTTTCAATCATAAATGTTCGCACCTTTAACAACCAACTTTATCTGTTTTCGCACTACGATCGAACTTGCTACAAACATCCACGTCAATTACAATTAATATGGCCGACGTCGCATGGCAACGGATCATCACCTTCGATTAAGCGAGGTTTAAATTCACACAAAAATGGATCTTCGGACCGTAAAAAGTATTCGAGAGAGCCGGGGTATTCGATTAATAATATCCGAATAATCGAGGTTAAATTACATTGAATTATATAGGAGTTGTGTCGGGACCGGAAAATGTGTTCGAGTTACCGATGATATTCGAATCACCGGTGTTCGAGCTATAGAAGTTCGACTGAACATGTATAATAAAATAAACAAAAACGAACAATCGCAATGTTAACATTAAATACATTCCGCTTTTAAAACACTACGTGTGTTATTAGTGTATTAAGTAACATTGGTAAAAGAATACACAACATTGGCAGTGATTTTAAGAACTATTGGTCCTCCATCTCTAAAAAAAAATGGAATATGGTGAAGTGAGTTTTACAACAAAATGCATATTTTAGACATGAGCAATGCCAACCATATAATACTTGACAGCAATTCAACTCCATTGATGTGATCATAATATCAGAACAAATATTTATATGGCAGAAATTGTGTCCGTTATATTCGACAAGTTTGATACAATTTTACTCAGAGTTCTTTTTTATTTGAAATAAATTGGTTCATAGAATAGTCCATTTATTAACCGTTAGAAAAAGAGAATTCATGTGTCAATAAAATAAGCCAGTTTATCACATACAGACTGTAATCTATGCTCAGGTTTACGATCGGCCTGTCAAATGCTTCGAACGACGTTTAAGCCAAAACGTGTTCAGCATTTACAACGTTGACAGTACCTACATAAATAAAATAAAGATCGGAACTGGAATGTTTCTTGGTAAATAAATCTTTCATTTCATAATTGAACAAAACGAAAACAAAGTTTAAAGCAAAAATACTTTTTGATTAATATTATCCCAATATGTAAACGTCTTGTTGCTAGTGCAGAAAACAAAAATAAAAATAAAATAATTTAAATGTTTGATGGAATAGATTTTGGTATTAAAAATATTCCTATGAAAAGTAGTTTCGGGTAATTATGCTTTTTTTTATTTCAGAACATAAAGTGTTATATGTACCACAAACATGTCTATTTAAAAAGAAAAACGTTTAAAGTACTAGTTAAATTCTGTCTAAAAACAACAAAAAACAGTAACAAAAACCTCAGAAAATATATAAACAAAACGATTGCACTCATATTTACACACATACACGAATGCAAGAGTATACGTCATCTAAAACGCACAGTTGTATTATTATTATCGTAATTGAGATATCGCGAGTAGTGACGTGAACCTATCAGTACCTGTCATTCCCAGTTGGCATTGTGCTGCATAGTTGTTCTTTTTTGGATGTTGAGTTTTATTTATATATGTTTTGGGTTTGCCATTAGTGAGTTAGCCTTTTTAGATTTTAAATAGTTTGCATGGTCGGGCTTCAAGTGTTTTGGTATGGGTAGTGTAAGTCCACGCGCTCTCTCAGTACATGTGACTTTGCTTTTGGTTTATTTGACGTGTAAATAAATACTGAAAGGTGATCCCTTGGAAACAACAAACACAAACAAGAGAGAAAAGTAGCAGACTCGGTTTCATTGAGTTTGTTCATGAGAGATAATTGTAATTTGCAACACCTCTTATGCCTCCTAGTACCGGCTTAAGCGATATTCTACTTTAAAGCAACACAGAATGGGCTTGATGATCCCGAAGGACCAGTAAATAATAACACTACTGATTTATAGTCGGGCGACTTTTTACGGCCGCCACATAGCACTAAACACACGCTAGTGTGAATGTCAATAAATACTGAAAATGTGATCCCTTGGAAGAAACAAACACAAACAAGAGAGAAAAGTAGCAGACTCAATTTTATTGAGTCTGTTCATGAGAGGTAATTATAAGATGCAATACCTCTCACGCCTCCTAGAACCGGCTTAAGCGATATTCTACTTTAAAGCAACACAGAATGGATTTGATGATCCCAAAGGACCAGTAAATAATAACACTACTGATTTATAGTTGGGGCGACTACTTACGGCCGCCACATAGCACTAACCAAACGCTAGTGTGAATAAATACTGTAAAGGTGATCCCTTGGAAGCAAAAAACACAAACACGTGAGAAACGTAGCAGACTCGGTTTTACTGAGAATATTCATGATAGGTTATTATAAGATGCAACACCTCTTATTCCTCGTAGTACCGGCTTAAGCGATATTCTACTTTAAAGCAACACAGAATGGGTTTAATGATCCCAAAGGACCAGTAAATAATACCTCTACCGATTTGTAGTCGCGGCGACTTTTTTACGGCCACCACACAGCACTAAACAAACGCTAGTGTAAATGTCAATAAATACTGAAAAGGTGATCCCTTGGAAGCAACAAACACAAACAAGAGAGAAAAGTAGCAGGTTCAGTTTTATTGAGCCTGTTCATGAGAGGTAATTATAAGATGCAACACCTCACACACCTCCTAGCACCGGATTAAACGATATTCTACTTTAAAACAACACAGAATGGGTTTAATGATCCCAAAGGACCAGTAAATAATACCTCTACCGAAATGAAGTCGCGGCGACTTTTTTACGGCCACCACACAGCACTAAACAAACGCTAGTGTAAATGTCAATAAATACTGAAAAGGTGATCCCTTGGAAGCAACAAACACAAACAAGAGAGAAAAGTAGCAGGTTCAGTTTTATTGAGCCTGTTCATGAGAGGTAATTATAAGATGCAACACCTCACACACCTCCTAGCACCGGATTAAACGATATTCTACTTTAAAACAACACAGAATGGGCTTGATGATCCCAAAGGACCAGTAAATAATAACACTACTGATTTGTAGTCGGGGCGACTTTTTATGGCCGAAGCACATAGACCGTGAGCCAGACAATTCATCGCTACCATCTCAGGTGACAAATTCTTACTGGTACCATGCTATGGAGTACATTGTAGAGAAAGAAAAAAATCATGATAGCAGTGCCAACAGGGTAGCTGTTTCCTGTTATAAGATTTATCTCCCCCTTTTAAACAAAAATCAGGTTTCTTTAAAAGAAATCGTTTTCTCTGAAACCTTAAGTGATAGATGCCTAATATTTAGCATGTAGAAAACGTTTATAGCCCGCTACAAGAAAAAATAAAATGGTGACCCTGGGGTCATATTTTGCCCCGCCCCTGGGGCCACATAATTACATAGCGTTGTATAGGAAAATCTAATCAAAACAAATCTTTTCTGGAACTACAAGAGCTAGATGCCTAATTGTTTGCATGTAGTATATTTATTAAGCTTATAGTCCTCTATCAAATTTACCCCGGGGTCATATTTGGTCACACCCCAGGGGTCACGTATTTACATGAAGCTATATATATATAAAACATCTTTAAAAACAATCTTCTCTGAAACAACCAGAGCTAGAAGTACAATGTAGCATGAGCTTATGGTTCTCTACTAAGTACATACAAATGGTGACCCTTGACTCAAGTTTCGTCAGATGCCCTATGAGTAAAGCCATTAAAGTAAATAAAGCCTTTAAAAATGTCCGAATCTACATCAGCTAAGTGTCTAATATTCTGCATGTAGTATACTTTTATGGTCCTTTAACTAGTTCGTTCAAATGGTGATACTGATGTAAAATTTGATCTCAGTCACAGTTTTACTTAGAGTTATATTAGCAAATTGCTATGTGAGCACTTTGAGGCGAGGCCGAGACAATGCCCTTTGGTCTCTTGTTTATTACTTGCAGTTGCACACTCTTTTTTTCTATAATATCACTTCATAGTTAGGTTCATGAAAAGCAATGTTTATCAAGAATGGGACTTTTGATGAGGTATACATTATAAAGACCTAAATTAAGTAAAACAATTAAAACTGTTATCGTAACTAAATGTCTAGTTTAACAATGTTTACAAGTCGCATGTTTTATAAATCCACCCAATAAAACCACAAAGGAGGCTGCTGCATTGTCATGGCAAAACAATGTATGAACCTATGCGGTATTCAAATGAAGCTTTGGATAAAATAAATTGACTACTGTAGCTTTTTCAGCAGCATTGTCAGCATATATATATACCTAAAATGAGAAAAATAGAAAACCACAGTATTCAAACGCAATATAAGGCTTATAGACATGTTGCAACTCGTGACAGTTCATATAGAATACCGTGCAATTGAGAGATTTTTATTTTGGTAAACTGGCTGAGGGAGTATACTCCTTTGAACAACACATACATACGCACATTTGCTAGAAAAGAATGACTGTTATGAACCCTAGCTTTTTGGATATAACCGTAACATTAAAATCATGAAGTTTTCGCATTTTAGATGTATGCATTTCATCGCAGTCAGCCTCCTTGAGCGCATATAACCTGTGGCCCAGTGGACAGTAAGGTGGACTTGAAATCCGGAGAACCCGGGTTGAAGCCTCAACGGCGCCACTGAGTTTCGTCAGTGTGTTATTTAGCAAGACACTTTCCCGCGTGAAGAACGAGGTTTCCTCGTACGTCTGATGAGGACTCAAACTGGGCGGTCTTGAGTATTGGAGTCTATCCTTTAAGTTAAAGAACTATAGTCATCCATTTGTTATTCATATTATTGCAGGTTCCCGGATTCCTACGTATAGCTCCCCTCTCTCTGGGGCGGGTCTTAATAACATATAATTGTTGATAATCCGTTAAACAACATCCAATTCATTCAATTCTGTTTCTTTAAAAGTGCATCTTCAACCCACGAACTTAAAGGTAAAAGTATGTTTTTGTCAACAACAAAAATTAAGGAAATACTGATATTGAGATCAATGAAGGATAGGCAGTACATAGACCGCTGTATTATAGTCGTTGTCATTGTCGCAACAACCCCCGTCATTGGCAATAAAGTGTCGATATTTTTTAGGTAACTGTCATTCAGTTTGCACTATTTCTGCCTGCACAAAAATAGGTTATTACTATAATAAATGCAAAGAATATGTTACGAAGGTACTAGTGTAACAACTGTACCAATTCTAAAAAAATAGTTTCTTGCCAAGGTTAGTAGTTAGTACAGTAGTCTATGTATTACCCTTCTACTTCAATGTTTTTGTGCAAATGCATATAATAGTTTTCAATTTCAGATGCACACTTCTTTATTATGATTTATGTGGGTGAGGTAATTCAAACTGTTTTAAACATCGTTAAAATAGGCATAAATTGCAATTAAAAAGCACATATAAATAGACATCTAATTGGATTTTGTGTTTGCATGTGTTAACTATTGCTTCGTGTCTTTATTATGTGTAATACATATTCAACACGTCTTAATCATAATACGTATTGAATAACGCATACACCTAAAAATGGACTTATAAGAAGCGAACACACTCACATTTCTCTTATCTAGATCCTTTGGACTGTATTTTGTGCAATATATATATCAGAAAATTAAAAAAATAGGGATGTTGCAATTATTCATAGGAAGACTTACACTTCCTGTTCGATGCGTGTATCCTATTTTCAGGCATGCTGAACTTATATACGCAAGCAAAGGCATGAATGTTGCATAGTAAATATTTTCATTAATAATCTATTAAAACAATTCCTAATTCATAATTAAATCATCGTAGAAAAGTTGCCAATTAGTGATTCTTTCAATTTTATACATATAATGTGAAAACATATTTACTAATCTTAATGCATAAAAAATGAGCCAATAGTGGGTGGAGTAATTTGACTTCCAATTTTAAGCACAATAGTGATTTTAAGCAGAATGCAATGCTGAAACAAAGCTTATAAATTCTGTATTAAACTAATATGAACTATAAACTTAATTGCATATGTCAAATGTATATTCACAATTATCAAAAAATATGAATGTGCAAAAATAAACATCCAACATTGATGCCAGGCTGCAATGATACACATATTGTTGTTCAAATTAATATAGTATAAGCTACCCATTCCAGACTACTATCGTGGAAAAATGTCATCTACAGACATTGTTCTTTCTAAAAAATAATGGTAGAATTTGCCACCTGAGTTGGTAGCGATATCGAAAATGTTGGGTCCTGGCTCAATAACTAAAAGTACTAAACAATCGCGAGTGTGAATGTCAATAAATACTGAAATGGTGATCGCTTGGATGCAACGAACACAAACAAGAGAGAAAAGTAGCAGACTAGGTTTTATTGAGTCTGTTCGTTAGAGGTAATTATAAGATGCAACACCTCCCACGCCTCCTAGAACCGGCTTAAGCGATATTCTACTTTAAAGCAACACAGAATGGGCTTGATGATCCCAAAGGACCCGTAAATAATAACCATACTGATTTGTAGTCGCGGCGAATATTTGGTGCACCCTTGAACCGGTTTAAACTCCGCGGTGGTCCCTTTTGTCACTGACCGTTCCAAGGTGGTACCCCTGTTGTCAACCCTTTTATGTTGTGATGTGCTTTTTTACTGAATGCGTTTGTGAGGTACTTTTTGAATCACCTTTGCCTTGTAATACTTGTTGGAGTGACAGTATTCTGTGAATGCTACTCTTCCTAATGGACTTATACCCTTTTCTTCAGTTGTGTTACTATGGATTCTTTGATGTTTACTTTGATTATGTGAGCCTGTAGCGTACGTTTGCTTCGTTTATTACTAGGAATATTTGACTGTAATTGATTTTATTTTTATTCTGCGAGCACGTGCACATTTTATACATAGTTTTGACGTTATACATGTACGTCAGTTTTCGTATACTCCAGATTGTTGGTATATCTATGGGTACGAACCTATAGTCGCAGATTTATATTTGTATTGCCGTGAAAGAGATTTCATGTTCAGTCAAGTTCATTCTTTCACAGATACTCGGGTATATGTATCTGAAGCCTTTAATGACATGTCTGAATGATATATTGAACAGAACATTGTTTCTTTTCTACGATGTTTTTTGCTGAACGTCGGAGGAGCATCTGGGGACTTCCATCATTGGAAACTGGAAAGTCGCCATATGACCTTAGCTGTTCGTACGACTATACCACTATGGTTAAACTAACTATCCTAAATAACTTCAATTCAACAAAGCTTATAATTCTTATACTATCGCTTCTTTTCTCAAATTACATCTCTCTATTTAATATGAAGAAATAGTTAGCAAGATCTTTGACAAGAGAGATGCTTTTTGTTTTGAGTGGCTATTTTCCCTTTTATTATCTCCACTTAGATGATGAGAAACTTCTTATGGGGTCTATGTTCCTCAATTTATTCGTTTTTTCTAGAGGTTGTAGTCGAGGTGAGTAATCTTTGTATAACTAAAACGCTATTCCATCACGGCTGCCCTTACCACGAACTTAGAAAAACCTTTGCAAAATTGAATTATAGTAAACCTGGTTTGCTTTTAAAATATAAAAGTGATTTAAGAACTCTTCACAACCTGACTTCTATTGTAACGTAATTTACAAACTTCGTAAGATCCTTGTTCCTTATCACTTTCATACAATCTTTATTTAACTTGTTAAAACGTTTATCAAAAAATGTTATGACTATATATTTTTGCAACGTACTGCATGTTTAATGATTGACCCATTTACAGTTCGCCACTATATGCTTTCCTTTTCGATTGTGCGATGACCGGACAGATTATGGACCCTATTTTGACGTCTACCTAAAGCTGCAAAGGAGTGTAGTTTGATTTCTTGTCATTGGTTTGTTCTTTTACTGCTCTGGCTTCTACCAAGTCATTGAGTACTTGTGTTGTGGCTTTCTGGGGTTTTATGTTTTTATATTTATATGTATATACTAAAGAAAAAAAGAAACGCAACTCTGTATTAATATAACAAATTAATAACAAATACTTTGGCGTGCATCAAATATCTTGACGTGCATTTAACTAAAAACTATAGTTTTATTTCAGTACACAGTATTTAAGTCTGATGTTAATAATCCACGAATTGTGTGTGAATCTGGGTGTCAGATAAACGTTCATAAGTGAAACCAAGCGTTACGTCATATAACGCGGGTAGCACATACTAACAACGTAATCGGTTAGAAATGGTCCTGGCACGTATTTGGTTGTTAGGAGGACCCTTATGTTCACGGTGGTTTCAGGACGGTTTAACGGTGGTTTTGCTGGGGTGCGAAAGCGCAAACATAGGTGCTTGATATGGAAAGCCTCGGCTGCCTTCTTTTGGCCTTTTGCATTTTGTGCAGTACGCTTTGTAAGTCGTCTTGAGCATTTTCTAACTTGTTATGTGTATTTTCTATGTTGTCATGTGCATTTCGTAAGTTGTTATGTGCATTTAGTAAGTTGTTATGTGCATTTTCTATTTTGTCATGTGCAGTTATGTGCATTTCGTAAGTTGTTATGTGCATTTCGTAAGTTGTTATGTGCATTTCGTAAGTTGTTATGCGCATTTTCTATGTTGTCATGTGCATTTTCTAAGTTGTCTTGTGCACTTTCTTAGCTGTTATGTGCGCTTCGTACTTTGTTATGTGCATTTAGTAAGTTGTTATGTGCATTGTTTAAGTTGTCTTGTGCATTTTCTAAGTTGTAATGTGCATTTCGTAAGTTGTTATGTGCATTTTCTAAGTAGTTATGTGCATTTTCTAAGTTGTTATGTGCATTTTTTAAGTTGTTTTGTACATTTTCTAAGTTGTTATGTGCATTTTTTAAGTTGTTATGTGCATTTCCTAAGTTGCCTTGTGCATATTCTAAGTTGTTATGTGCATTTTTTAAGTTGTTATGTTCATTTCCTTAGTTGTTATGTGCATTTGTCTTCTGCATATTCTAAGTTGTCTTGTGCATTTTCTTAGTTGTTATGTGGTTTTTATAAGTTGTCTTGTGCATTTTCTAAGTTGTTATGTGCATTACGTAATTTGTTATGTGCATTATTTTTGTGGTTATGTGCATTTCGTAAGTTACCTTGTGCATATTTTAAGTTATTTTGTGCATTTCCTAAGTTGTCTTGTGCATTTTCTAAGTTGTTATGTGCATTTCGTAAGTGGTTATGTGCATTTTTTAATTTGTTATGTGCATTTCGTAAGTTGTTATGTGCATTTTCTAAGTTGTCTTGTACATATTCTAAGTTGTTATGTGCATTTTCTAAGTTGTCTTGTGCATTTTCGAAGTTGTTATGTGCGTTTCGTACTTTGTTATGTGCATTTTCTAAGTTCCTTCAACATTTATTCTGATAAAAAGTCTACTTAACGACGACTTGTAGTTTGCACAAGACAACTTACGAAATGCACATAACAACTTACGAAATGCACATAACAACTTAGAAAATGCACATAACAACTTAGAAAATGCACAAGACAACCTAAAAAAATGCACATAACAACTTAGAAAATGCACATAACAACTTACGAAATGCACATAACAACTCAGAAAATGCACAAGACAACTTCAAAAATGAACATAACAACTTACTAAATGCACATAACAACTTAAAATATGCACAAGACAACTTAAAAAATGCACATAACAACTAAGAAAATGCACATAACAGCTTACGAAATGCACATAACAACTTATAAAATGCACAAGCCAACTTTAAAATGCAAATAACAACTTACTAAATGCACATAACAACTTAGAATATGCACAAGACAACTTAACAAATAATCATAACTACTTACGAAATGCATATAACAACTTAAAATATACACAAGACAACTTAAAAAATGCACATAACAACTTAAAAAATGCACATAACAACTTACGAAATGCACATAACAACTTAGAAAATGCACAAGACAACTTCAAAAATGCACATAACAACTTACGAAATTCACATCACAACTTAGAAAATGCACATAACAACTTAGAAAATGCACAAGACGACATACAAGGCGTACTGCACAAAGTGCATTAGGCCAACAGAAGGCAGCCGAGGCTTTCCATAGCTTCAGATGAAAATACGCGTCATCTTGACGGTATGTAACACCTGGCCTGGAATTCATCAACCATTCTTCAAACTAGTCTTAGACTTGAGCTCAAGTACTGAACATTCGTTCACAAATATTTCCATAACCTTCAAAGATAAACAATAGTAAGAAGTTGCTATTAATTAGTATACATCATAGTTATACATAGCAGCTTGTTATGAACGTTTATTCTGTAAACTTATAGACATATTTGTGATTGAAATTTGCATACTTGAGCTTGTCTACGAATATTCTCAAGAATGGTTGGTGAATTCAAGGCCTGGACGTCCTTGTTTAGGACGGTTGTTGGCCAATACAGTCTTTTCCTGACGTTGAAACAGTGATGTTATATTGCATTTATGCACGCCAAGATGGGCAGATACCATACGCTGCGAAATTCCGTTCAACAGCTATATCTGACGTCGTCTTCACGATCATCTTTACGTAAACGTGGCATAAAGAAAGGCTTACTAAATTTGAAAAAAACACGCTGGATTCTTGATAAATGATGTTGTTCAACAAAATTAAGACAGAAGGCGGCATGTGTTTCCCCAGTACATATGCCATGACCCATGCATGACGTGCATCTGATAAATTTTGTATTTCATGCTTTATTTAAGAATAATTTTCAAAATGAAATATGGTGGAGGTATCGGTTACGATTTTCGATATAAATTACACGTTTTAGTTGACTGTATTCTGTGAACATTTCTTGTTTTATACCTATATTATGCTTTCGTACATGTACACAGGACTGATAATAGTGTATGGTTTCGATTATGCAATTTATTTCTTGAATATTTTTGATGCATTGCTTTTATATTCCTTCTTGAATATGCTATGTTTTGTCTTACATTACATGTTTACACCGTCTTGTCTGTTAATTATAATGTTGTTAATAGTATTTGCCATTGTATTACTACTACGAGGTAGGGACTTATTTAGTCGGAGTTATATACCATGATTTTATATTGTTTGCATTTAATTTGATATAGTTCACGGGTAACAGACCCATTTGCGTTCAATTATCCCAAAACATCATTCCGTTTGCATCCCATTTGCACTCCGCTTGCGCCCCGTTTGCATTTCGTTTGCATTTCATTTTAATAAAGGCATTTTTAAACTGTATTCATTTGCGTTCTTGAATGCATTCAGCGTTTATAAATACACGGAAATACATTCGTGAACGCTACAGAATACGTGTGTTTAAATGCACAAACGGGGAAAATGCATTTGAGTTCGTACATGTCGTATTTGGGGTACTTGAACACAACTGGGTCTGTATCCATATAGCAAGTATTTTAATGCTTACTTGTATTGGTGTTATTAGCCTGTTTTTCTTTCTCTTTTTAAAAATGATTTAAATTATTGTTGGGGAATTTTAACGTTTTATATTGATATAGCGCTTGATGGTGAATATTGATGATGGTGATATATGTGGATAGGAGTAGGAGTAGGATGAGGATCCTAACATGATTGTAATGCGTTGATATATTGGGTTTATTTCAAATATATCTAAGTGAGAATTTGTTTTAAACATGTCGTATAAGCCGTTAAAGGGTGTAAAGAAAAAGAATATGAAAGGAGGAAATAAACGCATATGTACACTTATTCTTTGGGACCTGGGACTACGCTTTATCCGCTACCTTTTCTGGTCCGGTTTCCTGACATTTCCAGAATTTGGTAATTTTGTTGCAGAGTCTCTTTAGATTTAAAAATGGTAGGTTGTATTGAGTGACATGCAGGTTATCGTGTATTGTTTTTATTTTAGGTTATATATGGAGAGGTATTCCTTTTATATTTCTATCTTAGGGTATATAAGATATGTGACCCTATGAACTCTTAAGCTCTACTGATCTTTTCACGCGGGTTGAGTACAGACCAAGTTGCTTTCAAATACCCCAAAATTAATGCAGAACAAACGCAGAATGAACGAAGAATGAACGCAGAATGAACGATGCACAATCTATGCAATGAACACAAAATGAACGCTGAGTGCATTTTTATGAACATAACATAAACGATAAGTGCATATTTTAAAACGCTGAACACTGAAAACGAACGCAGCCACTGAAATGCAGTTCTAAAAATGTACAAGTTTACCACTAGTTGTTTCGTAGCTTGTCCAATGTGGAGACGAGGCCATTCGCGCTCTATAAATATAACATGGTGTCTAGATTATGGGTCGTTTTCATCCCCAAAAGCTGGTTTAGCATTAGTGTAGGAACAAGTATAGGAACTAGGCCAGTTCGCACTAATGAATAGGACCGGTTGCCCAGTTTACGGGTCGGTCATATCTCAAGAACTTATTCAGCAGTTTGTCGGGGAATTATATTGTTCTCACAGCACAACATTGGCATTGCACCACCCCGTTCATTCATAAAAAGGGGTTCGTTTTTTTAAAGAAGGGAAAATTATGAGAGTTTGAGTTGAGAAGTTAAACTTGATCTCGGCTATTTACCATCATAGTGCGTGATACTTTCAACGAGAAAAAATAACTTCTTTGATTCTTTAACTTTTAAAAATAGAAACTTAATTAGTGAATTTTGTTGTAGAATTATCTTGTGTTAAAGTTATTGACTGGAAATTATTTAAGAACGAACATTGTGTATGAAATGCATTACTAATTACACAATTTACATAACAAAAGTGATATTGATCTAGACTTGAATCTTGTCTCATCATTTTCGCAGGTCAGTTTTAGAATGTTTGTAACTGTATCTTATTATGTTTATTTAAATCGATACAAATTCTTTTGAACATACACATTTCGAAAATGTTACTATTATATGATTTCGGAACGTGAATAGCTATTATATCTAGTAAATACATTATTTAGAGTAGAGCAAATATTAGGTCGGTTCATCGCTGTATGTTTAACCTTAGGAACAAAGAGACTTGTGTACTAACATAAAATACAATCTTGATTTGAACAAAACAACAGCGGATTAAAAATTATCTAAAATAAAAAATATTGCGTTTGTAAATGTACTGAGTATATATTAAACAAACATACTGTATTGACATCCAGGCCCCAGCCAGGAATCTTCACATCCGGAAATACATTCTCCAGTGACGTCATTACATTGTTCAGATGCGTTATTACAATGACACGTGTACATACAACCTGGACCGAATCTCAGGAATCCATTAGTAGATAGATCACAGACTGAATCTGAAAATAAATACTTTGATTTACTGAAGATGTCATGTGTAACACATTAAAGTAGACTGGGCAAATTTTTGGAATTAGTGAATGTTTGCAGCGTTTTTGAGAAAAAGTGGTACAGACCCAGCTGCGTTCAAGTACCCCAAATAAATGCAGAACGAATGCTGAACGAATAGAAAAAAGAACGCAGAATGAACGCAGAACGAACGCAGAATGAACGTTGCACGATTTATATTTTAAAAATGCATTTCTTTCGTTTCGTTCGTTTTCAGCGTTCAGCGTTTTAAAAAACGAACGATGAATACATTTTTTAAAACGCTTAACGCTGGAAACGAAACGGAACGAACGAAACGAACGCAACGAAACGAACGAAACGAACGCAAATGCATTTCGCTATTTCGGATAACTTTCAATATTATCCGTTTGAGTACATAATTGAAGTCTCGATTTAAACGAAGTGTGTTTTGCAGTATTTTAATATAAAGAAATACACTGTGTAAATGGTGTTTTTTAAGCATGATTACACACTTTCATTTTTACTGATTTGAAATAGAAAATGTATTTATTGTGTAGCACAAACTTTATATTATATCATTATAAAACTGAAATAATGTTGGTAAAATCAGACGGCATATATAATATAGTGTCAAGTATGTTACTTTTTTAATGAAAATAACATAAACCCGGAAGAAAACAGATTAATCATCAATGTGCACCACTAAATAATGTCAACCAAAGGACACATTCTTCAATATGATCACAAACATTAGTCGCCGGCTCGTGGTAAGAATCGCATGACTGGATATCATGCGTAGTTTAATCGTCAGAAATCATGTTGCGATTGGTAAACGCTGAACGAACGAACGCAAATGAATTTTCTCCGTTTGTGCATTTAAACGCACACATTATGTTGCATTGAAATGAAATGCATTCATAAAAATGAAATGCAAACGGAATGCAACGGAGCGCAAACGAAACGCAAACAGAATGCATTTTTGGGGTACTTGAACGCAGCTGGGTCTGTATCTTAGTGTTATTATATTATTTTGGGTAAGCTGAGTTCGATAAGGATGAATACCAATCTGAGTTTTGACTGGAAATGCAATTTTTGAGACATTTCATTGTTTTTTGATAATTTTACTGGGAAGTTTTGGAATTTTTACAAAAAAAATGTTGTTTACAAGTTATAAATGTTCTCTACATATTTTGAGTTCATATACATTTAATTATCGTAGTTATAATATTTCAAGCTGAAGTTACACAGGAAAGGCAATTTTTGTGACATTTTATCATCTTTTGATAATTTAACTGTGAGGGATTTTTTGGAATCTGTTTTGAAAATAAATATTTTACACCAGTTATCTATTTTCGATACAAAGTTTGACTTTTTATACATTGATTTATCATAGGAATAATATTTTAAGCTAAATGTTGACGGGAAAGGCATGTTTTGGGACATTTTATCATCTTTTGATAACTTAACTGTGATTTTTTGGAATCGTTTTTTTAATAAACATTTACAACAATCTTCAAATCAATTTTCTCTATACATTTTGACTTCAGAGAGGTGTTGCTTCTTTCATTACTCCTCATGAACAGACTCAATAAAACCGAGTCTGCTGCTTTATTCTCTTAATTGTCTTTGTTGCTCACAAAGGATCACCTTTATCAGTATTTATTCATATACATTGAATTATAATAGGAATTATAATTTGAGCTGAACCTTGACAGGAAAGGCAAATTTTGGTTCATTGTATCATCTTTTGATCAGTTTACGGTGATTATTGGGGGAAAAGATTAACATTTTACATCTGTTTTATTTTTTCGAAATATTTTGATTTCATAAAAGTTTACATCTCATACAATGTCATAGGAATAATATTCAAAGACGAATTTTGACAGGAAATGCCTTTTTTTACATTCCATTGCTTTTGGACTATTTAACTTTTGGAATATTACATTAAAATAAACATTTTACGTTAAATATAAATTTTTTCTATACATTTTAATCCATATAAATTGACTTTTCATAAGGGTAATATTCCGTATTTTACCAGGATACGGGTGTCTTTTATTATTATTTCCTCTTTGTCTACACATAAAAAATAACATGGCAAGCCCTCGCTGTAAATGCCGCAAATCTAATTAAAATGCACAGCAATGTATGCATGCAAGACTGTGCTGTGTGTGTATAAATACAGCTTGTATATGAATAAAAAATAAAACACAAAAGAGGCACAAAATTCCTTTGAATTATAAAATATGACGAGTTGTTAGATACATGTGTAGGAAGATTTATGTTGAATGGTGTTACGTCATTTTCATCACATTTTGGTGGCTATCATGTATATGACAGTCGATGATTTTGTGTTTTAAAAATCGTTGTGGATGCAGACTACTCACTCTTTCGTGGCTAGAACCAGAACAGTATAGCTCCCGCCATCCACCCGACGCTTTCTCACTTTCAAGACGAATAACGATAAACAATGAACCATATGTTTAGTAAACATGTTAATATAACTATTAAATAAATATATAATTCCACTTTCAGTAAAAAATGGATTATTATTCCTGTGAAAAGTCAATTTATATGGAGACAAATACGTAGGCAAGATTGATAATTGATAAATATATTACAAAATTCCTAGTAAAATTATTAACCAGAGGTCAATGATCTTGAAGCTCTTCTGATAGACTGTGATAGCTATATTATCCTGTCCGATCTTTTTATATTTCTTCTTAGCCATTGGAACCTGTGAAGATTTATGAAAATATGACCAGCTCTTTGAGAGCAATAGTCGAACATGGCGGCCATGTTTAAAATGGAATGGACCAACTACATGTCATGCCAGTCACTTTAGAAAAGGTTTCACATCAATACCACTTATGATTTTTGAGAAGTAGTGGCCGCAAAATTGTATTTTTAAAATCTATTTATAGCTATTGCGGCCATCTTGAATTACCGGCAGACTTGACATTTTGCTAGGATCGGATCAACTTGACATCAGGAGTAACATTCCTGTGAAGTTTCATGAAAATCCGTCAAGAAGTTTCCCTAAATGTCTTTCCTGTCAAAACACAGAATGGAATGTTTTTCCTAAAAAACTCAATTCATGTGGAGAACAGTTATAACTGGTGTAAAAATTTATATTCCAAAAAATCCCAGTAAAATTATCAAAAAACAATGAAATTTCCCCAAAATTGCCTTTTCTGTCAACATTTCGCTTGGAATATTTTTTCTATATGGAGTCAATTCATATGAAGACAAACTATGTGGGGAAAATTAATAACTGATTGTAAAATGTTTCTTTTAAATAAAAGTTCAAACAAATTCCCAGTAAAGTTATCAAACAACATTGCCTTTCCTGTCAAAAATCAGCTTGGTATCCATCATAATCGAACTCAGCATACCCAAAATTAATATGAAAACATCAAGATATCGCTTTTACTAAAAAATGCCGCTAACCTTTTAATGAGGGCTGTTCTACAGAAATAGGTATAGTCTACAGTATAGAATATGTCAAAGAAACACGTGTTATTAGCTTATATGCTATATTTAAAAAAAAAAATAATAATTTACCGTGATATGAAGCCGTAAATTAGTAAATGCTCTATCAGTTTTTTAACATTTCTGTTCCTGCTTGTGTATATGCATGATGTCCTGATGAAATGTGTACCGTTCTTCCTCATTGTTTTATTGTAAAGTTAAACCAACCTGCTAAGATGGACACAGTTACAGTTTTACCTTTAGTGCTATTAGTCATTCAATGAAATTCCATTCATTATTACAAACATTTTTGGTATCATTTTCTTCTGCTGTTGTTAAAAAGATTTTATTTTCAGTCACATCTGGAAATGTAGTTACGATAATGGACATTAAACTAACATTTCTGTTTAAATGTATTTTGACATGTGCAAGCAATACACGTATAGAATGTAAGAACTGTTTAAAAGCAAATACTGAACATATATATAGTACATATATAATGATTAAAAACCCAAACTATTATTTTGAAATGTATGCTGATTTAATAGGTCAACTTATCTCCCCTAATATTCATCTTGAGGTCATAGCTCAATTAATGTCGAGGTCACCGTGACCCGATCATTAAACTCCTTGTTTGCTCTTTAATTCTTCTTCCCCTGAAGTAAATATCATAAAACTTCATTAATGAACTACCCCTGGTTCGTGAATGACCTCCATTGGTTTTAAGGTCCATAGGTCAAATGTCAAGGTCAATGTGTCCCGATCATAAGCGTCCTTGTCCGCGCTATGATTCCTTTTCCCTAAAGTAAATATCATAAAACTGTGCGTGTGGCTTACACGTTATAAGTATATAAACACTTTTTTATTTAGAGTTCAGAAGGTCAGAGGTCAATGTAACTGTGACCCGATCATGAAAATAGTTGTCAGGGGTGTATCTCCTATATCCCTAAATTAAATATCGTGAAACTTCTTCGTTGTAAGAAAAGTGTTCCTATTGATTTTGAAGTCAGTAGATCTGAGGTCAAGGTCATCGTGGCCCGATCACTTAAATCGTTGTCCGCTCTGTAGCTCCTTTTTCCCAAAGGTAAATCTCATAAAACACCATGTGTCAACTGCCTGTGTTAAGCCAATAACATGTGTTGATTTGCCTCAGTAGTTGAAAGGTCAAGGTAATCGTTACCCGATCATGAAATTTGATTCCGCTTTGTAAGTCCTCTTCCACTGAAGTAAGTATCATGAAACTTCTTGGATGGGTTGTTAGTGGTAAGAGAATATTTCCTATTGATTTTTAGAGTGGTAAGAGAATATTTCCTATTGATTTTTAGATCATCAGGCCATACATCAATATCGCAGTCACCCGATCATGAATCCTTTACGCTCTTTAACCCCTCTCTCCTGAAGCAAATCTCATGAACATTTCAGAAGTGCGATGCTCGTGATGCTCGGGATGAGAGAACTTCCTCTTTAAATCACTTGAACTTTTATTAATTTCCTTAGCTACAATAGACCTTCTTTAGCCTATGACTCTTTGGTTAATGAGTAACGCTTCACTAGAAAACTAATGATCCGTCACTGCGCGTGAATCCACGTTGAGTTAATTCTTACCTGCCGTTCATGGTTAACTTTACCAAACAATAGGTAGTTGAAGTATATTAGTCGCCACAACAAACCCACCCCCCACCACACACCCCTCCCCCACCCCCCCCCCTCCCCGCCCCCCGCCCCCAAAAAAAGAAGGTGAGCTCTTGTGTGTTTTTTAAACTTTCTTAAAACCAATACTACTTCGAATTGACGTTGTTTACAAATAGATAATGTTGTCATTGATACTTCATGATTTTCATTTAGTATATATTATTTAAAATAAGACAACAGTTGACAATTTTGCATCAGAGTTAATTTTTACCCTAGAATCCGCTATTGTAAAAAAAAAACGTTATTGTATTCGTATCGGGTTCAATTGGGCAATAACAGCATGTTTTAAATGTCCATATCACACTAAATTTGGATGAGTGTATTATACTACATTTCCTTTCCTAATATGTTAATTAAGAATTCGTGAATAAATGTATACTTTTAATCGGAAAATATACATTAATATATGACCTGAGAACACCTGGATAGATTTTGATATATATGGCTTTGCATTGTAATTTTACCGTTATTTGGCGGGTACGTTTCTTGAACTATCCATTTTTGTCTCTGGTCGTGCTTAGGTCCATGTCAACTAAATAAGGAAAGCTGTGATTGGTCAAAAACCTGTCTAGGGAATCCGAGACTAATGTTATCAAGGTGAAGTCATGGATTTAATCAAATATGATGACTAAAATATAACAACTTCAGCCAGAGAGTTGTCTGCGGGTGGGTGGAAAGGGTGTCACTATGAAAAAATCACTCATAACGTGACAATTCGGTGGACGTTTTAGGCAAGGAGTGTCTATATGTCTATGAGATATAGGAAAATAAGGGTAGCCCTATAGGCTATAATGCAACCCTATGGGCAAATCAATTGTTGTCTATGACCTTTACTCTTAAAGTATATTTATTAGTAAGTTTGGAGCATGGGGTCCATCATTCTATTAGCTCATGTCTCGCAAATGTACCACAAATTGATAACGTGTTTCATATGAAATTTGCAATTTACATTCGGCGTTTAAAAACGCATAGTACACTCCGAAAAAAGCAAAACAATGATTAAACAGTATGATTTTACGATAAATTGTTAAAAGAAAATTATATATATATACACATTTTATGACCATTAATGAATTATTAAGTACTTGTGTACAAACTTGGTTATAAACGATGACAAATAAAATTATATGTGTCAAAAACGTACTTAATTTACGCGAAGTGTGTATAGCATGTTTACTCACAAAATTAATTTAAATAAATAAAAATGTCTCATAATTATAGGCATTATACATATCGTATGTCAATGCTTAATATAATTTCATTTTAAAACGTTTACAGTTTTTTTTAATTATTGTAGGCAAATGGAGATTGTTAACACATGTTTTACTTTATTTAAATGTAAGTACATGTATTGTTTTGAAAGAAAACAAGATAGGTTCCCAAAGGTGTTTACTAGTATAGCACACAGGTAATTACACGACACAGCTTCAGTTACTTGAACTTATCTCAAAAAATATCTTATGTGCATCGTATACAATTTATTCTGAGTCTGTAATTATCTTTTTAAAAAATACTCCAACAATTATATATCAAGTGTAAAGCACATTGTATACACAGAGATCCATTAATTATTTTCTTTATAATGTGTTGACATACTTTATGATAGTTGTTGTAAGGTAATTATATAAACGGAGATGTTTAGTAAAGCGAGTCTACCAACCCAAAATAAAATATACTGTCAGTAACATACATTAAACTTCTTGTTCCGGGCGCCTTATTCAACCAAAGTTCTTTTTTCTTATTTCAGACACAATTTGACCTTACATTAGGTAACTTGTAAAAGAATTTAACTTGAACAAATGTATTTGATAATTTAGTAAAGAAGGATAAAAATATCGGACAGGGAAAGCAGCATTCAAGGACGACAGTCAACCACAAAACACAGAAACAAACACGCAAACAGACAAACAAAAAGGCAAAATTAATAAAAAAATGCCAACGACATCACAAACACAAAAGGGTTGACAATAGGGCTACCGCCTTGGAACGGTCAGTGGCAAAGTAGACCACTGGGGGTTTAAACCGGTACTAGGGTGCACCAAACCTCACACTTACCCTACTGTCAACACATTAGAACAGGACAATGTAAATAAAGAAATCCCCGCCATGATCTAATCTCTAACCAACAAGGCAGCATCAATAGGCAATATTAGTAAAACACAAATATGCTCGTGTAAATATAATACAAAAAAAACAATAGCCTAGAAAGCCACAATGAAGGTACTCAATGACTTGGCAAAAGCCAGAGCAGTAAAGAGAATACACCATTAAGGGCGCGACAAGAAAGATCATGCACAAACATCAAACGCCACCGTCCCAATGGGCTTTAGGTAGGCGTCATCATAGGGTCCACAGCCTGTCCGGTCATCGTACAATTAAAGAGGAAAGCATAGTGGCGAACTGTAAAAGGGTCCACCACCAAGCATGCAGTACGTTGCAAAATGATAGGGTCATAACCTATTTTGATAAACTTTTTAACAAGTTTAACAAAGATAGTATGAAAGTGATCATGACCAAGAATCTTACGAAGTTTATAAATCACATCACCATAGAAGTCAGGTTGTGATAGTCCTTGTCGCAGAAGAGTCCTTAAATTACATTTATATTTGGAAAGAAGATCAGGGTTACGATAATAAAATTTTGCACAGGTTTTACGAAGTTTATGGTAACGGTAACCCTGATTGAGTAACTTTTTAGTTATACAAAGATTACGAATAATAAAGTCCTCAAATCGAGTACAAGCTCTAGAAAAAAGAATAAGTTGAGACAGATAAACCCCATAAGAAGTTGCTCGGGAAACATCCCCATCCAAGTGGGGATAATTAACAATGTCAAAATAAAAATCATCTCTCTTGTCATAGATTTTGCTAATTATTGTACCATTTTCAGTCGAGAGATCTAAATCAAGAAAAGAAGCGCTATTATCAGATATATTTTCTTTATTAAGCCGAAGTTCTTTAGGATAAATATTATGAACCATAGTTGGAAAGAAAGGGTTGTCAATGTTCAGTATGTCATCCAGATACCGAGAGGTGTCATTAAAAGCTTCAATAACATCTGCCTGGGTATCTGGTGAAAGACTCAACATGAAAAGTCATTTTCACTGCAAAATTCTACTGCATAAAAAATCTTCTTTTTTTTTCCATTTTTTTTTTGTTACTAAAAGTAGTTGTAATGTGTTGGATAAACGTAAACGAAGACATTCTGCATGTTTTATAGCAACCTATTGAGACTAACTTAATTTATTTGAGATTTCTTAATTGTCGGCCTTGCCATCAACAAAATTTCTAGTACATGGAAAAAGCTCCATCAAATAAACATTTGAGGTGTAAAATATGTATAACCATACCTATTCAAATGTCTGTACTATTGTCATTTTAAATATTGAGTTCTGCTCAACCCGGGCTAGAGTGCGTGAACGGCAGCAAGCACTTTTCACTACCGTTAATGAACAGTCCGAATCAAACAGAGACTGCAATATGTTTTGTATTCCTTTCATACATTTTTATAATAAAATTACTCATGTTATTGCTGAAAAACGTTTGGCTGGAACACGCTCTCCGAACGGTAATACATGTTTATTTTGTTGATAACTATATCAAGGATATCGCATATTAATTTAAATGACCTGTAATGTGTTGATTGACCGTTAAACAACATTTAATTATGCTTGCCAATCATCCACCTAATATATGATGACAGGTGTTATTTCACTTTACCGAGAGAAAACATAAAAGAAATATAAAAAGATCGGACAGGGAAATTAGCATTCAAGGAGGACAGTAAACCACAAAACACAGAAACAAACGCGCAAACAGACAAACAAGAAGGCAAAAGCAATAATAAATGCAAACGACATCACAAACACAAAAAGGGTTGACAATAGGGCTACCGCCTTGGAACGGTCAGTGGCAAAGTAGGCCACTGGGGGTTTAAACCGGTACTAGGGTGCACCAAACCTCACACTTACCCTACTGTCATCCCATTAAAACAGGACAGTGTAAATAAAGAAATCCACGCCATGATCTAATCTCTAACCAACAAGGCAGCATCAATAGGCAATATAAGTAAAACACAAATATGCTCGTGTAAATATAATACAAAAAAAACAATAGCCTAGAAAGCCACAATGAAGGTACTCAATGACTTTGCAGAAGCCAGAGCAGTAAGAGAATAAACCATTAAGGGCACGACAAGAAAGATCATGGACAAACATCAAACGCCACCGTCCCAATGGGCTTTAGGTAGGCGTCATCATAGGGTCCACAGCCTGTCTGGTCATCGTACAATTAAAGAGGAAAGCATAGTGGCGAACTGTAAAAGGGTCCACCACCAAGCATGCAGTACGTTGCAAAATGATAACCCCATTTTATAAAAGTTTTTTTTAAATTGTTCTCAAGACTGCAGCGTGACGCCGCTAGCACAAGAAGAATTACAAAATACTATTTTAAGAAATAAAATGTAACTTTATTTAATCGCACAAGAAGAATTAAAAAATAATATTTTAAGAAATAACATGTAACTTTATTTAATCGGGGAGTAAAGCTACGTACGCTATACTTAAAAGAAGGTATAATAGTCGAAGAGGAAATGTAGCATTCAAAGAATAGAATCAACCACAAACACTCACTGACACAAACAGCTACAAACATGAATAAAATGCCAGATATAAATACCATGCCGCTTTGTATGCGGGTCTTTTTTTAAATGTTCATGTTCATCCGCTCATGGCAAAATCGGGTATTTAAACGATATAGTGGGCGGAGCGATTATAAACCTTAGAATCACACACGCGCGCGCGCGCGCGCATTATAATTTACAAAATCACATGTTTGCCTCTCTCGCGACTCGAACAAACAACCTTATAAATGTACAGTCAGTCGTTCTAACCACTGCACGTTAGTGACTTATTGAGAACATGGAATATTAAGTACCTTATATATATTATGATGCGGAATAACATGGTTGAAAGCCCCTCAAGATGTATATGTCAGTCAGATGTATCAGTCTATCATGTCGAACATGTAAATTAACCTTGCGTGGTGTAATACTATTTATTTCATTTCTATGGGTGAAATATTGGGATTTTTCAGTGAAAGAATATTCATAATCGCTAAATATTAATAACTAACTCCGAACGCAAAAATAACTAACTGTGGCGCTGAGTCATGACGTCAATAATGTGTTGGTGAGGTCGGCGTCATCCGCCAATACCGCTAAATAAAGCAACTAATTCTGGTTAAAATCACACATAATCTGATTTAAAATGTAATAAATAGATTATTTAACTGTTGTGATCGAGTATAGGGAAATCCTTCACTCGATGGTAGGCGTGTGTGTTTTTTTCACTGACTCGCTTGCGCTCGTTCGTGAAAAGAATCACACGCCTATCTTCTCGTGAACGATTTCCTTATAATCGATCCCAGCAGTTATATAATCTCTATAGTATTAATTTAAATCTGTCTCAAATCAACTTTAATCTTGATGTTTATACGTGTTTGCCCGAGTGGGGGGCATAATAGCACTCTGACCCTTTGACCGCGCGGCATATACATTCCCAGACAATTATTTTCACGCCAGTGTGTTAACACGTCTTTGGAATTGAAGGTTTATATGAACACAATTTAAAAGTATAGCAACGTGTGTCTCTTACAAGTACACTGTTACCACTTTATAATTGTGTAATACTAATACTGATATGGGCGCATACAACGCACGCTTATAGTTTTAACAGGTTTATGGTTTTGCTTTTAAAAAAAAAAATCTGAAATTTATGTGTTTGTTTTTGTAACTTTATGTATGTATCCTGAAGAAGACGATAAAAGCCGAAAGCAGCGCTAGATATAATTTTGTTGTTTTAAGTACTTTTTGGTTGATAATTTGTCTCACATTTATTTTTATATATATATATACGTAGTAACGACTTTGAAGTAGACACATTCGTTATTTGGATTCTTGACAGACGGCTCGGGTAAATATAATTTCCAGGCTAGGAATGTGAGCCCATGTCTCGTGTCAAGTTATTTGGATTCTTGACAGACGGCGCGCGTAAATATAATTTCCAGGCTAGGAATTTAAGCCGATGACCCTGTCAAGAATCCAAATAATAAATATAAAACATTTATCTTAAAATATATATTAACTTATTAAAAAATATAATAAATATACTATTTAACTGTTGGGTTAGATTATAGGGAAATCATTCATTTGAATGTAATCGTATTAACCCGACGGGCTAATTCTTCGCGCATTCTGATCGCGCAAGAAACAGTTCATTGTCAGGAGGGCAACAGTCCAACTGTTTCAATCCTGCTTGGTGAGTGACGAAAATTGCAAAAAACGGTTAGAAATGATAATAACCATTTATAGGGAGAATTATGTAATACTATCAGTTAAAGGATAGCGTCTGTAGCTATAAGATACACAAATAAGACGATTTCGAAATATTATGCGTGTTTTCATGCGTGTAAATGTAAACAATATCACTCCAGATTGCGCTGTTGGTGGATATACTTAATAGCAGTCTCGTATAAAGTAAAACACTTTTATGCGCGAACGTATAAATAACAGGGTATTAAAAGAAACTGTGAACCGTGACTAGACATTCGTTGAAGTACGGCCAATGGTGTTATACGTGTCATTTGATACAATTTATTTCGGTTAAAGGCCCAACTGACGTATAAAAGCCACTGGGGCAGGCTTTTCATTTAAAAATGTATACATGGTTAAATCAGGGAGACCTTTTTAAAAATATTGAAAATTCCACCTCCTAAACAATTTCAAAATTTGGCACAGAAGTAAACTTATATTAAACAAGTGTATTGGTAAAAACATATTTGTGAAAAATTATTTCTTATTCCTAGTTTCAATTTTTAAACCCAACTAACAGAAATTCGAAAATATAAGGGAGGAGCCTGTGGGGTTATGAACTGAGAGGTGTACAGAAATACACGTGGTAGTGTTTACAGCAGACTACACTCAGTGTTATGGCTTAGAGATAGGCAGTAGTTATAATCATGTGTAAACCTCCGTAGCAGTACTCTGAGATATCTGTGACTATTTGTAGACGACTATTCATCTGTTCCAGATAACAAATCATCCCTCCCATTTTCACATCAGATTCAGAAACATGACAATGCACTAATATATCCCACCCATGAACAATTGAATATTCCCTCCTCAGGCTCATTGATGTATGTTCCTTAGTCATAACTATATACGATGTATTTCCTTATCTTATTATCTCCATCATGTCCAGCCATTCATAACAATAATTTGTACAGTTATGCTTTATTTGCTAATGTTTATTCCCAACACAATGTCATCCTAACATACATGTCCAAATTATAACCATCTCTTGTGTACTGCAGTATATATACCTTGTTTCTTCAGACCAACTATAATTGGCAATTCATTTTCATTGAACACTGGTAACTTATGTCATGAAATATTTGCTGGCTTTATGAAGTTCTGTTTAGACATCAGGTTACAATTATTTTGTCGCAAAGGTTTATAGCAATTCATTTTTTTTATTATTCACGGTGCAGTGGATACTAGATTAAGAACGCGGGCGAAAAGACGCCGGGCGAAATATCGAAAAGACGAAAAACGCCGAGCGAAATAATGGAAAGACGAAAAAACGCCGGGCGAAATAACGACATAACGTCGGGCGAAAAGACGCCAAGCGAAATAACGAAAAAACGAAAAAAAGCCGTGCGAAATAACGCCGAGCAAAAAGACAAAATCACGCGACTGGTTCTATGGAGTCCGCCTTTGCCCATCCGAGTGTCGGACGGCGACTCGAACCAATACACAGGTGTCAGAAGGTGTGGGTTGCTGAGGTGGTAAAGCGTGCTCAGATAGTCACACAACCTAGCACCAAACCCAAAGTATTCACACAATCTTCCTTCGAACACGCACTCCTTTCCCAGCTATCCACACCTCACCAAGCACGCTATCCTACCCAAAGTACTAATTCCTCCTAACATGGAGGACGCTATCCTACCAATACTGTTAGTGTATCTTAAAACTGAGCACGCTACCCTACCCAAGCAATTCATAGCACGCTATCTTACCCAAGTAACTCACACCACCTAACACCGAGCAAGCTATCCTACACCAGCTACAAACAACTGATATCATGCCCTAGCTACCCACATCTAGCGTCGAGCACGCTATCATGCCCCAGTTGTTGCACCAAGTGCGCTATCGTGCCCGGCATCTACACATCATATCACCGAGAACGCTAGTCTACCTATCTATCCACATGTCCTAGTATTGAACACGCTGGAATTCTTTAGTTATTCACAGCTCCTAGCACCAAACACGCTAACATCTCCAAACAATTAACATGTGAGGAACCGAGCATGCACGCTATTCTACCACACCTACTCATTCCTCCTAACACTTGTGAGTTGTTTCTAATCGCGGTCCGATACACGGATGAACAAAGGCGGACTCCACGTGACCTGGCTGGGTTTTGTCTTTTCGCACGGCATTTTGATTATTTGTCGTCTTTTCGCTTGGCGTTATTTCGCCCGGCGTTTTTCGTTATTTCGCTTGGCGTCTTTTCGCTCGGCGTTATTTCGCCCGGCGTTTTTTCGTCTTTTCACGGCAAAATAACGAAAAGACGAGATGGCACATATCAGCCACCATATTTACATGTGCTATTGAGTCATTCACTGTAACTGACAGACATGTATAGCTGGTGTAATTGATAAGACAGACCGTCAATCTCTCCCTACCAGGATAGGGAATGCTGTCCCTTTAACGTAGTGAATACGAATTAAATTAATTTCACACATTATTATTAAGCAAAGTTATATAAATACGTTGTCTGCTTATATGTTTTACATACGCAGATATCATGGTTAGTGCAAGAGGCGTATCATGTGGAGTTTAAATACCGGTTATCATTCAAATTCTGAACGACGAAAACTATGAATTTTAGAGAAAGAAACTGGAGCTTTTTTTGTTTTTTAAACGCATTTAATATGATTATTTTTTTCATTAACGTGAAAACCAACAGTGGTTGCAGACACTTGTCTTAATATGTAATTAATATAAATTGAGTACTATTTTAGTTTCTCATTGTTTTTTTATAAATTCACTCAAATGTAGTGAGAGAATTTAATGACGTTACTTGCAAAATGAATACATGATATTGTCATCCATCATCCTTACCTTACAAATAATTGTTATTAATTCACGGAATAAACAAATTCAAGAATTTACAACCATATGCTCACTTACTACTAACATAATAAACTCCGAACATCATGAACCATATTCTCACTTACTACTAAACTAATAAACTCCAAACACCATGAACCATATGGTGACTTACTACTAAAATAATAAACTCCTAACTCCATGAACCATATGCACATTTACTACTAAAATAATAAACTCCGAACACCATGAACCATATGCCCACTTATTACTAAAATAATAAACTCCAAACTCCATGAACCATATGCTCACTTACTACTAAAATAATAAATTCCAAACACCATGAACCATATACTCACTTACTGCTAAACTAATAAACTCCAAACACCATGAACCATATGCTCACTTACTACTAAACTAATAAACTCCAAACACCATGAACCATGTGCTCACTTACTGCTAAACTAATAAACTCCAAACACCATGAACACTCACATGTGTTTATATTGCTGTTTTCAGTTATGTAAAGTTATGTTTATCAACAATTAAGAAGTATAGTTTTATCAAAATAGTGAAGACTAATGGTTCATTATTAAGTATGTGACTATTAATTACCGCTTATACATACTTGTATGCGTTATAAACAGACGAAAATATATATATTATGCACAAAAGTAAATACGTTTGTACTTACGAGCATAAGGAATGACAATACATAGCGATACAAAATACACACGGACAATATTTCCAAACATGTTCACATGTTCTCCTTCCCACAATTGGTGTGAATAAAATTACAAAGTTGTGTCTTAATCCGGTATATCTTCACTAATGAGGAAAAGGAAGTTTAATGAACGTGATTGGTTGAGGAAACGTTGTATTTGTAAAGCAGCGAAATCACCACTCTTGCCGGTACTCAGTCATTGTTGTAAATATACTTTATTTATTCAAGGATAAAATTAATAATGATGATTGAAATGTAAATTTGTTTCTTCACCAGGACAGAAAATATCATAGATGTGATACATGCGTGTATATCTGACTGGTAGAAACTATGTATGCTGTATATCGTTATGTCTTGTCGTGCATTATGCTCGCTCGTAAGTAGATGCATTATGTTAAAGTGTAAGCCTTAATTGTTGTGGACGAAAACAAATTATTTTAAGTATTTTAGAAATTTGATCTACACTCGGTCTGCGTTTAACATAGAGCCAGCTTCTTCGCCTATATATATTATCCGCCGTCCTAACCACAATATTGTAGCGCCAATTATGGTATGAGTATTGTTTTTATTTCCGATTTTAGCCCTCGGAACAAGTGCGTTACAATTGTTATCACAGCACGGAAAATACGATACAAATGATTAAAGTGTCAACTGATGAATGGATGACATAGTTTTAGCAATATTTATTTTTTTAAATTTCGTATGAAAAATTTTATTATTCATTATCTAAACCACTTGTGAAATGTATCCTGGTTCTAGAGGTCAAGCAACGTGTGAAATATATCCTGGTTCTAGAGGTCAAGCAACGTGTGAAATGTATCCTGGTTCTAGAGATCAAGCAACGTGTGAAATGTATCCTGGTTCTAGAGGTCATATAGAGATTATTTAATATATTTATTTAATAGATTCCATAAGAAGATAGAGTACATTAGTTTAACTATTTTCAACCATTTGCAAATAGGCGTTCAGATTATTCGTTGTTCGATATATTTACAGTTAAATACCAAACGTTCAGCATTTAAAAAAATGGAACATATAGGGAGAAGAGGTAATGTATTAAAACTTGAAACAATACCAAGATTATTTTAAAGGGGTTGATGCACTATATTTTCAAACTGATTTATTTAAAATAGCTCTGACAATCTTGAAAAAGGCTCAGAGAATTATCAAATGCTATTAAAAATAAAGGAGATATGACCTATTGAAAATCTGCAAAAAACATAAATGGAGGCGGCCATCTTGGAATCTTGGTAGATACAAGAGATATTTCATGAAGGATTTTAGTGTTCGAACTACGTTTCTTTATAGTGCATCTACAACAACTTGTAGAACTATGTATACATTCGTGGTAAATAACGTTGCTAATGGTGTTGTAGGACAGTATTTTAGCACTTTATTTTGCATCTTTTGTATTAACATTTTCATTAAATGCTAAAATACTGTCCTACAACAGGACGCTCCAGTTTTGGGGTTTGGTCTGTCTGGTTAAAGCCGTTTATAATATCTTTAGAATTTGGGTTTTCAAAATAAGGCATATAAATATGTACCACATCGGCACTACGTTTAGAAACGGTGTACATCTATTGTACAATTTGCCTGTTGATGGTGGGATAGTGACTTTAAACTCCCAGTGACCTTTTTTAGCACTGACTGTTTCAAGGCGGTAGCCCTATTGTCAAACCTTTTATGTTTGTGATGTCATACCTTGCCTTTATTCATCTTTGTAGTTCTTGTTTGTTTCTGTACGTGTTTTTGGTTGACTGTGGTCCTTGAATGCTACATTTCATGTTTGACTTTTATATCTAATCTTACGTTATAAGAAGAACACCTCTCGTAAAAGCTCAAGAAAACCGAATAAGTTGAGCAATATATGACTATTTATTGGTTCTTCCCAACAACAGCAACATGCTGATATTTGACTTTCTTGTCAGGAAACAATTGAATTGGGTTATACGTTGTACCAACACATATTTGCTGCAAATTCTGTTTGAGACATTCCACCTGTAACTGAAGTCACAATCAGTGTTTTCTGCCACCACTCAAGAATACAAGAATACATTTAATGAAATGTCAAAATATGACAAAAAGAACATGAATTCGTGGAGATTTTACTAGTCTGCCTGGATAACCAGTTGCTATTCTTGCCTGGGCTTCTACAAGTTATTTGTAATACAATTGCTAACAATTATTTTGATGATATATAGTATATCTCGAAGAAAGAACATTTATAAATCAATCAATCTAAAATAATGTTTATTTAACTACGGAACTACATTCTTAATCACTTAAGTAAGCATGACAATCGAAGTTAAAATGTCATTATTATGCTAGTTAACAGTTGGGTTCCTTTATCAGTAGCTATAAAAGTCGAACAGGAAATGTAGCTTTAAAAGAACAGAGTCAACCAAAAACACACACTAAAACAAACAACAAATCAGAATATGTTTTACCTCGACGACAGACGTGTTTTGCTACGTCACTCGTTTGGCTCCGATATTTCATATAAAACAAAGTCTCTTATCCCGCAAATGGTCTCTCATCCCGTAAACGAATTCTTTATAATAGTACCATCCGTAAAATAATATTGGTTATTGAATTTGTATGGCTACATATTTCTTGGAACCCATTGTTTTGGCAAAGGACGACGAGCTTGCGAATAATATTTGTCCATACAAATTCAACAGTCTTGTTATTGTTTACTTTATATTGTTTTCGATAGATATGAATTGTTTAAAAATTGTCATCCAAATTCATTTTGTGAAGATAATTATTTGGCGCAAAAATGACGCTGACGTGACTTGAAGTCATTAAAGACGTCAATCGATTGTTTGACGGGTTTTTTTACCATTCGTTAGCGTTAAAATCCGTACGTGAGTAAGCACTTAGATTATTTTGTCAATTTCGGTCACAAATTCTTGCAAAACCATGTCGCAGTTATGCTGACAGTAGGCACGATTCCGTCCTTTACATTTGAAGGTAGCTCCTTGTCAAAGTTCAATATCACACTTGTCTATCAAAACGACTGGCATGCGGATGCAACGGCTGGGATTGTTCTAAAATATTGCAGAATGTGCAGGTACTGTTCAGAATGTATATGTTTTGGTTATATATTGAACAATTGGGCTAAACCATTACTCCCACAGAACGTCCGGATCATCGACCCATCTGATTTAAAGTTGAATTTAATGAAAGATGGCAAAACAACATTCAGAAAGATGTATGCACATGTGCTTTCGAGACTCGCCAGAGTGTTGAAAAGACACGTGTTGCTGTCTGTATTATCCGTTTTCGATGTTTTCTGGTATTAAAACGTTTAGTGCACGTCACATGCATAGACATTTAAGCATTTCAATGTCCAAAGTTTTATTGGACAATATATAAGTCAAGATTTCGCACGTTTTTTTTATACAACTGTGGTGATTGAAACAAATGGGCAACGATGTGCGTGCTATTCAATCAAACACTGAACGCATCTATCATGTAGGACCAAAATACAAGTGAGCATGTCCCACGTGGTTGCATGCCCCTAATGATTTTTTTTGTTTTTTGAAAATGATAAATAACATTATTCATAGTTAATTACAACATTTTATTCTTAAACATTTCATGTGCATGTTAAAATGTATTATGTATAAATATATACAACCTTTGTGAATTCAAGTCTTTAATCCATTTCAGTTAAAATGGTGAAAGGCAAAATGAAGTTTTTTTTGTAGCTGCATAAGCCGAAACGAAAACAGTTTTTAACCCCAGCTAAAAAGCCCCAAAGGTGTTTCCAAGCGTCCACTGACGCCCAGGTCATGCGATAAAAGCTGAAAACGCCTCTACATTGATGCCAGTTCCGCTGTAGCCACAACAGTTGTCACTCCAGTTGATTTCTTGTATGAACCGCCTCATGCAATCCCTGAGACATTTTCTGATGTTTCAAGCTATATATATATTCTATTTATTTTTAATGCTTCAACAGTTAGCAGGGCGAAATAAATTGTCAACGGCTGTAAAGACAGGAGGTAGAACTCCCCCAATGTGGCCTAGAAACTGAATACCCTGTTCTTGAATTATATATGAATTTCCAATAATCATCTTCATTATTGTCATTTTTTGCTCATCACTATACCCCAGTGCAACATAAGCGGATTTAATGATAACGTTTTCCTCTGTTTATTTATTAATTTATAAAAAAAGTAAATTATTTTCTGTCGTTTTGTCTTGCGTGCCTGTATCAACCAATCAGAAATGATACCAACATCTCGGTAAAATGGCTGCCGCTTCAAAACGTAGAAGCAAACTTCTAGATAGACGCAGATGATTGGGACTAATACACCATTCGTCGATTTTACAGAATGATAAAATGCTGTATCATAACTAAATGGGCCATAAAGACATTACATTGAACATATAAAATAAAACACCCGTGATAGCTATTCATTAGCTATCACTGGACACGCGTCAGGAACTTAGCAATACAAACAAATTGCAATGCAAATGCAGCGTGAGCGTCAGCAGATCATCCGCGTATGACATCTACATGTATTTATATAACTTTGGGATTCCTATTAGGCCTGATATTTTGATTGAGACCGAAAAAGTGGTGTGCCCCATTTAATCCAGGGGCGGATATATACAGTATTTCAGATTGCGTGTGGAAGGGAGGTGGGGAGGGCGCAACTTTTAAAATCAGTTGACAACAACAAACAGCAGGTGTTCCGGTCTCAGCCAATCAGAAACGATACCAGTGTATCGGCAAAAATCAAACTTTGTTCAGGAGGATAGTCTTCATCATCTGCGACGCTTGCTTGTTTTCAAGACAAATGTCTAGAACAGTCCTCCTGAACGAGGTTTGAGTTTTGCCGATACACTGGTATCTCTGGCGAACCTCGGAAGTACATGCGCATACATCTTTCTGAATGTTTTTCGCTATCTTTCATTAAATTCTACTTTAAATCATTTCACGGTATGGGTCGATGTTTCGGACGTTCCGTGTGGTAATGGTTTAGCCCAATTGTTCAATATATGACCAAACATATATACATTATGAACAGTACCTGTACATTCTCTGCATATTCCGCCATATTTGGAAGCAATCTCAGCCGTTGCATCAGCATGCCAGTCGTTTTGATAGACCAGCGGGAATATCGGTTCTTGTCCACGTATAATACTGTAGACTACTGAACGATTAGATCAATAGTAAGCAGGGCAATATGAACGTATACAATAATAGCTATATATTCCTGGCCAGGAACAAGGTGTTATTTCTTCAAACTGTACTAGTCTGACTATATGTATACACAGTCATTCAAGTGTGCTATGACGGGATGCGATCATAGAGACATGATCGCTGGACACCAGTTAACACTTCGGATATGTTCGGGAGATATTTTGTGCGAGATACCTTAGCACACAGATCATATTTACCGGTAGACCTTTTCAACGTAAATATATATACATATGATCTTAAACGACTTCCCATTCCATATATGATTTATAAAACTAGTTTTGGCGAGTTAAAATTAATAAGTATTCATAACGAGTTTCATAACGCTTATATGGAATGGGGAGGAGTTGAAAAATCCTTTTTATCACATGACATAATGTGTTAACAAATAATAACGATTGGCATAAACCCGCGACAACGTCAAATAAACTTCAGCGCCAAAAGGTCATGGACGTAAAATAATGTCTTTAAGTGCCAACACGTCATGTTACGTCATAGTGTCATATCACAAACAACGATGGATATCAAAGAGTTCACTTTTTATCCCTTTAAAAAAGGGCTATTTTACGCCGACAATAATAAAAACTGCAAACTTATTTGTCTACTATTTATCATAATATTATATTATGAGTAGGTGGTCAATAAAAGTATATGACCAAGATTCGGATGAATTTATAATAAATAAAATAGTTTCAGTTAATAGTAGATTTACAGATAAAATGCACTTGAAGCCCTGACTATCACAATCGTTCCAGGTTGAATTACACATGTGTCTTGTATCTTTCTTTATTTCACCAAGGTTTACATATTAAGCAAACAGCAATGGAATCAACATAGTCAATGCATGATAATAATGTCATTATGGCGGAATGGCAATTAAAACACAAGTCAATGTAAATAGTAGCAAGGTAAGGAAAAAAGAGTCTCTAAGTAGACTCTGCACAAACTCTAGACAGTCAACATAATATATCTTATACGAGATTAGGTGGGAGGGAGATATTGTGTTTATTTATACATATCAATGTATTCTATAAAAACACAAAACAAAAACAAAACAAAAACAAAAAAACATACGTTTTGATGTACACATTTATAAAATTTAATGCAGATTTAATTATGTACACTATTGGTGAATTATATATGGATACTGTATTAAGTTTTGTGTTTTGTATTTTTTTTCTTAAACTAAAAAGAAATGTTTTATATGTTCATCAAGATTCAAGATTCAATCTTGACTCGAAAGTATGGACAAAGAAAGATAATAATTCACAGACGATCTTATAATATTATCTTAGTATCTTTACAAGATTATAGTATGTCAATAAACAAAGAAAACACATGATGCACGTGATGTTCGAGCGTATTGCATTTTATACGGTAGCCGCTTTATTCTATCAGTGATGTGTAATCACTTTCACTTGTAGACAAAAATGTAGCATTACATGGTTCGGATTTCGTTTAGCACTATAGTGAGTAATTGTCTTTCTTTGTCCTATATTTGCTTAAATTGTTATGTCGATATTGTGTTGCCTAGTCTGGGTTTGGTGTAAACATATTTACAGTATTATATGTAACAATCACACAGATATATATATATATTTATATACATGTATAACATTCTATGCAATGTAAGCGAACACATCAACACTTATATTATCGATCGTGAAACTACTATTCATTTAACAAAGAACCTGATCGTACGAAAGCGAAACGATAGGAACATGTTAGATGGATAGTAAAGCATATAAATAGTAAACAAGTGAAATATCTCCTTTGTTTCATAACTTTTTCTGAGAAAAGGAAATAGAAAAAGAAATGAAAAGGGGATATTTACACTTTAAAGCGAACATGGTTATATTTTAAACTTATAACAATATTTCTTCTATATAATACATAGTTTGTCTAAACAATTCACTATATATCACATACAGTTTGAATTTGCATATTAATTTAAAAAAATCATAATGATATCGATAAAAATACACAGTTTTTTAAGTAAACATAATCGGATGTTTAACAGTCATTAAGTTTTCAAATTTTATAGCATTTGGGTGTCTAAAATAGTACGGTTTTATATTTTGGTTCTTTGTTCCTTGAATTGGTTACAAACTAATAAATAATGGAATTCGTCTCCGACGTCGTGTTCGCAATACATACACCGTCTTTCGTTTAAAGGTATACTTTGCCATCTTCCAATTTCTATTGGAAGCCTATGGTTTCATGTGCGGAACATAAAAAGCGTTTACAAAGTAAGGGTGGCAATAATGAGATATATGGGCTTTGTTCAAATGTGTTTTTAAATATTCTATAAATAGTACTCGATGATGAGATATTAACAGTCGATGACCATTTTTGTATAAATATATCCTTTAATTTTTGGTTTGATGATTTTACCAGCCATTTGGCATTACTAAAACTCTGTGAATATTATATTCCAGAGAAATCTAGAGAACATATTTCGTTTTTAACATTGTTTATCCACTCTGACTTTATCATTTTATTTTCATGTAATGCGTGCACTACAGAATATACTAGGGAGGATAGTTTATTATCCATTTCATTAGCAATGAGTTTAGACCAGAATGAGATGATTCGTGTTTTAATATCGATAGATAGAGGCAGTATTCCCAATTCTCCATATATCATATCGGTCGGAGTTGCATTTTTAAGATTAAATATGTGTTTGTAAAATTTCAGTTGAATTCGCTCAATTATGTCGATGTTACCGTATACACAATATACATGTAATATACAATGGGTGTTCATATATGGCGATCAAGAAAAAATTGTGATACATATACAAAACACTGTTAAATATGCAGCAGCGCTTTCAATATGTTAACATTTACGGGATAAACTACTTCATTTCAAATGCATTTACAGTATTATACCTATATGTCTATATCAGCTATGTTTTATACATAATTAGTATATGTGTATATGCATATTATCAATAATCAGTTCAGTATCAAGGATACATCTCAAACTCAGATGGCTGATAGAACTACACACAGGTTTCTCCATTGTCAAGGCTTTCATACGGACCCTGATCTAGACTCATATAAGTAGTGCTATCTGTCCTTTTAACTGGATTCAGATATCCCATATCGTCATCATGACTTGCAGCTGGAGATGTAAGGGCATTTACTCTGCTATCCTTGCTATGTAATGGATTCAGATATCCCATATCGTCATCATGACTTGTTTTTGCGGATATAATGGTAATTGTTCCGTTATCTTCGCTATGTACTGGATGCAGATAATATCTATCGGCATCATGACTGGTTTCTGGATGCTCTTGTGGATGACCTTCTCGACTGTCAGGTATATCTTCGTATATATGATATAATGGTTGGTCTAGCAAACTGTCAGGTATAACATCGTAGGTATCATCTCTTGTTTCGTTATTCATGTTTATAAAAAGACGAACTTCTGGTGCTGTTTGTGTATTTGTCGATGTGCCTGGTTCACTGTGAAGTAAAATCAGGGTATTCGTATTTAAATTCCGGACATGTGTTTGTAAAAACGTTACAAATAACATTAGAAATGGACATGAGAAAGGTATGTTTTTCTTCTAAAGAATAATCCGTTTAGTTTAAACAAGATCGCTGTACACGTTTGTCGTGAGCTCTTTAAACAAAAATATTGCTTATCAATAACTCTAACACGATGTTGCTTAAACGTCTCTTGCCTGGATGATAGGGACTAGCATCCAACTCAAATTATAAACAACTTACCGTAGTTAACAAGTGGCCATGTAACCAATCATGCAACTTATCAATCAGCATGGACTGAAACTTACGTTATATTTAGATGACTCATTTCCAGATTTGTTGAACCTAAAGTAAAATAGGAAATATTCAATTCGACGTTAATGTCAATTATTACTCGTTTTTAACAAGTTCACTGCATGCTTAAAATAAATACTCCTTTTATTTAGCATCAGAGACATAAAAACACAGTTGCTTCTCTGTTGGCATCAACACTGCTTTATATAAATGCCAGCTGACCTAGGTGTAAATAACAATATTGCTAAGTATACAAAGTCATGTTTGATTATGTGATAGCCAGTCTAAATATAATATTTGAGTTTATTTAATTCGTATAGTCGCACCAAACGCTAAGGTCATGTGGCAACTTTCCTGCTTCAATTGTTGGCGAAAGACCACAGGTGCCCCTCCGGGTAATTTTCGCGCACGGACGGGAACCTGGGTAGAACCACAGACGTTCTGCAAGCCACATGGATAGCTTCCTCACATAAGGATTCCTGGTCCCATGACCGCAGCGGTGAGCTGTAAGTGATAACAAGTCAAAGACTCTAACCACTCGGCCATGGACGCCTCCGCCTCCTCTAAATATAATAAGATTACATATAATCAATACTGATAACTTCAACATTATACGAAAATCAAAACCAAACAAATATTGATCATAATATCGGTGTATTTCAGTGGAAGTTTCATTATAATTATTTCCTAAACTTATAGTATCCCCTTATGACGGTACTAGGAGGCGTAAGCTGTATTGCACCTTACAGTATCTCTCATAAACAATAAACACTCAATACACCAAGTCTGCTACTTTTCACACAACACTGAACGAACGCTAGTGTTAATGTTAAATAATACAGAAAAGGGAATCTCTTGGAAACAACGAACACAAGCAAGATGCTGTTACTGGTTGTAATGAAATAGAAAGTTATGTGGGGATTTGGATTTTAATATGTCATAGGGTGACATAGCTTCTTCTATAAAGTTTGTTTGGCTTCTTGTTTCATACAGAAAATCAATAGATAACGTTACAATATGATAACTATCATGTAACTTTAACAAGAGGCCCAAGTGGGCCTGTAGATGCTCTACCTGTATGATGTGATTCAAACACATAAACATGATAGAGGCCAACCAAGGAAACATGTTTTCTATATATAACTCTATGTAAACTTTGGGTTATCGTGACGGCCATTTTGAATATTTAACGACAACGAAAAACCTTGATAGAGGCCAACAACAGGAACATGTATATGATATTTAACTAAAATGGAATAAGTGGTAATATGTCGTTTGATAAATGTCCTTAAATTTGACCGAAGTTTAGCCATTGTGGCCATCTTGAATGACTGGAGGCCTCAAAAACACAAATCTGAGGGGGACTTACCCAAAGATCATTGTGATTAAGTTTCATCAAAATCCTTCAAGCGGTTTCAGAGAAGATGTCATTTTTAACGTTTCCCTATATAACTCTATGTAAACTTTTGGTCGCTGTGGCGGCCATTTTGATTATTCGTCGATAACGAAAAACACAATTTTGATAGAGGCCAACCCAAGGAACATGTTTATGGTATTTCACAATAATGAATAAGTGGTTTCGGAGGAGATGTTTGAAGATTCCTTAAATTTGACCTAGTTGTAGCCATGGCAACCATCTTGGATGACTGGCCGCCATGAAAAACATAAATTTGAGAGGGGGCCTCCTAAGTAACATTTTGATGAAGTTTCATCAAAATCCTTCAAGCGGTTTCAGAGGCGATATCGATTTTATAAAATTGCTAACAGACTGACAGACAGACAGCCGGACGATGGACGAAATGTGATCGCATAAGCTCGCCTGGCCTACTATGAAACACTTCATATAAATAAGCTAATATAGTTAAGTTTAAGACAGGGTTTTAAAAGGTTTCCAATAATTATTTATATTAAACACAATGGCACAACATGACCTTAATTATTTCGATTATATATAGAGAAACAAACGAAACATTTGAAAATCAAAATAGTATAGCATACCGTTAGAGGGTCGTGCGTCTGTTTATATTTGAATAGCTATTTATTATCGAAATATAATTTATTTAGTTTGTCTCTCAAACAAATGTACGTATATATTTCAGTTTAGTTTGTTATAAGATACATACATGTCTTAGTATACATTTTTTAACATGCAAACTCATAAATAGTTGTGATAAGAAATTGAATGTATTCTTATCCTTAAAAGTATTAATAGTGAGAGCAGTTTTCCTTAATACTTATTAAACCACTCTGCTCTTATGTCATCACTCCTGGGGAAGCTGTACGCAGCAAGCACAGCGTATTGCATTGGAATCAGATCGCTATCATACAAGCGTATATTCGTACCATATAAGCGCTATCTTTCGTCCTACAGATATTACGTTTAGTACGGTGATCCCATCTACTTCCTAGCGTACAGTAACACAAATGCAGATAGTTTTAAGTACTTCAGTTTAAGTAGTTGAAATGTTATCGGCACATGTATATTGATATGACTTTCACAATACCCATACATCTTTGTTAAATGTTTTTCACACATTTGATACTTTGACGATTTTATACGTAATTTCTACAAATTATAACAATGAAATGGAATAACTAGATACAAATAACACAATTTACGAAACTGAAAACATAACTGATTATCGGATATCACTTATATAATTTCAAATATATGGGGTTTTTTTGAAATTGTAGGAGATTCATGATAAGCCGAACAAAATAAACACCGTCGATGTTTGTTATAAATTGCATAGATCAACCTTTCGAACTATGCTCAAACCTGTTCTCGCAATGTACAAATTCGTCATGTAAGGGCATACGTTTATGTTAGTGTTAGTTGAGTATTGAGTGATTGATTCTTTTTCCCTCCTAATTGGAAAGGATTCAAACAATACCATAATAAAAATCCTAACAATAATACATATACTAATATACATGTAAATGAATAAGTTATGTGACAAAGGATGAACAAATATAAGTTCTAGTGTATGAATTAATTATGATATCAACAACATCACTGTGTTGTAAGTTGTACGGAAGGAAATGTTCAGTCACATCCAAGATGGCGGAAGATCACGTTTCCCCGAGGTAGGTGCTCAACTTTATCATATATTCTATGTTTATTGAATGAATATTTTCCTATTTCCATCAGCCAAACACTGATGAAAAATTTGCTCTGTCCAGGGCGATAAATATATACGTTCTATCTTGTGGTTTAAAGAATAAATTTTGATACAAAAGTGTTACGTTTGCGTGACTTTCAAACTGAGTCGAGGAAATTTTACAATATCGAACCTCTATCAGATAAATGAAAGTCTGTTTTACCGTTGACGGCCATTAATTAGGGAACTCGAACCTGCTCTAATATTCGTTCACTATCTATTAACGTGATTTAACATGTACTTATACATAAGATTATAATACAAATTATTCTCAGATACTTTAAGTATTCCATAATTATGTCTGCTTTAAATGAATAACAAGGTACACTAAATCTTATAATTGGGAAGTTTGAAACTTTAGACCAAGGTGGTAGCCCTATTGTCAACCCTTTTGTGTTTGTGATGTCGTTTGCATTTATTATTACTTTTGCCTTTGTGTTTGTCTGTTTGCGTGTTTGTTTCTGTGTTTTGTAGTTGACTGTCCTCCTTGAATGCTACTTTCCCTGTCCGATCTTTTTATATTTCTTTAGACCAATACGAAGTAAACATTTACATGGCGTTTGGTAAAAAGTATTTTAAATAAAGATATATAAGTTGATGTGTTTTTTTTTAATTTGATGGGATCACCTAGGAAATGAATAACTATGATATCATTGGAAAGTATAAACCCTCTCCAACAAGGATCAGTTGAAATTACTTGCACAAAGTGGTATGATTTTTGGCAATCAATGGTTAAAATACATGACTCTCATAAAACAAAAATAATATATTGGTTTAAACATAAATCACAAAAGAGATATATGAACACACTCTAATGCAATCTTTTACAGAAAAATGTAAAAGGTATGTTTTGTGGAACTGTCAACAGAAAAAAGTATTCCATATAACTATTTCACTTATTGTTGGAAACAGACGCGATAAACGGATGCATAAAGGGAGATAATAAAACTTAAATGTGATCAAACATATGCAGCTTCACTTTTATCGTAAATTACTGGTGGAGGAGTATGAAACCTTGCGTTAGCTGTGTTGCAAAAGTGGTCGTCTGATTTACACTTGCAACACTCAACTAGAGCAAGTCAACGGAAACCATTACAAAATATCCGTATTTTCTATATCGCAATGATACCTCAAGGTCAATGTCATTTTCAGAACTGTATTAACATCCTCTCATCCTCAATACGCTTCATACACAGTTCAACTTATTACCATGAACGGTCTAGAACGATATCCGTACACAAGCCATTTTCAGGCAAAATACTAAGCCCTGAACTTGACCATGATGTTGAAGGTCAAATTACAGATCTTTATTGACACCCTCATCTTCAACACGCTTCTCATAACGTTTCATCTTCTTACCTCGAATGGTCTGGAAGGAGATCCGTCCAAATGTACTTTTAAGAAAAAAACGAAGTTGTTAACTTGGACGGTCAAGGTGAAGTTTCTTATCTTAAAGGAAAAGCTCTTGACCTAATCATCATTTCTGTAAAGACTGATTTTTAATAACTCGAACCGTCTAGGAGGAGTTCCGCCCACAAGGGAGTGTCGGATGATTCCATGGAACATGGCCGTTTATATCTACAAATGCATGATGTGTTACGCAGAAGGTCTGATGCCATTTCTCCCAAAAATACGTCTGTGTCAATCCGTTATCACTCATTTCCAATCCATGCCTAACAAAAAACTTGTCTTAGTTTAAATTATCGACATTTATCCTTAGTGTTGCTTGTGTCGATGCACTTTTTACATGGAGCTCGAACTGCCTTCACATCATAGTGGAAATATTGCCAAACAGATACATTTTGACAACTTCATTCATAGTTTATCTAAACAATGGTGCAACGCTGCACATCGTCCTCCTTTTGGATCTTACGAAACTGGCTAATAAATACCTGTTTCAAAAACACTGTCGTGGCCTGAGTCATTTTCCATGGCTACTCTATTTTTGAAGTTAGAAGCACCATTTACCCTCATCACATTTATAATTGTTGTATTTCCAATAACATAAAATGCTCAGAGTCGCAATCGGTCAGTCATGAACTGCAGGAAGAATTTGCACTTTTAGAGTCACAAATAGTCTTTCCACTGTCATGTTGCTCCAGATACCGATAAATGTTCCATTTTTGCAGAGTCGATAGGTAAACTGGCCTTGTTAAAAAAACGTTTACATGTCTTCTAGTATATCTACGAGCATTTCCAAACGTTTTAAAGGTATAACTATTTTGCGTAGTTAGCATGTTTAGAATATGTTATGCTGACGAAATAAGGCAGCATATTTCACTGCGTTGCGAGATGTAATGTCAAATCAACCAGTCTTTCTGCTCTAATACTGATTAACATTAACATAAGTTGTTTACAGAAACACACATTAGAAATTGAATGTTACCGACTTTGAACAACCGTCAGCACCAAGTTCTGAGATATCCTGGGCCATATTACCTGATATGGCAAATTGCGTGGCGTCATCTGCTGAATCAATAGATGCTTTATCTGAATCATTATAAAGTGTTTCTTTAATCTGTATCAAAAGACGTACTTTGTCATCGCCGGCAAAAAAAAAACATTAGTGCTTCATATGTTGGTGCTAGCCCACGAACACGTCTGTGGTACTGTTTCCATCCAACATATTCTCAACTGTAGAAGAAGCATATACATTAGAGTCTGTAAGAAAATCTATTAACCCACCGTCAACCCATACACTTCTTATCGGCTAGTCGAACAAAATGTGAGTGGAGTTCTGTGGACCTAGACCATTTTACTTGATGTGCAACTGCATCAATTGCTGGTCCATCGTCTGCATCGATTTTTCTTTGCCTGGAAATACTTGATAGACGTGTAGATGGTGGCCGTATCGGTTGGACTTGTATAGATCTTTGATGGGAGCAATAGTATTAGGCTCATGAACTGGAAAAAGGCCAAACATGTATATTTTGATTAGATGTCGTATCAAGAACTGGAGTGTTTGAGTTATGTTTCGTCGAGGCATAGATCTCAGGAAAACTCGTGTAAGGTATTTGCTATTAATTTCAGTTACCATAGTGAAAAGTATCTTGGTGGGACTGGTCTTTTAGTTGACATTTAAAAAGTAATTGTAGTTATAAATATAGCTTGTTTTCGTGCGAAATTGTACATGACCGTTCCTTACTTCTTGGACTACTTTCGTCTGTCTTTCGCTTGAAAGCACACACTTGCTAACGAGTGAAAGGTATTCTTGCCATCTACTGTTTAGGCATCAATATCAATAGTGTCGGCATTAGACAGATAGACACGTTTAACTCCGTTGCGGGTACTAACACGACCGCTTGTTATATACATGTCATTTTGAATCTTGTTCATATCATCTCGCTTTCTTCGACATTAGCCACGGTGTGACGAACCGCTGTATAAATGGCACAGAAACTAAATTAATTCAGAAGATTGGTTATAGGCGGGGACCCAAGCTTGAAAAAAAACGAAAACGTTTACCCGGAAAGATATACTCCTGATTTTTTAAATATTAACAGATGGGGGTCTTGTACATATGAAACCACTGTATGGACTTCTGGCATACTTTGCATTTCGTAACAGCATCGCGATTTCTACGGTAACCCATTCGTACCAAGCCAATATATGAAAATCGCTGAACAAACATTCAAAGGAAAATAAAGAAATTTGCACACGTCCTTTTAGGCAAATACAGTTCCAGTATTTGAAACCTATATGTGTATATGAAATATCAAACTATAGAATCAAGACCCGATTATGTTACACTTTACTAATTTTAACAAGAGTAATAGACCTTTTATGAATTTTGTTTTGCCCTGTGCCAGGGATAATGCGAATTTCTTGTGTTCACAATAACTGCAGTAAACGGTTTCCGATTTCCACTAAATGTTGTATGGTGTTAGGCCTTATACCTACAAGGCCTTTGACAAGTCCAATACTGAGTAAAACTGACACTTGCTTTAAAGAGTTATCACCCTTGGTTATTGAAAGAATAGGCAAATATTAGCTTGAGTATACACGTTACTTTAGTAAACGGATTCCGATCTTCACATTATTTAGTGTGAGTCTTTATATGAATATGAACTTTGACAAGATGACAATGAGCAGAAATGACAACTGCCTTACTGAGTTATTGCCCTTGATTATTGCAAAAATGCAAATTTCAGCTTTCGTACACAATACATTAAATAAATTGGTTTCGATTTTCACACAATTTGGCGTGTAACTTTATATCAAACGGATTTCAGGCAGGTTAATTGCTCTAAATTGTCGAAAAATTCGATCGTCTTATTGTTTCCTACTTTCCTTTGAAATATCATCAATTACTGTTTAATATTCTAATTGAACAAAGAGGATATCGTTCTCTGACTAAGGAGCGTGATTGTTTTCACGATGATTGTAATAAATAGCATTTGATTTTCCATGCTTTTTGGGGTAATATTATTAAGGTCTCGGTTTTGTTTGACAATGAGAACAATTGAGGAGTGGTTTACAAAGTTATCGCCCTTGATGTTTGCAAATATTTAAATTTCAGACTGAGTACACGGCAACTTCAGTAAACGAGTTCTGATTCTCACTAATATTTAGTTGAAGGGTTTTGGACAATTACACCATGTGGATCTGTCACGTAGTTGTTTTCGAAGCATTTATATTCATATGAGATACTCTTTTTTACACATATGGAACTAGTTAAGTATGACACTACTGTTTATAGACAAATTGTTGGAATCCCAAATGAGAACGAAATGTGCAACTCTTGTTGCAGATTTGTTTTTGTTTTGTTATGTTAGAGGTTTCATTTTTAGTCTTTTACCAGATACGCTTAGGCAGATGTAATCGAAGCCTTTTATTATACCTCTTTGTATATGGATGATATTTTGGACAATTACAACCCTGTCTTTTCTTTACTACATATACTTTCTTTCCAAAGAACTTCACCTCAAAAAAGCTAATATTTCTCATAGTTGCTATCTTCTTTACTCGATTTACATCTCCCGATTGAAACTGAGAAATAATAAGCCAACTCTATGACAAGGGAGATCATTTCAATTTTGACACTGTTAAGGGCACGACTAGACAATACTAAAGACAACCATCGAACGTTACCGTCCTTTCAAGATTTAGGTAGACGTCATCATAAGTCCACAATCTTTACGGCGATCGCACAATCAAGTGGAAAGCAAAGCGGTGAACTGTAAATGGGTCAACCACTAAACATGCAGTGCGTTGCAAAATAATGTGACAACCTCCTTTGATAAGCCTTTTAACAGTGATCATTACCCAATCTTTACCAGGATCACCATGTGACTCTGTCAACGTCTTAGAAAATAGTCTGCGATTACGTCATAATTTGTTACATGACCATAGCTAAAATATCAAAATGGTTATCAGAAATCATCTCCGCGACCTGACACCACTAATGCCATGGGGTGGTGCTGAGTGGTAAACAATCGAACGGAACGCCGCTTACTTTGGACATTTTTGATGAATTTAGGTTAGTATTTTAATTTTAGGTAGGCTGTTTAGAGCTATGACATTTTAGAAAGTGATGGTAAGAACAAACGCTATAATGCAACCCTATGGAAAACGCAATGGTAGAGTCCATTGTGATTGTTTTAATGGCGGAGTGATATGCCAAAGAACACATGTTATTCTACCGCAGTATAATGCTGAGCAAACATTAGTATTTATTCACTAAAATAAATATTGAATAAGAGCAATAAGCTTATATTTGAAATGGTTTGCGTGACGTTTACTGAATTCTGTTCAAGAAAGTAATAACGACCAAGATATATTAATCCAAAAGTTAGCATAAGTTTTAGCACAATATTGTGTTACGTGATCTACAGCGGCAGAGAGACAGGACGTTATACCTTTGGGGATGTCTGTAGTGGTGCAGACACTAGCAATAGGAAGAAAATGTGCTTTATTAGGCTGTTTTGTAAATTAGGAATCCCGTACATAGTTGGAAGTTTGTTTTGCTTTTCATCTACTCCAGCTTTAATAGTGCTTCATTGAGTTTTATATCCGGACAAACCTTTGCAAAGGTTTATTATCATAACCCTGATTTACTTAAAGTATTGTCAGAACACTTCTGCTACAAGGTCTGTCATAACGTGAATACTGTGATGACTATATGTACAGACTTTTTAAGATTATTGGTCATTATCACATTCATACAATCTGTGTTAAACTTGTTAAAAAACATAACAAAATAAGATTTGACCCTGTCATTATGCAATGCTTTGCATGTTTAGATGTTGTCCCATTTACAGTTCGCCACAATGCTTTACAATTAATGTTGCGATGACCCGACAGATTTTGAACCCTATGATAACTTCTACTCACAGGAATTTATTACGATATATAATATAGAAGGCTAGAGAGAATATAGTTATATATGTATATGTATATGTATATGTATATAGTAAAGGGCCTTCTTCTGCTCTCTTTCTCTATCCTTATATACTATATATATCGTAATTAATGCATGCGATTCTACCTAAATAGGCATAATTTTTTATTTAATATTGTCTTATCGTCATCAATCTTCTTTTGTCCTGGCATCTGACAAGTATTTGCTTTGTGGCTTTCTGGGAATTTCTATTCATATATACATGATCATTTTGTGTTATACTTATAATGCCTACTAATTGTTATTCATACTTCCTAGTTTGTAAGGGGTTATAGCCTGGCTGGTCGAATTTTATTGGAATGAAAATATGGTAAGAGTGAGGTATGGTGCACTCTAGAACCTGGTTTAACCCCAGCAGCCTTTATGTCACTGACCATTCCAAGGAGGTACCCATATTGTCACTGACCATTCCAAGGACGTACCCATATTTAAACCGTTTGAGCTTGCCATTTCGCATACTTTGCTCTTTTCTATCCTTGTGATCGGTGTTTGTTCAAATACGTGTGTTTGGTTGATTGACTGTCTTCTGTGAATGTTATATTTCCTTTTCGACTTTTATACCATAATTTGTTTCTGACTCGAAATAGAATATGGATCACATTTAGTGATATTTATAGTTTTAACTGTAAACATGATTCTATTACACCATTTAATACATTGCGTCCCATGGATCAATGCGATACAAACCGTAGGAAAATATTCAAGTTCATGATGTGTTTGAGAAACGTTGACAAACTTCTTAACCAGAAGTTGCCTGTAAAATCAATCAGAACCTAGAATTGAAACTCAAGGTCACAGAAACACCAATGTTGGTTGGACAGTTAAAGATCATATGTAACAAAAGTGCAAATTTCAAATAAATCATTTAGATAGTACTCAAGATGTTTTGGAGAAACTCTGTCAGACGTCATACCCAAACAATGACGTCGCTCAATCGCCTTCCAACGAAACTAGTCAATAAAAACCCCGTTATTTTTCTGATAAATACAATCAAACGTCTGTGACAAAATAGAGAACCAATTTGGAAGTTTACAATTTGATAAGACAGTAATTGCAGTAACTACTATTCTATTTTCAAGGTAAATTAAAGGTCAATAACTGTATTAAGAAATTAAGAAATCTAAAAGCTACAATCGAACGGATTCTAAATATCTGCCAGTATGTTAATGTTATTAAGACTTCACACTAAACGATATGGTTTAAACCCTACACAATTAAAGATAGTTGTTGCAATAACCATATTTTCTAAGTAAATACCTATATTCCAAAATGGCAAAACAATTGTATGTATCATAATAAATATTATTAACATATACTGGTATCCTATTTGTATATAACATTTCCACCCAAAATGTTAAATGTTCAACAAAACTTGATTAATTAACATAAACTCAACACAAAAATGTATTTTCGTAGATAATCAGGGGCCATAACTCTATTTAGAAAAGGCAAAGGTACACATTGATCGTAAGGAAGTTTGATATAAGGCTTCACAGCAATTTTAGTTAAAATCCAAAATAAGATAAAGAAGTTATCAAAATCTTGCACCTAAGCTTTACAAAAATGTGCATTTTTGTTAAGTAACTCAGGGGTCATAACTCTATTCTGAAAAGGAGAAAATCGGCCTTGCTCGTAAGAAAGTGACATCTTAACGATATAACACTTCACAGTAAAGTTGGATTTAACCGAAAACAATTTACAGAAGTTATTAACAACGTGCATGAAAGCTTTAGCCAAAAGGTGGATGCCCGTCCCTCCCTCCACCCGTCTGCCCGCCATCTTCAATCCTTAAACCGCTTTTGATTTTAAAAAAAAGAATTGAAAATTGCATTCGGCATAAACAGAATATAACTAGGCGTGCTTATGTCTTATTTATGTACAAAACAAAATCATATCGCTAAAATATAAACTTGTACACATTTTTTCTTTGAATATCAATATTTTTTTATCACTTATGGGCTTCCGTAGAAAATGCGTTGGTGTTACGAAATGCAAAGAATACCATTAATCCATACAGTGGTTTCGTATAGAGTACAGTTTCTGCTATTGATATGCAAAAACTCACGAGTATATCTTTCCGGGTAAACCAAAAGTGTTTTTTTGCACGATACGAGAAGATGGGTCCCTGCCTATTAGCTTCTTTGAGCCAAAGTTATATACCTAATATTCGGTGGTAGACTGCATCCTGTCGAAGCAAATCAACCTTCCAAAAACTGTTGAAGAAAAACAACCTTCCAAAATCTATATTTGTCTTCGCAAGTGCAATGGATTCTCACTAGTGAAGATGAATGCACCATTGATAATTTACACACTGGACGGTTTAATGCAATGTACTTTTAACTGACATTGCTTACCGGGATCGCAATTAAAACAAAAAGCTTTTGAAATTCTTAGTTACTCAACCTATTCCAATGCATTTTGAAACAAGTCAAACGTACTTCCATTTCTTTCCTACTTTATAAATGCGTATTAAAACTACATGTGTGTGTAAATCTTTTTTTTTCTTTTTTTACACGCAGCTATTAAATACAGGTATAAGGCAAGAACACTACACAATCCATTAGTCCTGTGAATTTCGAAAAAGCAAACAGTGCGCGCTGTGAACATCTATTGATCGGCTGTGCAGAATACCTTCTTAAACTTACATATACAACCGTCTTGATCACAGCAAAAAAGAGTAGTAAAGTATCTATCCAACAGTACAATCATCAGTGGTTGCATGTGTGTATTGTTCAGAATAATGAGTAAAGCTAATTAAAAATTCAATATTTTATATATTCGTTAACAAACTAATAAGATTAGTTCAACACCATTAAATAAGTATCTCCCTTTATATGCAGTTTAAAATCATTTTTGATATCCAAACATATTTTAAAATGTGTGTGTGATATTTGAAATCATGCGTATAGTATCAATATATTGCATAATGTAACAGTAACATTAAAGCAACAACAACAACAAAAGACTTTCGTATTATTAGTAGCATATATGTTTAAGCATTAAAATATAAAATTCAGAGTAGGAAAAGTTTCGACATAATTTGAAAAAGTTTATACGTCTTAGATTATTTTTTGTTGTAGTAAACCTGTTCTCGCATATTTTATTACTTTTCTTATTGAACTAAAATGAATGAATTAATTAATTTTAAGTAAACATGTATTAAACAAAGTAGAATGTTATACTATAAATATAGAATAAATAAATATAGTATTATTCCTTATGTTTAAGAAATATTTTTTATTTCAACATGAAATATAGCATACACAATTATTTTACTTACGTAAGACATGTAAGAAGATGTTTATATACATTTGTTAATGAAAAAATAAGCTATCATTTTCCTAAAACTTATGATCTTAGTCGGCAGCTAATATTTTGCTGAAATGTGTTATTTATGGGTTGTGGTGTTCTGGCGCCATTTTTAAAAAATTTACCTCTTTGAGCAAGTAGTTTTGGCGAGATCGTTTAGACCAAGTACAAATAATGACCTTTCATTTGATATATAATAAGCCCATTTTCTAAGCGACTTTTTCGCATATTGTCACTACAACATAACGAAAGCGTCAATTATGGTAACTGAGTTTATGATAATGAGTTAAGGATAATGACTGTCTGTTTATATATTAACTTTAACTCTTTATTCTATCTAACATACTGAAACGAAGGTATGCATTTTTGGACATATTCAATAAGTTGTAATGAACCAGTTAGCAACAAGTTTTAAACTATACAAACTGTATGCATTCATAAATAGAGGATATGTGTTGGTTTGGAATGAATATAGGATTTATTTTCATCGAGAAATGATAAAACTTATATTTTCACGAGTGCTTTAGCACGAGTGAAAATGTATGAGTTTTTCTCACTTAGAGATGAAAATAAATCCTATATTTACGACAAACCAACAAATATTTTATTTATGATATACTCACAACCTTGAAACATATGCAGAAAAAACATAATGCGCCAAACCAATGACGTCAATAACGTCAACACTTCAACGTCAACAGCGGCATTACGTCATTTTCGGTATTTCGCATGTGAAATATAAACAATGAAAATATAAAGTTTTATTTTAATCATAAAATCATTCCAATATTTCACTGTAAAGAAAATAATAAAGTAAGGATCTTTGTTTGAAACGTTCCTTCAATAAGATAGTTTGAGTTACTCAAAGTAAAAGAGAGCAAAATAAAAATGCAAAATGCACGAAGTTGAATCATCACCAGGGAAAACCCAAAATAACTGTCATCTTGTTAATTGCTGGTTTTATGGAATTTCTCATGAATGTCAAACTTTAACTTCTTATCAGATGTTAGAATACATTTATGACGTACACTTTACAGCAAACAAAAGCAATACAATATTCGTAATGAGGCTGATTATGAAATTTGAGTGGACACTTTCTGGTTTTACTCAGTATATATGTGTTGCCTCAATTGTTTAACTATCATATGTTTATTATGCTTCACTAAGCTCATATGTTCATCTTTTGTTTATTGGAGGACGGAAATTATATTCGAATGAAGGAACTGGGGACTCACCACTGTTTCTTACAATTGTATTTATTTTGACAATACAACATAGAACAATTTTATTTTGTACACAACACCTATGTTTTACACACTTACTGGATTTGCCGTTTGACCTTCGTCGGTAGACCAAGAAATATACAAGCATTCCAATAAATACTATCAATACAATGACACCGACTGCAGCACCAGAAATTATTCCTTCGTCAACATGTATATCTGAAATGTTATACGATTAATGCAATATATATCATAAAATTATGCAATAAATGCAAATAATTTGCATAACTAAAAAGCATGTTTATGTCAACAGTATGCGATTTCCAAGAAGCTGTTAGAAGAACTGTTCAGATTTGGGGTATTCTAACTGCAAAAGTTGTTCAAGCAATAACTGATACAGACAAATGCATATTTAGAACATTTTGAACATTTTGTAAAATTTCATTTGTATTCGTTTAAACCGCGCGCATATTAGCCTTTATTTGTTTGATAGAAAGATAGTTAATCGAATATTTAAGCATTCGGACTTCCCATGTACGAGCATACTTCTGAAAATTCAGTTAAATCTCGATTTAAATAGTTTTAACCAAGTTGCATCGGTCCTTATTGCATCAGCTTTGTTTGGTTTGCTGGAAGGTTGTCAGAATGTGAGATTTGTGTTTAGGTATGAGCATTATTCCACTATGGCTGTAACGTCGCCATGTGTATGTTTTATACGACGAGATCGTCTATCAGTCACTGTTTGAAGATATTGTTGGATGTGTAAAGTCAAGATACTTTATGAATAATAGGTGTCGTTATTTGCATTTGGTGAATGTAGAGGTAACAGCCATTAACTGCATGAAGTATATAAAAGTGTTCAGATTTAGGACTGTTTTTTAAAAATGATGTTATTTATTTGCATGATTTTTTACTTACCATCTGTTGTTGTTTTCTCCATAACTGTAAGAACAAATAAATATAACAAACCAAATGCGATAAATTAAATACAGATATAAAAACAAACATTTTAAACTAAATATATTTAACTTGTTCACATTGATCCCCTTTAAAACCTCATTGGAAGTCATCACAGTGACCATTGTCATCACAGTGACCATCGTCATCACAGTGACCATTAGTAGTCCTACAAGCTTTAGTGTTGAGACAATTTACATTGCAACGTTATGTGTATTCTTTCCCTTGCGTTCCAGGGTCACATTCTAAACAATAGAAAATTATTTGCTATACGTAAGAAACGATTGGGGTGCATTTCACAGAAATGGCATCAATTTTGATACATTCCCTAAACATATGTTATCAAACAATTGCAACCGCCCAAATTGTATTTTGATGCGATAAATCAAATACTGTGGATTTTGTTGAGATAACTTGTAAACAGTATGTTAATACATCAATATAAATATCTGTATTGCATTGCTTAAACATGCTGAAAAAAACAGTGTCTGTCTCACTGTTTTCAGAAGCATTTGCTTCTAAAGCTACTGCACAGCTGCATTACTGCTAGAGCAGAGCCTGAAAGTATAGCTTTTTCGTTCGCCATGCAGGCATTGAGATAAGTGCGCCTGGCTTGTGCCCTGTAATGGTTCAATGCTCATGCCTTTACAACATATCCTCAAATAATAAATGCATATACAAAGAGGCCCTTTCAAACAAAGCACCCAGTCATCGGCGGTTTGTTATCTATAAAAAACATGTATACACTAATAATGTTGTTTAATATATCTTACACATGATTATTGTATACAGTTGTTATATATATACAAGCATTTATATAATACATATTGAAGCTATACATGAATTTTTAAGAATAGGAAAAATAAATAATTTATGCAGTTTTATAAATGCAAATCATACGTTTACACCCTGGTCGATTTCCATTAGTGCATGTACCATTAAAACTGTCATACGGACAACCATAGATCATACATATGATTCTACTGAATTAACATTATCCCGTGTTTTAGTAAATTTTAAACAACTGTAAATCATCCTTTTAGAGGCAAACTGCATGTTTCCGAAATATCATTACCTTCAACACATGTTGGTGTATCCTTGTATCTAGCCTTACATCCACTAGCACATGAACCATCAACTATATCACAATGTCCTTGAAAGCAGTGGCCACATGGAGTCTTGCAGTTCTCTCCATAAGTTCCTTCAGCACATGCTTTAAATAGTATCAGTGAATATTAGCCGTTTATCTTTATTTCTCAATCAACGTTCAAAGACATTAAATTGTGCAAACTGTATGTATATACCCTGCAGACAAACCAGCGCATAGGATCCAAACAAACAAACAAACGAAATGTTGAAATTGGTCGCAATGGACATTAAATTACAAGTTTTGTGTTAAACAATTAAAACATTTGACACCCAAACATATAACAATAATATTAACGGATAATTATTGATTGACCCTAGTTAAAACATGATACACATTTACTCTTCTCACTTAATTGTATTTTCTTCATAGTTATATATAAACAGCTGGTAGCTGCTTTGTGACACTTTGTCACCAGAGCATTAATAAAGAACAAGTCCGTGCTATTACTACACACTTTAATAACATTTAAAGATACTCCATTTTAATGTCTAATCGTATAGTGGTATATTAATTCTAACATACTCTACTGTCCATACTTTTACCTATCCTCCTCTCGCTAGTAAACATCCCAGTTTATACCTGTACCCACGTGCAATCATCTGATTGGATTTCTACACATTTATTCAATTGGTCGTAATAAGGTATCCCCACCTACGATATACCTCAGTCAGATAATATTATATCTGCTATTTAGGAAGATCATCCCAAATTGTAGAATTATGGTCATTTACTATTAACAACGGGATACTTCTACCACTTGTTATTAAACTATTATTATTACTTATTGAAGGGTCTGGTAGTGTTACACCTCAGATAGTATTGAATAATGGCCCTTGAACATACCTTGGTCGCAACGTTCTCCCATCCAGCCAGTCCTACACTGATGCAGACATGTACCATCAACGATGCTGCAGTAAGCCGGTCCATATTTGCAATTACCGCTACACGTCTGAGCACAAGCACTTCCATACCAACCAGGTTTGCATCCTGGTAGTTATAAAATGTATGTTTTAAATAAAGCACACTTATATTGTTAACGCTTCAACCACATCCACACGTGATAACGGTGTTCAAGAACAACAGTTACTGTAGTTTTGGTTCCTCACACAGGTGCCCTTAGAGGGCGGGTTGGGTGGGTATCAACAGGTCAATATACTAAAAATGCAATAACACTGTCAATGTCTCATATGTTTACACACAACTTGGTTATATTTACTCGTCTATGAAAGATAATTATTTTATTATTTCAAACGCTGACGTCTGTCAAGAGATTGAATTTTGTTTGTGTGAGTTGAGGAAGTGAGTAGGTTATATGGTTCATAATTGTTATTTTGTCTAAAATTAAATGTTATGATGATGTCATTCAAATGTACAAAATACAATTGCAATGTCATTTGTCTGTTATTTATAAACATTGCATAAAAACTTGTTTATCAAAAATACAAAATATATCATGTCCATTATATGGAACTTATAGTTGTGCCCTAGTCTCAAGGTGTGGGGTTTGGAGGATGGAGCTCACTTGGTCAAATATGTTTTTTCTTCCTCAAATTAAAAGTTATGATGATGGGATCACACAGTCTATTTTACTCGAAGGTCATCAGATTGTCTCTGAAATGGGGTCAATTGTTCAATTACACAAACACCCTAAACATAATTTATTCATTTACCGGGTCATGCATAGAGAATAACATACATAGTACTATTTGTGTGAAATTATCACAGAACAAGCAACGCAAACTGTGTAGATACAATGGTGAACATATATTTGTTGACCATATATACCTGTGTAAAGAACGCATGTGGATTTTCGATGGCGTGCCGTCGTATTGATTCTAATTGATATATGTAATACAAGTAGTATTAAAATAGTAGTACGTGTGGATATGTATACAGTTTGTTCTTAAATTGATAACTGTATTTCATAAAATATGCATATTTATACCATTACATGTATACACTGTTACGGGAATTATTCTTCGACTTCCATGGGGGTATATATAATTGCACCAACTTATGCTTTTAAGGCGGAACAATTGGCACGTGCAATTTACTATCCAGTTTGTAACTCGCGTCGCCAATGAAACCAGCGTACTAGACAAATTTAATATAGTATATGCATATAGCAACATGATGCCATACGTAGTAATACGTATTGTTACCCGCATGATAAAAGATAGTACCGAATCATAGTGTTTCAATAGACTCTGTGATAACACACAGCAATTTAAAGCAGTGTTTAGACAAAACTGAATCAAGTGGGATAATGAAACAACAACTATGTAAGCAATAACCATCTAATTGTTATTACAGATATACATTTGCCTCTAAAAGTCATAAAACAATGCAATACAAAACTACGATAGTTGCTAAAGAAGATGCTGCTATCACAGTGACTTTTAAAACAGTATACACCAATTAATAACCGGTGAGAACATTTTTGACAAAAACAACACCACCAACATTTGCTGTAACTGAAAGAATGGAGACGAATTAGCCTCTGATAATACTATTTACGTACATGAATGTGTGATTTTGGATAGTTCTGTATATATCCCTGTCAATGTTGTTTGTTTAGAAAGCGTGGTTTTGGATGTCCCTGTATTTATCCATGTACATGTTGTTTGTTTTTAAGGTGTGGTTTTGGATGGCTCTGTATGTATCCATGAACATGTTGTTTGTTTTGAATGCGTGGTTTTGGATGGCTTTGTATGTAACCATGTACATGTCGTTTGATTTGAATGTGTGGTTTTGGATGGCTCGGTAATTATAAATGTACATGTTTTGTTTTAATGCGTGGTTTTGGATGGCTCTGTATGTATCCATGAACATGTTGTTTGTTTTGAATGCGTGGTTTTGGATGGCTTTGTATGTAACCATGTACATGTCGTTTGATTTGAATGCGTGGTTTTGGATGGCTCGGTAATTATAAATGTACATGTTGTTTGTTTATAATGCGTGGTTTTAGATGGCTCTGTATTTATACATGTACATGTCGTTTGTTTTAAATGTGTGGTTTTGGATGGCTCTGTATTTATCAATGTAAATGTTGTTTGTTTTAAATGTGTGGTTTTGGATGGCTCTGTATTTATCCATATACATGTCGTTTGTTTTCAATGTGTGGTTTTGGATGGCTCTGTATTTATAAATGCAAATGTTGTTTGTTTTGAATGTGTGGTTTTGGATGGCTTTGTATTTATACATGCACATGTCGTTTGTTTTAAATGTGTGGTTTTGGACGGCTTTATATTTAATCCATGTACATGTCGTTTGTTTTGAATGTGTGGTTTTGGATGGCTCTGTATTTATAAATGTAAATGTTGTTGGTTTTGAATGTGTGGTTTTGGATGGCTCTGTATTGTGGTTTTGGACGGCTCTATATTTATCCATGTACATGTCATTTGTTTTGAATGCGTGGTTTTGGATGTTTATGTAGGTTTTGGATGGCTCTGTATGTATCCTTGTATATGCTATTCGTTTTGAATGCGGGGTTTTGGATGACTTCGTATATATCCATGTTCATGTTGTTTGTTTTGAATGTGTGATTTTGGATGGCTCTGTATATATCCATGTACATGTTGTTTGTTTTGAATGAGTGGTTTTAGATTGCTCGCTATTTATCCATGTGCTTGTTGTTTGTTATCAATTTGTGGTTTTGGCAGGCTCTCTATTTATACATGTACATGATGTTTGTTTTGAATGCGTGGTTTTGGATGGCCCTGTATATATCCATGTACATGTTGTTTGTTTTGAAAGTGTGGTTTTCGATGGCTCTGTATTTATACATGTACTTGTTGTTTGTTTCCAATGCTTGGTTTTGGATGGTCCTGTATTTATCCATGTACATGTTGTTTGTTTTGAATGCGTGGTTTTGGAGGTCTGTGTATATATCCATGTACAGGTTGTTAGTTTTGAATGCGTGGTTTTGGATGACTGTATATATGTATGTATATTTTGTTTGTTTTGAATGCGTGGTTTTGTATGGCTCTTTATTTATCCATGTACATGTTGTTTGTTTTCAATTTGTAGTTTTGGATGTATCTGTATTTATCTATGTACATGTTGTTTGTTTTGAAAGCATTGTTTTGGATGGCCAAGTATGTATCTATGTACATGTTGCGTGTTTTGAATCCGTGGTTTTGTATGGCTCTGTATTTATCCATGGGCATGTTGTTTGTTTTGAATGTATGGTTTTGGATGGCTCTGTATTTATCCTTGTACATGTTGTTTGTTTTGAATGCGGGGTTTTGGATGGCTATGTATTTATCCATGTACATGTTGTTTGTTTTGAATGTGTGGTTTTAGATGGTTCTGTATGTATCCATTTACATTTTGTTTGTTTTGAATGCGTGGTTTTGGATGGCACTGTATATATCCAAGTACATGTTGTTTGCTTTGAATGTTTGGTTTTGGATGGCTCTGTCGTATCCGTGTACATCTTGTTTGTTTTGAATGCGTGGTTTTGGATCGGTCTTTATTAATCCATGTACATGTTGTTTGATTTGAATGTGTGATTTTGGATGGCTATGTAAATATCCATGTACATGTTGTTTGTTTCGAATGAGTGGTTTTAGATTGCTCTGTATTTATACATGTACATGTTGTTTGTTTTGAATGCTTGGTTCGGATGGCTCTGTATGTATCCATGTACATGTTTTTGTTTTGAATGCGTGGTTTTGGATGGCTCTGTATATATCTATGTACATTTTGTTTGTTTTCAATGCGTGAATGCATGGTTTTGAATGGTTCTATATGTATCCATGTACATGTTGTTTGTTTTGAATGCGTGGTTTTGGATGGCACTGTATATATCCATGTACATGTTCTTTGTTTTGAATGTGTGGTTTTGGATGGCTCTGTCGGTATCCTTGTACATCTTGTTTGTTTTGAATGCGTGGTTTTGCATGGCTATGTATTAATCCATGTACATGTTGTGATTTTAGATTGCTCTGTATTTATTCATGTACATGGTTTTTGTTTTCAATTTGTGGTTTTGGATGGCTCTCTATTTATACTTGTACATGTTGTTTGTTTTGAATTCGTGGTTTTGGATGGCTCTGTATATGTCCATGTATATTTTGTTTATTTTGAATGCGTGGTTTTGGATGGCCCTGTATATATGCGTGTACGTGTTGTTTGTTTTGAATGTGTGGTTTTGGATGGCTCTGTATTTATACATGTACATGTTGCTTGTTTTGAATGCGTGGGTTTGGATGGCTCTGTATATATCTAAGTACATTTTGTTTGTTTTCAATGCGTGGTTTTGTATGGCTCTGTATTTGTACATTTACATGTTGTTTGTTTTGAATGCATCCTTTTGGATGGTTCTGTATATATCTATGTACATTTTGCTTGTTTTGAATGCGTAGATTTGAATGGCCCTGTATATATCCATGTACATGTTGTTTGTTTTGAATGCGTGGTTTTGAATGTCTCTGTACGTATCCATGTACATATTGTGTGTTTTGAATGCGTGGTTTTGGATGACTCTCTATTTATCCATGTACATGTTGTTTGTTTTGAATGCGTGGTTTTGGATGGCCCTGTATGTATCCATGTACATGTTGTTTGTGTTGAATGCTTGATTTTGGATGGCTCTGTATATATCCACATATGTTTTGATTGTTTTGAATGCGTGGTTTTGGATGGCTCTGCATATATCCATGTACATGTTGCTTGTTTTGAATGTGTGGTTTTGGATGGCCCTGTATATATCCATGTACATGTTGCTTGTTTTGAATGTGTGGTTTTGGATGGCTCTGTATTTATACATGTACATGTTGTTTGTTTTCAATTCTTGGTTTTGGATGGTCCTGTATTTATCAATGTACATGTTGCTTGAAAGTATGTTTTGATTGTTTTGAATGCGTGGTTTTGGATGGCTCTGCATATATCCATGTACATGTTGCTTGTTTTAAATGCGTGGTTTTGGATGGCTATGTATTTATCCATGTACATGTTGTTTGCTTTGAATGTGTGGTTTTGGATGGCTCTGTCGGTATCCTTGAACATCTTGTTGGTTTTGATTGCGTGGTTTTGGATGGCTCTGTTTATATCCATGTACAGGTTTTTTGTTTTGAATGCGTGGTTTTGGATGGCTCTGTATATATCTATGTACATTTTTTTGTTTTAAATGCGTGGTTTTGTATGGCTCTGTATTTATCGATGTACATGTTGTTTGTTTTCAATTTATAGTCTCGGATGGCTCTGTATATATCTATGTACATGATTTTGTTCTGAAAGCATGGTTTTGGATGGCCCTGTATGTATCAATGTACATGTTGTGTGTTTTGAATTCGTGGTTTTTTATGGCTCTGTTTTTATGCATGTGCATGTTGTTTCTTTTGAATGTGTGGTTTTGGATGGCTCTGTATTTATCCTTGTACATGTTGTTTGTATCTGAAAGCATGGTTTTGGATGGCCCTGTATGTATCTATGTACATGTTGTGTGTTTTGAATCCGTGGTTTTGGATGGCTCTGTATATATCCTTGTACATGTTGTTTGTTTTGAATGCGTGGTTTTGAATGGCTATGCATTTGTCCATGTATATGTTGTTTGTTATGATTGTGTGGATTTGGATGGTTCTATAAGTATCCACGTACATGTTGTTTGATTTGAATGTGTGATTTTGTATGGCTCTGTATATATCCATGTACATGTTGTTTGTTTCGAATTAGTGGTTTTAGATTGTTCTGTATTCATCCATGTACATGTTGTTTGTTTTCAATTTGTGGTTTTGGATGGCTCTGTATTTATATGTGTACATGTTGTTTGTTTTGAATTCGTGGTTTTGGATGGCTCTGTATATTCCATGTATAATTTTTTTATTTTGAATGCGTGATTTTGGATGGCCCTGTATATATTCATGTACATGTTGTTTGTTTCGAATGTGTGGTTTTTGATGGCTCTGTATTTATACATGTACATTTTGTTTGTTTTGAATGCTTGGTTTTGAATGGCTCTGTATGTATTCATGTACATGTTGTTTGTTTTGATTGCGTGGTTTTGGATGGCTCTGTATATATATACGTACATTTTGTTTGTTTTCAATGCGTGGTTTTGTATGGCTTTGTATTTATACATTTACATGTTGTTTGTTTTGAATGCATGATTTTGGATGGTTCTCTATATATCCATGTACATTTTGTTTGTTTTGAAGTCGTGGTTTTGGATGGTTCTGTATATATACATGTACATGTTGTTTGTCTTGAATGCGGGGTTTCGAATGTCTCTGTGTGTATCCATGTACATTTTGCTTGTTTTGAATGCGTGGTTTTGGATGGCTCTGTATTTATCCATGTACATGTTGTTTGTTTTAATGCGAGGTTTTGGATGGCCCTGTATGTAGCCATGTACATGTTGTTTGTGTTGAATGCGTGGTTTTTTATGGCTCTTTATTGATCCATATACATATTGTTTCTTTTGAATGCGTGGTTTTGTATGGCTCTGTATTTGTCCATGGACATGTTGTTTGTGTTGAATGCGTTGTTTTTGGATGGCTCTGTATTTATACATGTACATGTTGTTTGTTTTAAATGCGTGGTTTTGGATGGCCCTATATGTATTCATGTGCATGTTGTTTGTGTTCAATGCGTGGTTTTGTATGGCACATTATTGATCCATATACATGTTTTTTGTGTTGAATGCGTGGTTTTGTATGGTTCTTTATGTATCCATACACATGTTGTTTGTTTTGAATGCGTGGTTTTGGATGGCACTTTATGTATCCATGTACATGTTGTTTGTGTTGAATGCGTGGTTTGATATGGCTCTTAATTGATCCATAAACATCTTGTTTCTTTTGAATGCGTTGTTTTGTATGGCTCTGTATTCATCCATGTACATGTTGTTAGTTTTAATTCATGGATTTGGAATTCCCTGTATATATCCATGTACATGTTGTTTGTTTTGAATGCGTGGATTCGCATGGCTCTTTATATATCCGTGTATATGTTGTTTGTTTTGATTGCGTGGTTTCGGATGGCTCTGTATATATCCATGTACATGTTGTTTGTTTGAATGCGTGATTTAGGGAGGCTCTATATTTATCCATGTACATGTTGTTTGTTGAAAAGGCACAACCCAGGGAGCCATGTTGTTTAGTTTCACTGGGCTATTGAAACCGTTTCAGAGGAGTTTTCATGTTTCGTTTAGTTTACCAATCAATTAGTTAGCCCTAAGTAAGCTATGGACAGCTTCGTTTTTAAGATAGGAGGCAAACCCAGCCTGCGGAAATGACATACACATGTTGCATCTTACATTACTATTTTATAAAGCTCTAAGTAATTTGCTAGCATTAAGTTAGGGACACTTTGTTTCTAAGATACGAGGCAAATTCAGTCATGCAGAGCTTACATTTTCTATATAGGAATGCAAATTTGGCAGCCATATTGAATCGGCGGCCGGCAACAATAAACACCACTCAAGGATCATTGTTATCCAGTTTCATTCAACTATTGAATTGTAAAAGATATCAGAGTTGTATTTGTTGATACAGGTATCTTTGTAATCTTGGCGTTTCTGTGGCGACCATCATGACAATTTGACAAAAACGAAAACAAACGTTCATGAAATTTGCTAAGTATGGGATAGAGGCTATGAAGAGAAATCTTCACCATTAAGAAATCGAAAGGGAGGGAGTGTAGCGACCGACCGCGGTTTCTTAACGGTGAAGATTTTTCTTCATAGACACTATTTGCCATTATTTGAAAATCTGAGGCAAATGACTGGTTGAAAAGTAGGGTAAACTCTAAGCACTGAACAAACTGATTCAGAGGAGATATGGTTTGAACATTTATTTATTTCCGATTATTTTGTATATCTCTTGGCAACAACAGTATCTGAATGGGAAGCGATCAAGTATAATTTTGACAAAGATTTATATAAATATTGACAGCGGATTTAGAGAAGATATTGCCTATATACCATTATATTCTATACAACTCAATGTAAAATTAATGTTTCAGGGACAACCAGGACCGTGATAAAAGACAATCCAATCAGCATGCAAGTGATGTTTTATTATAAATGAATATGCAATTTCAGCGGCAATGTCGCTTGACGTTTCTATCATTTCAGTTTATTTTAGTAACATTGTCCATCTTGGATTGCAAGCAGTTACACACACCAATCTGAAAGGGCGCGATCCGAGAAACATTAGTGTCCAGTGTCATATATCATATGTATATACTGGTGACAAAATATACACCCGTATAAACACGTATAATTAATATCCATTAAAGGGAAATGCACTTGAATTTAATTAAAATTCATTACATGACAGTCGTTATGGGCAGGCTTCACTACACAAATTAGAAAGCATCAAATCACGAATATTGAATATATTCAATTAGCTGCATTTAGACAAATCTGGTTTTGAATCAGTTTTAATCATCGCATTATAACACTTAAAACTATTAGACGGAATATCAAAACAGAACATTCAAACATACGGTATTTTCCAAAATAATATAAATCGTTATATCGCAGATAATTAATTACCCGCTACGGGGCGATGCATTTAAAAAGAAACTTAAGTCAATTTGTGTGATGCAGCATAACCTACACAACAACTCAAAATCAGATAGTCCTTTGATATCTGGATATAGATAGACGCTTATCAGCGATACAAACAAGAAAACAAAGTATATCACGAATAAAGGACTCGGTTAATCCCATCGTGCTACGTTAATATTTTATTGTTTCTATCGTTTTAGGAAATATAGATATAAAAATCGAACAGAAAAAGAAGCATTCAAGGACGACAGTCAACCACAAACACACACAGAAACAAAGAACAAATTTAAAATGAATAAAAGGCCAAATAAGACATCACAAATACAAAGGTGTTGCCAATAGGGCTACCACCTTGGAACGGTTAGTGGCAAAGAGGCCGCTGGGGGTTTAAACCAGGTTCTAGGGTGAACCAAACCTCACACTTACCCTACTGTCAACCAGATAAAACGGGACAGTGTAAATAAAGAAATCCCCGCCATGAACTATTCTCTAAGCAACAAGGCAACATTAATAGGCGATATAAGTAAAACAAAAAGATGCTCGTGTATCCTCGACCTCTTAGTTTACGACCACTTAACGGCAGTTAGCTATGCAACTAAATAAAATGATCAAACTGCAACAAAAACTACCCCGACTTTGATTACATTTTGTTTATTTTCCATCCGATAACTTTTGTAAATGGATGACCTCAACTTGTTTGTTTCCAGGGAACGACAAGTTTTTCCGATCACCTTATTTATTATAGCTTTTATCCCGAGATGCAGTATTTTCATACGGGCAATTTTATGCAAATGTGTTGACCTAAATTCACACTAGCTGGCAGCGTAGAAAACAATTAAAAAATATCAACCATTTTTTAATTTAACAAGAAGAAACAAACCCGTACTTATTTTCTATGAAAACAATATAACTAAATGTCTACCCTCATCACCGTAAAATCGATGTATTTGTCCACGCACGAAAACAACGTGCGAACGTTTTATTTTAAGTGTGACATTGATACAAAAAACGTGACAGCAAAGACATTGTATTCGCACCAAACCTCTACAGTATACACACAAAGACAACCAGTTAACAAATGATTATGCTGCCGGCGAAGACAGACGATTGAGTTGTAGACATGTAGACAATTAAAACAAAATCAACATATATTGAGATGTGTCTATCAACTAAGTATTTTTCACGTACAATATAGGTTTTTATTGGTACCATTGCAGTATATTACACATGGATCTGTGTAAATTATGATGTTAGTAGCATAAGGCGGTTTGGAAGAAAATAGTTTATATGGTAAATTCAACATCTAAATATGAGCATGTGCGTGGGCAAACATTTTAATAGTCCGATTATAACGGATTTATATTTGATCATGACTGGATCATTCAGATTGTAGCTATATTGTGTTCAAAATATTAAATATTTCTTGGCAGATTTATTTACAGTAATAGGTTTGATAAACTAATATAAATAGGTTCAAGTGATTTAAACACATTATGTATTATCTAATAAAAGGTATAAATGAGCAAAGAATGAATTACAATACATGATTATTTGACTAAGTGTTTAGTAAGCGTTTTGTGAAAACATTGTAGCAAGATACCGGGTGAAGAGGGTGGTTTATGTCTTATATTGAAGAACAGAAGCTAAATACACGTGACTATGATACGGAGTATTGACGAAGTGCAATGGAATAGTAGTAGAAAGTGTGACTGACGAGTGTACATATGTTGATGGACGTATTTCACAATCTTTATTGTTTTCGTTGATGATTTGTGTGTTGCTTACAGGCCACCGATTGTGAACCCTATTAAAGGTCCATATATAATATTAGTAATGATGAACAAATATAGGACACATCGAATAGTAAATACACTTTATAACGGGTTGTCTTTGCTCTACAAGTATTAAGGTGCATATCGACACATCTGCATCATGTGTCTCAATCATAAATTTATATTGCTTCCATTGTCTCCACGTTACATGCAAGTATGTACATAGGATACTTATTACAAAGGCTATACTATATACGCCTATGCATTTATGAATTGAGTATGTTACTTTCTCTCAGTTTTATTAAAAACATGTGAACCAAGTAGAGGCTATGCGAATTAAGATGTATGTATGAATCTGTATTTGTTGTATTTTCAGCAATGCTGATGTTTATGAAAGAATGTTTTTTTTCTATATGACAAAATGTTGGTCTTTCGAAAATAACCTATATGTGTGTGCAAATATTGGTTAACTAGCTTGTTACATAAAACTATTATCATGTTGATCATTTCTGTACTGCTGTGTACGTTTTCAGTATCTTTTTCTAAATTAAATCAGTTAAACACATTGTTGATGGATAAGAATGTACGCGTGAAAATCTGATGTTTTGCTGAATATATATAGTAGTGGTGTTAAGGCAACGAGAGAGGTTTCTTTAATATATGTCGCTGATGTAGACAATGGTTTATTATTTAGTGTCAGCTAAAAAATGTATCTGCTTGTTAAATTAAAAACAGCATATCTTGGTAAATATATTTATACTTGGAATATAGCTCATGAGGAACGTTTAAGTTAATATGGGTTCTTTCTAATATATTTAGCAATGTGTTATATGACCATGTATCAATACTTAATATGTTCGGCTATTGTCAACTTTGGAACTGCTGTTTATAAATAATAGTGAAGAGTTATCTAAAAATATATTACTCTTCTAGGTAGCATACATATATTATTTATGATTTAAATTACCCCTGTTGTAATCCGTAAAGTTGGATACGACGAATGTGTTTTTTTTTAATATTTTGGCAGGTGCCGCTCTATGTTTATATATATATATATATATATATATATTCAATTATCATCCTTTGTAAAAAATAAAAAAAAAAAAGAGAAAAATTCCGATTACACCAACCATGCTTCTTCTAAATACTACTATATTATCCTCTTTCTTCTTATATTTCCTTGAGTTTGGTAGGGAGGGTCTTGTACAAACCATGGTATCATCCAATAATGACATTTAAAATAATATCATATAATGTTAAGGGCATAGGCAACAAGAAAAAACGTAACGAAATTTTCCAGTGGATTAAGGATAGCAGAGCCGATATTTGTTTTTTACAAGAAACACATTTTAGAGAAAATTTGAAAGAATTATGGGAAAGTGAATGGGACGGAAAAACGTATTTTAGCGGTCAAAGCACAAATAGCGAGGGAATAGGTATATTATTCGATAAAAACTTAGACGTTAATATCTTAAATTCAACGGAAATAGTTATAGGTAGGCTGTTTGCAATAGATATAAACATAAACGGAAAAGACATAACTTTAATAAATGTTTATGGATTGAATAACGATGACCCAGTTTTATTTAATAAAATAGAAACACACCTTCAACATAATGAGGATAAAAATGTTATTATAGGAGGCGATTTTAATTTAGTCTTAGACCCAACTATGGATAAAAAGGGGGGAAATATTGATACGCATAAAAAATGTCGCGCAAAACTATTACATATGATTGACTCGTATGAATTGAATGATGTATGGAGAATTTTTAACCCTACAAAACAAACATATAGTTGGCATTCAAATGCACGACCGACAGTTTTCTGCCGACTAGATTATTTTTTAATTTCAAGCAATCTTATGAATTGCATTACTCGAGCAGACATTCGAAGTAGCTATAAATCTGATCACTCAATATCTAGCATTAATATACAACTGCAAGATACACCAAGGGGTCCTGGATACTTTAAACTGAACTCAAGTTTATTACTCGATAATGAATATCAAACAAAATTAAAACGTGGAATAAATGAAACTTTAGAATTTAATAAAGAGGCAAACCCAAACACTATATGGGAACTGGTTAAAGGTACTATCAGAAATAACACTATTCAATATGCAACAAAAAAAAAGAAATTAGAGCATGAAAGCTGTAAACAAATTCAAAGTGAAATTGAAGAGTTAGAACACAAATATTCAGAACTCAACGAAACCCAAATTTTAGAACAAATAAATACAAAACGAGAGGAATTAAATAAGTTTTATGAAAAGAAGACAAATGGAATAAAAACTAGAATAAAGGCACAGTATTTAGAAAGTGGAGAAAAAATGTTAAACTACTTATGAGTCTTGAAAAACACAGAGCAGAAAGAAAAGTGATGAACAGATTAAACATAGATGGACAAGTACTTACTGGTCAAAAAGATATAGTAAATGCAGAACGTCAATATTTTGAAAACTTTTATCAAAAAAGGGAGCAAGTAAAACCGAATTTCAATTTTATTCAAAATAATGTTTGTAAATTATCAACTATGGAGACAAATCTTACTGTGAAGGCATTATAACGGAAGAAGAATGTAAAACCGCAATAAAAGATATGAAAAATGGGAAAAGTCCGGGTTCAGATGGGATTTGTGTTGAGTTCTATAAATTATTTTGGTCTGAAATAAAATACAGTCTTATACATACATTAAAATATTCGTTTGAAAACGGAAATTTAACGGAACTTCAGAAACAAGGTTTAATAAACTTAATAAACTTAATACCTAAATGAAATAAAGACTTAACTAGCATCTCGAACTGGAGACCAATACCATTATTAAACGTTGACTATAAAATAGCAACAAAGGTTATCGCAAATAGATTAAAAAAAGTTCTATTTAAGATAATTCATAATAGCCAGACTGGTTTTATTAAAGGAAGCTACATAGGAGAAAATATAAGATTATTGTTCGATATTATTGAATATTTGGAAGAAAGGGAGCTTCCTGGCATACTGTTTTTTGCTGACTTTGATATACTCAGTTTTAGAATTTTTTAACTTTGGTCCTATGTTTATACAATGGATCAAGTTATTTTACAGTAATGCAAAAAGTGCTATTATAAACAATGGCTACATGTCAGAATTATTTAATGTGAGAAGAGGTGTACGACAAGGCTGCCCACTTTCTCCTTATATATTTATTTTAGCAATTGAAATACTTTCAATATCCATACGTAACGATACAGATATTGCAGGTATAAAAGTAAATGATTAAGAGATAAAACACACAATGTTTGCTGATGACGCGACCATTTTACTAAACGGGTCTGAAAAAGGTTACAACGCTATGCTAAACGTTTATGAAGAGTTTGAACATATATCCGGCCTAAAATTAAATCTCAACAAATGTGTAACATTAAGAGCAGGAACACTTAGAACGCAACATGACTTAATTTATAGTAGAAAAAAATGTATAAAATGGACATCTGAATCGGCAAAGGCACTTGGCATAACTTTTCATGCAAAAACAGCGAACATGTTTGAAATTAACTATACAGATAGATTAAAACAATTTTACAATAGTATGGATCAATGGAAAAGGCGTAAACTATCACAATAGGAAACATCACTGTTTTAAAATCTATTATTATTCCAAAATTAACGTACCTTTTTTCACAATTCCAAATCCACCAGAGTACATACTAAAAGAACTAAATCAAAAATGTTGTTTTCAATTCATTTGGAATTCAAAAAGAGATAAAGTCAAAAGGAGAGAAAAGATAAAACAATATGAAGATGGTGGTTTGAAAATGATAGATATACGAATATACTTAACCTCCATTAAAGCATCATGGGTAAAAAGAATAATAGACCCAAATAATAACGGAGCGTGGAAAATATTGTACATGAAAGAACTCGAACGCTGTGGGAATTTAATTTTCAACTGTAATATAAATGTAACAGATATTATGAGCTTTAAATTTAAAAACACATTTTTAAATGACATTTTGAAGGCGTGGTGTACGGCTAATTTTACAAAAAGTCCAAAACATATAAATGAACAAATATTGTGGAACAATAGCAATATAAAACACAATGGTAGACCCTAAATATATCTTTATTGGATACAGAAACAGAGTGTATGCATCCATGATATATATAATACAACTGATAGAAAACTAAAAACATTTAATTCAATCCAAAATGATTTTGACATACCTGCAACAGAATTTTTAAAATACCACCAACTTATATCTTCAATACCAAAGCAATGGTTGCAAGAACTCAACGTAGAAAATGTCAACATACTTAAACAAAAAAAACGTTATGCGAATGCATTATGGGAAAGCCTTCAAACTCAGTCAATAGATATCTCACAAAAGTTCAAATGGATAATTTAAAAGATGACACAAAATCGAAATCCCAAATTAAGTGGGAAAATATATGTTCACATACTGCTATGAATTGGAGGTACATTTATAGAAACATATTTAGATGTAGTAAAGATAATAATTTACAAATGTTTCAGTACAATTTTATATATAGGAATATTGCCACAAATAATTTTTTATATAAATGCCAACTTGCCGTTTCAAGCATTTGCACATTCTGTAATATGGAAATCGAGACTTTAGACCATCTATTCTGGGAATGTATGTGGACGCAACATTTCTGGAATGAATGCCGTTTATGGATGGAGATAACAGACATGATTACCGAATTGAATAAATATAATATTTACTTTGGAGAACGAGATAAAATATTCACTTACATAACCATGTTGGGTAAACAATTCATATATAAATGTAAGTATAAAGATGAGATACCGAAATTTGAAGCGTTCTTAAGAAAACTGAACAATAGGATTAATATAGAAATGTACACTGCCCTTAAAAATCATACTCTTAATAAAGTTGAAGAAACTTGGAGAAAACTATTAACAACACGTGGGCTGGCCAACGATGCTCTCTAGCAAACTCATTATCTATTATCTTACACTATTCCCTTCTAATACTACCTTTTTTTCCTTTCCTTCCTATTACACCTCTTAAAATATAGTCATACAATATATTTATTATGATTTAAACAGTGTTGTGCAATTTCACTGTTATGTGCTGTTTAAATTTGTGTTGTAATTGTTTTTTAATGTAATGTTGTATGCAAAAAAAGAATTAAAAAAAAAAAAATAAAAAAAAATAAAAAAATCGATTTTTTTCAATACTGTTGAGCATTAAAATGATTGCCTTCTGCTGTTTTCAAAACATGTCCGTCTGCTTGTCAGGAATTTAGGTCACATGTCACGCAGGAAATATACTAACATAACAATTACCAGATGTTTTTAACACAAACACCGATATTGCTTCATGGTTTATTCAGGTACCCCACCCTTGATATAACCCACTTACTACTTCTGATTTTACGAGTAAATAAAACTTGTTGATGTCTGATGAAAGGCGAAGGATTAAATCATCATTGCATCATAAAATATTTTATTTTGTGTAAGTTTGCTTTAAAATGGGATACATTTAATGACGAAAACACTGGTAACGAGATCAACTATCCATAGGAAAATTAATTATAGCCTTAAAAAACCTTACTATTTGCAAATGTTGTCTGTTGTTGTTTAGAACTATTCATTTAGCAGACGATCATGAAATATGATGACGAAATTTGAAAAATAAACGTGCGCAGACGTAATTTCCGCCGTCGGTCGAAATCACATGGTGGTCGAAAACAGATAGAAAGACATATATAAATACAAAAAAAAACAATAGCCTAGAAAGCCACAAAGAAGGTACCCCTTGACTTGGCAGAAGCCAGAGCAACAAGAAAATAAACCATTGAGGGCACGACAACACAAGACTTCAGACAAACATCAAAAGTCACCGTCCTTTTGGGCTTTAGGTAGACGTCCTCATAGGGTCCACAGCCTGTATGGTCATCGAACAATCAAAGAGGAAAGCATAGTGGCGAACTGTAAATGGGTCCACCACCAAGCATGCAATGCGTTGCTTAATGATAGGATCAAAACGTCTTTTAAATCGAGAAAAGAAGCGTTAGTATCAGATATATAAGCTTTGTTAAGTTGAAGTTCATTAGGGTATTCATTATTAACCATAGTAGAAAGTAAAAGGTTGTCAATGTTCAATATGTCATCCAGATACCTAGAGAAAGGCTTCAATAACATCTGTTTGGGTATCTGGTGAAAGACTCAACATGAAATCTCTTTCATAGCAATATAAAAACAAATCTGTGACAAGGGGTGCATAGTTCGTACCCATAGGGATATCAACAATTTGTCTATAAACGGTCGTTCCATACCTGTCGAAAATAGTATCTAATAGAAAGATGAGTATACACATAGTGTTATTGTCTAAAACGGCCGTTACTAAAAACGCTTTAATGTTATTACAGGCCAAAAATGTAGATTTTTCCCTAAAGAATGTTTTTTGAATAAGAGCAATTAGATTATCTTTGATAAGGTGATGTCGTAAGGTTGTATATAGTGTAGAGAATTCATAAGTTCTTATAGATGAAACTGTAAGTTTATTGCAAATTTTATCAAGAACGTCTCTTGAATATGTAATAGACCAAACCAAATTAATCCCAGAGTTTTCATAAGATTTAGCACAGTATTGTTTAATGTGATCTTTAAGATCATTAAGACAATAAGTTAAAAGTTTGGAGATGTTTGTGGTGGTGAAGGCACTAGTATTCGAAATAAAGCGGGCCTTATACGGATTTGTATGTAATTTGGGAATCCAGTACATAGTTGACAGTTTGTTCTTTTCGTCTACCCCGGCCTTGAAAGTAGTGCACCGAGTGATATGTGTGGAAACAACATCATATTCGGTAGATTGAACTGGAGTATACGAATAAGTTCTACCGAGTTTCAGAGATAGAACATTGACGTAATGTAGGCATCAAACAATAATTACATTATTAGCTGCTTTATCAGCAGGAACTCCCGATTTTAAATTACGAAAGGAAAACCTATGTCTCGGAGGAAGTAAAGAGGGGTTATAATTATAAAAGTTAATACGTGTATCTATAATTTTGAAAATTGACTTTTTCCAAGTCGAAAGAGAGTTTGGGTCCGCATGTTCTCTACCACACCATTTTATACTAAAATCCTCAATGGATTGGGCGATCTGATCACGACAGGCATTAAAATAGATAGTTGAAGGTAATCTATACATAGGACATTTCGAAAACAGATGCCGAATACGTTTATCAACAATATCAAAATTACCAGTGATGACATGACCTGCTGGAGCATAGCAACATTTTGAAGTGTTACATTCACATTCCTTAGGATAATTACTATATCAAGGTCAGAAACTATTTTGTTGAAGTTGAAAATAATATTTCTAATAGGTTTTTTATACTTATAACAAATTACAGGACTTTCGGATTGATGAAAATTTAGGGATAGAATATCTCGAAAAATACTAGGCATGTCAATGAAACCAATACCTTTATTAATATATAGTATTTTTAGAAAATGCCTGACGTGGTCAGACTCCTTGTCAATATGGGGTCGGAGAACATGTTGTGTGTAGCTTTGAAATATGGAAGCAGTTTTATACAAGGGATCTGTACGAATGACACTTTTTTCTGCTTCCTCGTCGATCAACTTTTAATGAAGAAATGGACAAAGAGGTAAGTCGTGAAAGCAAATAGTATGTTAATCTGCGACTGAAATAATTACACGCATTTACGTTTGATGTTACCATTACGCCTACGAACATGAGACCTAGAGTTACGCGTTCGAATAGAAAATATAGAAAAAATGTCAATATTTGGATCTTTTGAAATATTTCCTTGATGATAAACATTGTCATTAAAGCCGAGTGGATATGGTGTCTGCAAGTTTTTCATCCACTTAAGTTCTGCAATACTACCAGCTTTAATTTTGAAGCTTTTTGTAGCATTATTATCATAAATTATATATTCAACCGGTTGAACAGTAACGTTACTAAAAGTATGACCCGACTAACGAAAGTGTTGGTACAAGTATTTAATTTTTTAGAATTACCTGCATTATATTTATGTTCACGAAATCGAACTTTTAAAGATCGACCTGTTTGTCCAACATATTGTATACCGCAACGTGGTGCATTTCAAGTCAAAACATAAATGACGTGAGTGTACGTCAATCAACATTTGAAGCTAGACATACATTAAACATTCTACCATTAACAGCTGATTTAATGGTAATAATAGCAAGAGAAATAAATTGCAACAACTGCACATCTTAGCATTGCACTTATTAAAAGAGGGAAACACCCTGCGTCTTGAATGAACTGAACGATTTCTGAAAGGAGACTTTATATGGTATTTTCTCAAAACAGGTGATCCTAGAGGAGTAACTGAAACTTTTGAGCCATTAATATGTATTTAATTAAATCATATGCATATGATTTGAATTAGTCTATAGAATAATTGCTTAATTAAAAATACAATTATGTGTGTTTGCATTCTATCTTAAGTTATGACTGACAATTTTAAGAATATATTTCTCTAGTTATAGTACTATATATTAAAAATATGTCGCATATCTTTCATGATCTATAAACAAATTTTATTAGATTTATTCACAGTTCCAAAACATAATTGTTACAGGAACTAACCAAGCCAATAATTGTTTCGCATTTTGTTTGCAAAGATAAAGCGTTCTGTTACTAATACCACAACAGCATATTTAACATTGTGTTTAATTAAAGAAAGAAAGTCTGTGTCATTAACAATTGGCGCGACTAACCCCGCGAACCGATACGATAGCTTACTCTAACACCTACATCATGTGGAAATAATAACTTGTTGTAGTCCGAATTATATTATACTTCATAACGTAACTTCGAATAACAAATATATTTTCACATTTAGAAAGGTATTTAGGGTATGAAAACGGACAAAGGATTTAACTAGAATATTTGAACATTTAATTTATCACTTGTAATTGTAAACTAGTGTGTTTGCAGTCGCAATTGCGACATTTAAAAGAGCATTACCTTCTTTACAAGTGTCTCCAACGTAGCCAGGAGCACATCCACGTAGACAACGACCATCATCCTTCTGACAGACGTCTTTATCTTGACAATGTCCACAGCTGTTGACACATTGATGACCATAACGACCATCATCACAAGCTACATAGAACATACAATTGCATTCTTGATAAATAAAGAATAACAAACAAAATATCATTACCGTTCATGAACAGTTTCAATCAAACGAGACTGCAGTATTTTTTTGTGTTCGGCGATTTCCAAGTTTCTCCTTAAAATAGTTTGATAGTGGACCTTTGAAAACGGCCGAACACGATACATACGAAATATTGCAGTCTCGGTTTGATTGAGTCTGTTCAAGAACGGTAGTGAAATATGCCTGCTACCGCTCACGCCCCCTAGCCCCGTGTTGGGCAGAACGCAGTATTCATAAACTCAAAAGTACAGAATTTTAACCATCCCGAAGATGGCATGCAAGCGACCTTTATACTTATTACACCCCCATGTCCAGAGGCGTATGGTCCCAGTATATAACAACATTATATGCCCGAAGAGCGAAATAAACAAAATGGAATTTAGTTGGGAGCAGCGGTTATTAAGCCTGCGCATCACAAGTAACTGCCTAAAGACTAAATTAAAAAGCAGACAACATATTCTATGGATGGTTAAACAATACACATAGCCTTTATCGGCCGGATTAGTGGATCGAGTAAGCAAACAAAAGCAATTGAAAATGTACCACCGATAACTAAATATAAGTATCAGGCTCAGCGTTCTCCAAAGATCGAATGAATAACAGTCCTGAAAAGTTTCATGCTCTTTTTATAGAGCGTTATTATTCAAGAATATATAAATTCAGATAACTATTACTGTGTATAGAAGCATTAGAACGCTCTATTACTGAGATTATGTTTGACTTAATTCAGGATTCCATATACAGTATATACGAGTAGTGCACAATGAAGCGTAAATTTTCCCTCTCCCTCTTGTATGGACATAGTAAATGGTGAATTCCATTTTCGGTATAAGTTTTTGAAGCGATATGAAATACGTTTTGTTCTAATAAAATTCCAAGGAAAATTTGTATGAGTTTTTTATATTGTGCATAAACCTGATTTAGACCTCACTGATCAAAACTTTAAAAATCGGGAGGCGTTTAATTAAAGTAATGTATTACTGGAAGAGCCTGACGTCATAGCATTTCATTTCCGTTTGTATGCGACCATTCTTTCATTTTATTTCATTTTGTGCAGGGAGAGTGCTGTTGAAGTTGTGCAGTTATGCCTATACAATTTTTCGCAAGTAGAATATGTGCAGAAAATTTACACGCTCGACTGTCATACGTGTCAATAAAGTTAGCACACATTTTCGGTTTACCATTTTATACTAAACTCCTCAATGGATAGGGCGATCTGACCACAACAGGCATTAAAATCGATAGTTGAAGGTAATCTATACTTAGGACCTTTCGAAAACAGATGCGGAATACGTTTATCAACAAAATCAAAATTACTAGTGATGACATGACCTGCTGGAGCATAGGAAAATTTTGATATGTTACATTCACATTACTTAGGAGTGTTATTTACTATATCAAGGTCAGAAACTATTTTCTTGTAGATGAAAATAATATTTATAATAAGTTTTTTATACTTATAACAAATTACAGGACTTTCGGATTTTTGAAATATTTAGGGATAGAATCAACTACATTATTATCTCGAAAAATACTAGGCATGTCAAGGAAACCAATAACTTTATTAAGATATAGTATTTTTAAAAAAATGCCTGACGTGATCAGACTCCTTGTCACTATGGGGTCGGAGAACATGATGGTTGTAGCTTTGATTTGTGGAAGCAGTGTTATGCAAGGGATCTGTACGAATGCAAATTGTGTCCGCTTCCTCGTCGATCAACTTAAGTGAAGAAATGGACAAAGAGGTAAGTCGTGAAAGCAAATAATAGGTAAATCAGCGACTGAAATAATTACACGCGATTTACGTTTGATGTTACCATTACGCCTACGACCATGAGACCTAGAATTACGCTTTCGAATAGAAAATATAGAAAAAATGTCAATATTTGGATCTTTTGAAATATTTCCTTAATGATAAGTATTGTCATTAAAGCCGAGTGGATATGGTGCCTGCACGTTTTTCATCCACTTAAGTTCTGCAATATATCTAGCTTTTATTTTAAAGTTTTTAGTAGTATCATTTTCATAAATTATATATTCAACCGGTTGAACAGTAACGTTACTAAAAGTATGACCTGACTGACGAAAGTGTTGGTACAAGTATTTTTTTAACTTTTTAGGATTACCTGCATTATATTTATGTTCACTAAATCGAACTTTTAAAGTTCGACCTGTTTGTCCACCATACTGTATACCGCAACGTGGTGCATTTCAAGTCAAAACATAAATGACGTGAGATGTACGTCATTCAACATTTGAAGCTAGACATACATTAAACATTCTACCATTAACAGCTGATTTAATGGTGGACTAGCAAGATAAATAAATTGCAACAACTGCACCTCTTAGCATTGCACTTATTAATAGAGGGAAACTGAACGATTTCTGAAAGTAGATTTTATATGGTATTTCCTCAAAACAGGTGATCCTAGAGGAGTAACTGAAACTTTTGAGCCGTTATTAAAAATCCTGATAATATTGTTAGAAGGTACATGAAACGAGGTTGCCGAATGAAGATTTAAAGGTGTAAGGCGTACATAAGGAAGCAACGTAACAAGTTGTCAAAATATGAACTTACTTTAATTGCTTAATTAAAAAATACAATTATGTGTGTTTGAATTCTATGTTAAGTTATGATTGGCAATTTTAAGAATATATTTCTCTAGTTGTAGTATTATATATTAAAAATATGTCGCATATATGTTACCCTCATGATCTATAAACAAGTTTTATTTGATTTGTTTCCTTCTGACACTTTTCACAGTTCCACAACATAATTGTTAAAGGAACTAACCCCGCCAATAATTGTTTCGCATTTTGTTTGCAAACATAAAGCGTTCTGTTACTAACTACAATAGCTTATTCTAACACCTACATCATGTGGGAATAATAACTTGTTGTAGTCCGAATTATATTATACTTCATAACGTCACTTCGAATAACAAATATATTTTCACATTTAGAAAGGTATTTAGGGTATGAAAACGGACAAAGGATTTAACTAGAATATTTGAACATTTAATGTATCACTTGTAATTGTAAACTAGTGTGTTTACAGTCGAAATTGCGACATTTAAAAGAGCATTACCTTCTTTACAAGTGTCTCCAACATAGCCAGGAGCACATCCACGTAGACAACGACCATCATCCTTCTGACAGACGTCTTTATCTTGACAATGTCCACAGCTGTTGACACATGGATGACCATAACAGGCTACATAGAACATACAATTGCATTGATAATATAAAGAATAACAAACAAAATGTCATTACCGTTCATGAACAGTTTCAATCAAACGAGACTGCAGTATTTTTTTGTGTTCGGCGATTTCCAAGTTTCTCCTTAAAAGTTTCATACTCTTTTCATAGAGTTTTATTATTCATGAATATATAAATTCAGATACCTATTACTGTTTACGGTATAAGTAAATATTTGTATATGTAATAAGGATTACATATACAGTATATAGTGCACAATGAAGCGTAAATGTGCCCTCTCCCTCGTGTATGGACATAGTAAATGGTGAATTTCATTTTCGGTATACGTTTTTGAAGCGATATGTTCTAATAAAATTCCAAGAAAAATTTGTATGAGTTTTTTATATTGTGCATAAACCTGATTAATACCTGAATGTTCTAAACGTTAAAAATCGGGAGGCGTTTCATTAAAGTAATGTATTACTGGAAGAGCCTGACGTCATAGCATTCCATTTCCGTTTGGACATATTGGATGCGGCCATTCTTCCATTTTGTTTCATTTTGTGAAGGAAGAGTGCTGTTGAAGTTGTGCAGTTAGGCCTATACAATTTATCGCAAGTAGTATATGTGGCGAAAGTTTACACTCTCGACTGTCATACGTGTCAATAAAGTTAGCACACATTTTCAGTTTATTAATGGTTTGTGTATTGTTTGTGTTTTCACGGATCAGTTTGACCTACATAAAATGTAAACAATAGTTTGTTACATGTTACATGTTACTCTCAGTAAATAATATACAAACTTAGGAAGAAGAAGCGTGGTAATTATTGTAATAATTTTATTCCGAAGCTTGAAACAATACAGAGCTCTAGTCCCAAACGATTTGGAAGGACCAAAATCGGACTCATGTTTTGAGCCACATGTCTAGAATTCTTACTTTGAGACACTAGTCTTGGTCAAAGAAGACCAAAACGAAGAAGTGAAACATTTTGTTGATTCTTGATGCCATGCAGACATTGTCTACTAATCCAAAAAACGATATATTGGTAAAGTTTTTAGATGATAATCTATGTATACATGAACTGAACATCTGACCATATAGTTAAGCTTAAAACTATCATAAATAACCAATTTTATAAATCGAAAGAGTTGTATTTTAGTTTGTTTGACCTTAGAAAGGCCTTTGACTCAGTAATACGACCAACACTATTCATTAAATTGATGAAAAGTGGTGTAGGTGGTAACCTTTCGTCGCTTTTAAAAAGTATGTATAATGTAAATATTAGAGAAGTAAGAATTGGATCAGATGACGGACTTACCGACTCCTTTTTGGCACATGTTGGTGTATACCAAGGGGATAATTTAAGTCCAAACTTGTTCAATCTGTTTATAGATGACATTGTTAACTTTGATGAAACATGTAGCCCAGTCCAGCTTGGCGATAAAAGATCAGTTGCTTTATATAATTTCGTTATCAGAGACATCCAAAGGGCTTCAAAAATGTCTCGACAATGCATTTGCGTTTTGTCAGGAATGGTGTCTAGATATTAACTACGATAAGTCTAAAATTTTAAATTTTAATAAAGGAGGTAGATTTTATGATGAAAGATTACGTGTAAACAATGTTATATTAGAATCAGTCCGCCAGTATAAATAATCAAGTATTTTGTTTAGTGTTAATGGTAGTTTCAATAATGCTTTAAATGGTTTGCAAAAAAGAGGCATGAAGACATATTTTAAACTTTGTTCTATTTTTAAATCATTACCAGTTAAAATTAATCAATATAATCATATTTTTGACCATACTGTAACACCTGTCTTATTATATGCTTCTGAAATAATGGGAATGTTTGATTTTAAAAGCAGAATTAAAAAATACCTAAAACTTTGCTTCTTATATTTACACTAAATCACCGCTTGAGAAAGTAAATGTTAATTGTGCAAGTATTCTCTAGGCGTGTCTAAATGTACTTCCCATTAAGCTATTTATGGGGAGCTTGGAAGATATCCCCTTTACATTGATATAGTTCTCAGTATGGTCAAATATTTGCTCAGGCTGCATGCGGATTCTTGTGGAGATTCTCTTCTAAGTGAAGCGCTGAAGGATAATTTAAAGTTATTTCAAAATTGTCATGACTGTTTGGTAAAATATATATACACTATTATAAAGGATCTTAATATGACTTATATTAAGTCGATCGTTTCCAAAAGTCCACTTTCATACTCTTTTATATGTTTCATGATCCAAAAAGCTGTAAATCTAGAGATTTAGCTGTGCTAAAGAGTCGCTTAAGGCACCAGTTTGAAGCAAACTGGCTAGCTGATGTTAACAGTAGCGACAAATTACGGTTCTATAAACAATTTAAATTCAGATTTATACGTGAACCTTATTTATCATTTGTTAATAACGAGTCTAAAAGAAGGACAATGACAAGACTCCGCGTCGGCGGCCATAAGCTTGATATCGAAACTGGGCGATATTGCGCACCAAAAAAAACACCAGTCAATGAAAGAATATGCACGTGTACGCTTGCTTCTGTGGAATTTTGAAACACATTTTTTTCTGAATGCCCTTTGTATGACAGTGAAATATCTGAGTTATATGATACTGTTATAAAGGTAAGCAAGAACTTTATACATCTTAATAATACAAAAAAAGTTATCTGGTTATTAAGTAACGAAAGTAAGACAGTTTGTAGTAGCTTGGCACGTTTTATTGACAAGTCTTTTTCTCGTAGAATCAATCGCATAAACGTTTAAATAATAACTGTCTACAATAAGATGTATAACTCTTATCATTATCTTACTCTGATCATATGTAGGATTTATCTCCCCTCATGCAGCTAATTAGTATTATTGTTGTTATTATTATTATTATACTTATTCTTTGTAGGTTCGTTTAATTATTTTGTTACGTAATATCTTTGTATTCTGTAAATGGAGCTTTCTTTATATGAATAAACTTTGAAACTTTGTAAACAAGCAAGCGTCGCAGATGATCTAGACTACATAAAATGATAATTTATTTCTTATTCATTCTGCATGTTTAAATATTCGGGTGAAAATTTGGAAATTTGTGTGTGCAATAACATTCCCTTACGTTTCTAGTCGTCGTTTGCATATGTGGTAATCTGTAGTATCTAAACTAAAAAAGAACAAAATACCTAGACGTGAGAATCATGGCTGTTATGGTAGTGCAGTAGATGTATCTACTGTGCATTTCAGGGTGTTTAGACGTCGAAAGATGTATCTACTGTGCATTTCAGGGTTCTTAGACGTCGAAAGATGTATCTACTGTGCATTTCAGGGTGCCTAGACGTCGAATATGAATCGAGATTTTTTTTTATTATTTGCTCTTTATATATTTATACCTGATATGAATGAATAGAAGAAAACAGATGCTTCTGAATCTGTTTGCAATCTTGCTATAACCATCCGTTAAGCTTCTCAAAGCCAAAAGTTCATGTTTACCAGGGTTCAAATTTAACACTTATTTACTTGCTAGCCTAATGCAAGCAGATTTGTGTAGATTGTAAGTAGAAAATATTAGGGTAAAGTGATCTTTAGTCGGACATGATATTGAGTCGGACGATTGAGCCCGATTTGATACTGTTTTTATATTACCACAAACGCACATGAATTCAATTTTCCTTATCAAGTTTATATTTAAATGCAATATCTTCAAAATTGTAAAAGTAGTTCACTCCACAAGATTTCATATGCTAAATAAAACAATGGTTACTACTTCCAAGGGCAATAACTCTGCATGACATTGGCTGAGCTGCACCAACATTGTGTCGTGCACATTTACACTGTATGATGATCAAGTACTCAAAATTTCAATTTAATATCTTAATAACTGTTGAAGTAGTTTGCTTCAAAGTATTGCATATGCTGAATAGCAATTTTGACTAAGCATGGCATTGACTGGGCCAAAGAAAGATTGTGTCACTCAGATATACACTTCATTTTGATCATGTATACAAAGTTTCAATTTAATATCTTAAAAACTGTAGAAGAAGTTTACTCCACAGAATTACATATAATGAAAATAGCAATTGAATTTTGACTAAGTGCAAGGGCAATAACTCTGCATGAAATTGAGCGAGCCAAACCTATTTGTGCCACGCACATTTACACTGTATGATGATCAAGTACACAAAGTTTCAATTCAATATCTTAATAACTGTTGAAGTAGTTTGCTCCACAGTATGCTGAATAGCAATTTTGACTAAGCATGGCATTGACTGGGCCAAAGAAAGATTGTGTCACGCACATATACACTTCATTTTGATCATGTATACAAAGTTTTAATTTCGTTTCTTGAAAACGGTAGAAGTAGTTCGCTCCACAAGATTCAACAGTCCGACCGACAGACCGACCGACAGACCGACCGACAGACCGCCCGCTCGCCGCAGTGTCTCCTATACACCCCCTCTCAAACTTCGTTTGCGAGGGTATAATTATCGTTTGATGTCGGATATATGTGTCATGCTTTACAAAGTGCATCTAGCTGAGTGCGTAAATGTCATTATTTACATGTATAGCAATCCCTCTAAAATAAATCGCGGTTTTAAATTATTAATGCAAGTACAACATGTCCATACGTTGCCCGTTGATGAGGTGGAAGTAACATTTGTTGGTGAAATAACGCCTCGGACGGGTGTAAATCAACACCGAAGGTAAGAAAATTATTATTTGCTTGTTCTTATTTATATATCTCAGAAGTGTGACATACCGCAAGATGTGGTCTATACATTTTTGAACACTCGCCTGAACGTTGTTTTGTCTAAACGTTTGTCGTTTTTCCAAACATTCGATGAAATAATGACTTTTTTTACCCAAACACAATAAACTGCACAGAAAAAATTAAAAGTTAACCGGTCAGATGCATTGAATCGCGTTGTACAGTATTATGTGAGGTAAAGGACACTCTCCTACGCAATGTTTTCAAGTTTATTTAGTGTTTAAAATTCAGAATGACATTGTAGACGTATTTTGGTCAATTTTTTTTTTGTAACGCCCTTGATATGATGGAGGTACTATAAAACGAAGTAACGCTTCAGGTCAGGTAGCATTTTACAGAACCTATTTTGTTTTCGTTTTTGAAGCACAAAAACACTTTTTTGTCGTCCGCATGTTTCGGCATTTGTTAGCTACATAATTATATAACGATTACATTGGCTATACTGGAAATGCTCTTTGCCTGGTTTACGTTCTTACAAATGTAAATTGAACTGTCATAAACACGAACATGACTACTGATTGTTACTAAAAATGTTCTGAAGCATTACCTATGAACAATAACTAGTCAATTGTTGTCTTACGTTTTCGAAGAAGAAGAAAAGAGGCATATATGTCGTGGTGTTTTTTCATCGGCGACGGCGAAGAAGGCATCAGCGTTAGGTTTATGTGTTTAGCTCTGTTTCTCAGTAACTAAGTGATATCCAGTAAATCGTCGGATCACACGCGTGATTGATTACGTAATTAACGAAGAGTAACGTATAATGCAGTCGAACGTAGGTTCCGATGATGCATGCAGTAGAATAACCAGTTGTATAAGGTGTAGTACAGCTCAAAACTATCTAGACTAGACCAACAAATGATTGACCAACGTTGTTTCGGTTAAATTGTTAAATGTATAAATGAACTGAAGATGAACGAAATTGTCGGAATCATATACGTGCTATGTCAAGTCAGTCTCTATTAAAGGGGCACACGGCAAAGTCAGTCTCCATTAAAGGGACACACGGCAATCTTTATTTTTTAAAACCTCTCGGCGTCCCCTTAATTTTTCTATATACATTTGTTGAATCATTAATATTAATTATAAGAATAGTATAAAGCAAATTGTTTTGCCTATTACAATATGTTGGTTATATTGCACCAATAATAAATTCAAAATTAGTCAGAATAACGAAGAAAAGTCGAAAACTCAAAATTGTATTTAAATATATGCAAGCATATTTAAAGTCAAAATGATACCGGATCAATACATCAAGAGGCTATTTTTATTTATTTATTACATTTATTCAAGAGTGATTTATAAAGACTTCAATATTGCAATGTGTCCCTTTAAATAACGTATTTGTTTTTTCACAGGTCTAGTGAACATGTTAAATTAAGTACCTTCCTACCTACCTACCTGCCTGCCTGCCTGCCCTGCCCTGCCCTGCCCTGCCTACATACTTACCTACCTAGTATACGCCTGCAATTTACTATTATGTGCATATTAGTTCTATTATATGTCGCAGAAGCCAAATGTTCTATCGATGTTTTTAAACTATTACAAATACGAATATATTTGTAAGTATAACACCAGTTTATATTAAATTGCTCAACAGCAGTCAGCAACTATTATCTATCTATTATGTACATATTAGTTCCATCACCTTCCCTTTACTACGTGTATAGGCCAGTGTCCCAGACAGTATTCTGGGTGTCCGGGCACCGGAAGCATAGCCATTGCCTTTTGTTTAATTTCTAAATCACAATATTCATTCTCTATTTATTTCAGTCTGAACATGAGAGAACATGAGAAAATATCGAAATTATCGTTATATAAAAGGTATAACTGGCCTCTCTCAAAAGAGCATAAACAAACAGAAAGCGAATTGTGACACCCGACAAAACAAATATAGATGAACAGACACTATTTGAAAAGAAACGTATGTTTTTGTTGGGGACAGTGAATCATGGATTACATTTGAGGAAACTGAAAGTACTGACTCACAGATACATGAAAATGTGTGAGAAGAGGAAGAATTTGAATTGTTTTTGTCAGTAAAAGCAGTGCTCCAGACTAATGGTCTTCGGAAAAGTTTCGAGTTACTCATGCAACTCGCGATCGTTGGAAAGAACAAATATCCTTTTAATAATATTTCCTTTATCCTGTTCCTTGAAACGGCAAGATTTTTTAGCTGCAAGACAACATCACAAAAGTTTTGTTTTCCGCAGACAAAGCGCTTTTGGAAAGCGGAGTATTGTTTATTTCATGGAAAGTTTCTCTATTTCATGGGCGGCCTAAGAGTGTCAGACAATGTTCTGACGTGAAAACAAGAGGTGCATGTAAACCGGAAAATGATAGAATAAATTTTGCCATTCCCAATGTTGATTCAATTGAACGGTTTGATATATCTGACAGGGTGATATGCCAAAGTATACATTGTATTCTATATACTGCTAATAAAGAAACACGTCGTGTTTTCTAATTTATCGAGTACAGATCTATCTTTTTTTAAGTTATTTTTTTTATATATTTTTTAAAACACTAATTACTGATATCCTACTTAGGACATTTGTAAAAGTGCATTAAAATCGAAGGGGGCGGAGGGAGTGGGTGTAAGGGGGTTGGGGTGGGGATGGAAGGTTTGGTTGTAATATATTCCGAAAGTAGACTGTTTGTAATAATGTTCAGAATAACGTTTCGCAATCAACATTTTGAAATCCGTCCAAAGAACGATTTGGAGTTCTCTTTATTCCCCAAAAGGTCTTCCCAGACTCGTTAGAGTGCATTTTATCAGGGTTTTTATATAAACAAACCCTGATTTCATTTTAAAAAATAATCTAGGAGTGCTTGTCCCAATACTAGAAACTTCGCATCTGTGGACCTCAATTTATTGGGCCTACAACTTAAAATCGGCCAGCTACGCCACTGCTCAGTGGTGCATTTTGGGAGATTTCCCCAAAATTCTGACGCTGAAATGTTGATAAATTTAAAAACGTTCTCTTATACCATGCCCTTCCCACCTAGTTTTATTGCATGTATGACCTTTTTTTTTCAGACATTTTCTATTTATTAGTTTTATGTTGTATATTCTCAAGGGCGGGTGCGTGGATGTTGGGAGCGTGCGGAGGGGCATAACCCGGGGATTAGACAGAAACAAATTTATGTTAGGCGGGGATGGGCTATTCCAGATAATCGCCGTACTCACCATAGTAGTATAGATACTGTGGGTACCAGGCCAGTTTCCCCCTCGCTGGGAACGAGAATAACTAGTGAAATATGCCAGGGGGGACTCAGGCGTAACTCGTTAAGCAAAGTCAGACGGAACCGGGCAGTAGTCTTCATCATCGCTCTGCATATCATTTTTTACCATGGAGTATTTTATTTTCCTACACTTTGCTATTTTGTATTTCAGTTCAAGAAGCTCTTCTCTGTTTCTATCAAGCTCACGTTCATAATTATCCATTTCAACCAGCAGTCGTCTTTTATTGGTGTCCATAAAATCATCACGAACTACTTCATATTCTACTTGGAGTTGCTTACCTCTCATCAATTCTCTTCTATATTTATCTTTAAAATGGTTAAGTTTTCTACAAGCCTTTTCTAATCTTTCTTGTTCCATTATATAATAGTATATATAATTACTTTTAAACCCTTGAATGCTACTCAACTATTACAATTAACTGTATGCTAACGTATCTTGTCCGTTATCTAGTATGTATCGTTTATCATCATAAGCTGATAAACTTTTTTTATTTATTGCATAGCTGCTTATGTTATGCTTTTGTGATCTGATAACTTTCATCTCATGGTGAGCTTCTGTTGCCGTAAACAAAATCTTTTTGTAATCATCATGTGCTATCTGTTTTTTAACAACACACTTTTTAACACCCTTGCATTTCTTTGCGCTAACCTCATTATCTAGCACATACGAATATAGTTTACTTCGTAGTCCGACAAATTCAACAATAGGCATACCGCACGTTTCATATTTCATCTTGTCAATAACCTTTTTATTATCATTAAAATGAAACTGACTTTTTGGATCATAATCACAATTATCAAAAAGTTCTTTATCCTTGTAAAAGTCCGCGTACACATCTTTTGTTTTTATTTCATAACACAAGGAATCGGTATCAGTAAATAATAACTTAGCTTTTTTGTCATATTTGTTTTTGATATAGTTGTAATGGAAATCATACATCAAATAGTTTGACAAGTATAAAATACACATACCAACATAAATAGGGCGATTTAAAACTAATCGTTCTTTTATTCTGTTTATGGCAAATAAATTTTCATTAAACATCTTACAAAAAAAAAATGAAGGTCTTGCTGCATATTTTAAAAGGACCTCCTCGTCGTGAGTTAATTTAACATTAATTCTTTTTCTCAAATTTTCCATAGTTTTACCAAAAACTGAATTGTTCATCAGTTTGAAGAAATCCATTTCAAAAGCATTTTTACCAGCTGTTCTCTTAGCAGTATTAAAGTCTATGTATGTTTTTAACCACTCCGATTCGTCAAACTGTAGTATTCGGTGTATTTTTGTTACCTTTAATCCAAGCTTTTTATACAATTCTAAGTTTCTAAAATGCACGACATACTTTTCTTTATTTTTTAACGTCGTAACAAGTTTGTTAACTTTACTAGATCCTAAATTAAACTTTTGTTTTAAATTTTTACAATAGTCTGACAACCACTCATCTTTTATATTTAAACTTTCTCGGGTGAGAGGATAATCATTATGCGAGTCATGAAGTTTTTCGGGATACGTAATATCGCACTCAACAATGTAATTTGATTTTCCTTTTTCAAACTTATCAACCCACTTGAAGTTGCCAGTAGGTAACGGTTGGCACATAGCCCATCCGTACAAGTTATTAGCATCGAGATATATTATGTACTTGCTTTCTTTTTTCTTGTAATAGTTTTTCATATATTTATTGTTAGCCTGTGAATATCTATTTGCAATATAACTCGTACCGCCTCTTAATCCTTTTTCCACAAACAAATATTGATCAATATCAGTTATTAAATCAAGTTGGATACCAGTCATCTTAAGGCATGCGTCCCAGGCTAAACCAGGACTACTGAAGTAATGGCAAGGATCTAATTTGTAATACTCAATGCACATTTTTCTAAAGTTTTCAAAAAAATCTGTCAGCAACAGCACATCAGTCTTAAGATACAGATCATGATATTCTCCCATATTTTTAATCTTAAATGTTTTCCATATTGTTTTAGCATGATCATAATCTGCATCTGAAATGTGTTCATCATTTAATTGAGAATAAAAACTATCTTTGCCGGGTAACTTAGTATCCTTGAAGCGTTCAAAACTGTTCATATAATCATAAGGATAAACGCCTTTTCTTTTTAGCAAGTCTAACTTTTTACCGCTGTATTCTTGAGATATGTATTGAAACGACGGAACGTTTTTTACTAGATTATCTAATGATTGGGACATAAACTGAAAACTATCAATAAATACTAAACATTTTCCTAACATGAAAGCCATATACTTTTCCATGTTATTCGGTATAACATTTATGTTTTGTTTAAACTTTCCGATGTGTTGCATTATGAAGTGAGAATCATATCCTCTCAAGTTATGAAACACAACAGGTATTTTTCTAGTCAACCTGAAATTAATATTACATATGTCATGAGCGCTTCCCCTATACTTCCCAGTTATGTGGCAATGGTCCCTGACTTTTCTGATGGAGTTTTTATATGCCACTGTATAACCCGCGTCGCCTTTTTTGAGAGTTGTTGCAAAACCATTACCACAAATATGACATGATTTAGATTTTTTGAATCTAGCTTCTTCTTCCTGTGACATTACTAGATCTTTTTTAAAGTTTGCATTCATAGTTTTTTTGCACCACTTTTCTTCTTCTATCATTTTTTCCAAAAACTTGTAAACAGCATTTGGTCCTCTGTATGTCACAACTGGTTTTGAATATTGATCATCATAACAACAAACAAACTTATACCCATAACTGCAATCAGTATGCTTTTGATATGCTTCTGTATGTGATTTTTTAGGATTGTTGGATGCTGAAGAAATACTTTCGGTTACTGCTTCAAAATCAGCATATATAACAAACGGAACCATTAGCTGCCTGTCATAGTTTTTAAACTTAACTTTTTCATCTTCGTTTGGCATTTTTATTGCTTGTTTTCCATTAAGTGAGAGACAAACAGGTTTATGTTTTTCCAGAACTCTTTCTAATGTAAAGCATTGTAGGCATGTTTTGCAAAACCATTTTCTTTCATTTTCTCCTTGGAGCGTCTCTGGACGGCGGGCTAGCCCGCCAGTCACATGTTTTTTCTGCTTTATTTTTTGATATGTACAAAGGGTATACTCTTGATTATCTTCATATCCAAATATGTTAAAACAAATGTTGTTTTGTTTTTCTATTTTTGGGATTTGTTTGATAGTAACAGGAAATGTTATTCCCTTGTAATCAAGATCATCAATATGCTTTTTGTACTTTGTTATTCTTTGTGGTTTATTATTGACAGGGAATTTATAAGCCAAATGGCACCATCTAAAGCACTCATTTTCATTTTTTATATTTATTAATCCTTTTTTAGAATTAGCAAGTTCTTTTGGTAAATCCAAATAAGAGCTACCTCGTAGAGGCTGATACTTTATTCGATTTATATAGTGTGCGTCTAGTGTCTCAATTACCCAACCACTTCCTTCAGAAAGCCAATTACCAATTCTATTTATAATTTCTTCCTGTGCTTTGTCTAATGCTTCTGATATTTGATTTTTGTTTAATATTATTACAGCCTTTGAGGCAAAGTAAGCTGTTTTGTATATAATATCAAAACCTCCTTTGTGTTCTTTATCATGCGGTACTTTTTTTTTTAAAGTAAGTTTCACATCAATGCTTAATTTAAATCCGCCTGTTCTTTTTAGTTCTGCTTTGAGAAACTTTACAGCAGGATAGTGTACTTTTTGTAGTTGAACAATCGGATCATTACTACTATAAATATCTACTTTAAAAACCTTGCTATACTGTTTTGGGGATGTTTCAATTTCTCGGATACTCATTATATAATATTACATGAGATTATTTTTTTTAGCCTAATTAAATAACATTTATTTTTTATTGAGAAATGCTTTCATCAGTAACCTCATCATTATTAGTTTTATCATCTGTAACTTTATCAGCATCCTCACTCAAAAGAACATCTATCTCTCCGTCCAAAAGAACGTCTAAGTATTTCCGAAAGCATTTTTCCTCAAGAACTCTATTATCTATCATCTGACTTATTTTTACATGATATTTGCAGTATCTATCGAAATCAACAGTTTCAAGATCACCTCCAGCTGCCAGTGATTTTATTTTTATCCTGTATTTGCAATAGTTTATAAACTCGTCTTTATCAAAAACTTCTGCATCAATCATTTCTTTTAAACTTTTGACAAACGTTTCAAAGTCTTCATAACATCCGATATCAGTATTAATCACATGAGTTTTTTCTAGATTGCTGATTAGATTATCTCTGAACAACTCAACATTTTCAGACATTACTTTTAATTGTGTTTCATTAAAAATCTTAATTTCTTTTTCTGCTAGATCTGTGAGAAGCTTTACAGCATCATGCACTCAATCTCAGTTTTTATTGCCCAATCTTTTTTAAAAGCTGCAATATCATCTGACAATCGTTGCATGTGAACTGTCTCAAACTCTTTGATAAGTTCATTTGTCTTGGTTAAAAGAGCCTGCTCGTAAGCAGCTACTTTCTCATAAACCTTCTGTTCCTCTTCAAAATGTTTTCTTTCTTCTTCTTCATAACTGTAAATACTCATATACTATAGATTACATTATTTTTATTTATCCGTACTTTGCTGCGTAGCAGCAAACTAGGATGCTTTGCCGGCTGGCCGGCAAATCATCCGTACATACTAATTGTAATTCCTTTGTCTAACAAAATGCTGTAGTAAGTAATAAAAGAATCTTTGTATACTTTTGGCTGGTAACTGGTTGCCTCTGAAATTTGTTTTTTACTAAAAGCACGCAGCTTGTTTATATCTGCTTTTTTTATTTTCCATGACAGTTTTAGTTGTTTTACCATTGTTATGATTCTTTCTGTAAGATCTTGAAAGTTTGAAAAAATTAAAAGCTCTGCATCTAATTTACTCGCATCTTCAAAATCAATAGTTTTTGCATGTTCCGTTTGATCTTTCTTAAAGTTGTTGATTTCAATTTCTACTTGTTCCATTATAATATTACATAAGATAATATTTTTTAAGCCTATATCTAAATATATGATGCTATATTATAATATAATGAATTGCAAATATTGTAAAAGAGTTTTAGATATTATTGATCCTCCTGGGGTGTGCACAAATTGCATCTTATTTTACACAACTAATAAGCTTTGTAAATATTACACTAGAGACAAGCTGTGTTACAAGTGTACTTACGCATGCGTGAATTGCAACGATACTTGTGAAGTTTTCGATAACGAGCGTGTTTGCCTTAATTGTGGCACTCACAATGGTTATAATCTTATTACAGGTTACAACTACAACCGAACGAAATCTATTTACCATAGAAAGTATCATTTAGACAAATACTTGATAGCATTTGATTTGTCTTCTAAAAACAAACAAAGATTTGAAGATTTGTTTTACAAAATTATAAAGATTTTGGATAAGGTAGAAGGTAAAAAAAGATCAATCAAATTTGAATACATTTTTCAGAAAATATTTAAAATATTAAAAATAGAAAAAGAAACAAAACCGATTAATACAAAATTAACCAGAGAAAAGTACGATAGGATATGGAAACAAGTCAAAAAAGAATTACCGCTGAATGCTTCGTAGAAGCGTCTCTACTAGCTTAATGTCCACTAAGCTTGAACCTTTTCATATACATTTCCAGAGGTTCTGTAAAGTTATCATTCTTTTGAATTTCTAATATTTTATTGAAAGTAATCCTAATTACCTCTTCATCATTTTCTAGTCCTGTTGTTGTTTTGACATATGATAGAAGTTGTTTAAAACTCCTATGATGTGTTTTTAACAAAGTCTTTCTTTCTGCTATTCTTGTTTTACTTGCCAAAACAGCAACTATTGGAGGAACTGCGCCAACTACAGTTATGAAAACAGGAATTGCTGGAACTAATGCTAGGACAGCACCGCAACCAATTATTCCACTGGTAATCTGTAACGTTGTGTTTATAATACCACACAATTTATAACTACGTCTGTATGCAGCCACAACTCGCGTCAAATGATCAATTAATTCTTCTTTGGTTTTCATGTATAATTACAGTTAGACAATAATTTAATTAAAATATTTAGAAAATAGTTGCTCGTGTTCTTTGGGTGATATTTTACCTATTTTTAATAATTCATCGTTTATGCTAATACCTTTATTTATTAACTGCGGACTATTATTTCCTGATTCGATGCTTCCACATACTAACTCTAGATCATCCATCAAATATTCGGGGTTATTGTAATATTCAACACAACCTCCTAAAATCGTCTTGAACTTTGAAGAACCTTTATGAATTGGTAAATTAGACAATTCTGTTAGTTTCTTAAAAACATTCTGAGACAGCTTTGAATAAGTTTTTCCATTGTTGTAACGCTTTGTTATCAAGTCTATAAAATCATCGTCTACTTTTAGATCTAGCACAACTGCTTCTCCTTGTTTGGCAATAAGTTTGTGATGACCAACAAGCTTGGGTAAATCAATTTGTAACATTCCATAGCGACCATCTTTGTCAACTTTGTAGGAATTTCTTTTTTGTTGCATCCCTTTGCCAGTCGTTTGTGCAGTTTCACTAGCTGTTCGAATCCGCTCAGACAATCTCCCTATATAAAACCCCAGAGCATTTGCCTCATCTGCTTTTTCATTATGTTCTTTTGTAAGTAATCTCTCTTTATTTTGGTGCCATCGGGGTCACCGAGTAATTTTGAATATTTAAGTTTAGTCGCATCGGATGTTGCTTTTTCCTGACCCGCTTTGAGTTTTTTTTCATCGAGGTTCCCTGCTCTTGTCCTTATACCTTATCTCAGGAAGCAATTTATTATGTATCTCTTCAGCCCTTTTAATATATTCATCATATTCAGCTCTTCCTTCCATAATACCTGGTATTTCACTTGGCATTGGCAAGCCATACTTATCAAGTATATCATTATCCATGCCAGCATCCAAGTCAATATCATACACCGGTTTGGGTTCCTTAGGCCTCGCAGCAGGTTCATCTTCTCCTAGTATTTTTTTTTTCAGGTGATAGCGTTAGCTTACGGGGTTCTTCAGCAAATAATTGAGGTAATCCCTGGTACGTTTTTTGTTCTTGTACTTCCTCGCCTATTGCTGCCGGAAGAGCGGCTAATTGCTGACTTATTTTCGGAAGAGAAGCTAACTGTTCGGTTAGCTGTTCTGACTGACTTTTTATTTCGCTAGTCACAGGTTTAAATATTTCTTTGTACAAATCACGACTAGCTCCTTTTTCTAGTCTTTTTTGAGTAACTTTATTTTCGTAATCTTTGACAAGCTCGCTTGCTTTTCGCGATTTATCTGCTAATTCTTTCCATTTTAACAAAGACATGTATAATATTAGGTTAGATTAAAATAAGATAAGTTAAGATAAGTTAAGATAAGTTAAGACAAATTTTATCTAAGTATTATTATAATGGAAATTCCAAACTATGATATGAAAACAGAAAACGGTAATTTTAAACAGATATGGAACTTCATGCCAGACTGTTGTTTTAGAATGTTAATTTGTGGTAATTCAGGATCTGGCAAGACAAACACATTAGTTCACATGTTGCTGAAACCTTTGGTTTATTACGACAAGATTTATTTGTTTGCTAAAAACTTGGAGCAATCAAAGTACAAGGTCTTATCACAAAAACTTGAAAAGATAGCAAAAAAGAATAAAATCCCGATCGAAGATATATTAGAATGTTCAAATGATGAAGTTATCCCTGTGGATACTTTAGATTCAGATAATCAGAAGATAGCCATTTTTGATGATTATGTTTCTGAACGCAATCAAAACGATATTATTAATTATTTCATCCAGGGGAGGCACAAAAATTGTTGTGTAATTTATTTATGTCAATCTTATTACAAAACTCCCAAAGACATTCGTTTGAATTGCTCTCATTACATCTTCTTCGCGACTCCGGTTAATCGCGAGCTGGGTATGCTTTCCAAAGAACAAGATGTCAGCAAAGAGCAGTACAGAAAAGCGACTGACAAGCAGTACGACTTTCTGTATCTTGATCGCCCGAGGACTTCAACGGTGAAATTCAATCTAATCATATTATATAATGGGACTTTTTAATGATCTTGGCGATGAAGTTACTACTGGCAGTGTCAATATTACAAATTTTGGTATTGTGCTGTCTGAGTATGTAAAACAAAAACATTTGGTTAATTATCTTAACAAAGGCAGAAACCAGGAAAATGTTTTGAGAAGTGAGCTTAACATGGATAATAATAAAATTATCAATGTTGGTAATCCAACAAAAGCAGATGATGCAGCAACAAAGCAATTTACTGTAAGAAGAGTAGCAAAAATCATACGTGATTATAATATTGATAAAATTCCAGACATGATAAAAACTCTGACAACAGGTGTTGATGATAAACTAAGTCAAATACAAACAAAGTTACAAGCAAAGCGCGAGAAAATGCTTGAAATTCAAAACGGATTGAAAGATGAAATAAAACTTTTGGGTGAAGCTTTGAAAGAGTTAGAAAAGAAAGAAGATGTATTGGAAGAGGGTGAAAACTACAAGAAATTAAGCGAACAAATAAGAGCTGGTGTTCAAAATATTAATACACGGATTAAAGAAATCAACAAACAAATGGTTGATAACAATGAACTTGAAACTGCTATTGCCGATGCTTCAAAACAAATGAGAACTGCTTTTACTGCCGAAGTAACTCAAATTAAAATATTAAATGAGCAGATAAACACCAACGTTGCTGATATCAGCAAAGAGTTTGAAGACATCAAAAAGAAAATGGTTGATGGTAAATAGCTAGAGACTGCTCTGAACAAACTGGTTGACACTGATAAACTTGAGACTGCTATTGATGATGTTTCAAAGCAATTGAAAGCTGATCAGGATGAAAGAAGCAAAGTTTTTGATGGCGAAATAGCTTTTCTTAAAGAGCATAATCAAAAGGTTGATAGCCGGCATACAGCAGTTCTTGGTATAATTGATGAGTTGAAAGCAAAGGTAGAATATGCAAGCCGGATTATAATGTTTGAAGCAGCAATAGATGGAATAAGCATTATGAAAGATGACAATGGCTATGTATCATACCCAACGCAAAAAACACTGGAAAGAACCAAACGTAAAAGTTTTCTTGAAGCGTTTACTCTTGCAATCAACCCATTTATAAATACTGAAAAATATTTTGCTTTTGGTGATGCAGGGCTCGGTATTAATAAATCCGGACGTTATGTATTTGAAATAGACTTTACTTATACAGGAGGGGACGTAATACATTTTTATCTTAGGAATGTACATCAGCAAAAGTTATTATATCCAAAACTAGAAAATAACAAACGAACAATAAAAGAAACATTTGAACTATTTCTAACAGTAAATAGAGTATTATTTTTCGGATCAGCAGTAGAAAGAAGTACTACCCGAGTTTTCAGTTTTGAAAAATCAAGTTTTAAAATGTTTTATTTAGGTGATTAATTTTATCTACTGATATATATAATGGAACAAAAAGTTGTATTATCATCGGAGAAAGCGTCAATAATTAATAGCTCAAACACACCAAGTAATTTTCCAACTGTATTTGACAGACCATTAATATTAGGCAGGAACAAACAATATGGTATTGGACTTGATAAGATTAATTCCATGACTTACTCGTGGTATAATATTAGTGAAGATTTTAATAACAAAGTGATAAGGTATCACAATGGAACAGATTGGAAAAGGATTATTTTTACAAATGGAAATTACAGTTATGCTGATATTGATAATTACATAAAAGAAACATTGACTGTAAACAATGATTTAACTGATGACTCACCTGTCCCGATAAAAATTGAGTTTGATTTATCAAGTTTCAAATGTTTGGTTAACATTCATAATAAATTCATACTTGATTTGAGAGAATCAAACTTTCACACCTTGATTGGGTTTGACAAAGATGCAGTTATCAGAGAAACTAAATTTGGAACTGTAACACCGAATATAACAAATTCTATCGATACGTTGTATATCCACTGTGATTTGATAAGTTATTCTATTGTTGATGGATCATACGGGGATGTTATTTATGAAATAAGTACAGCTGATCTTACGAGATCATATCCTTTCAAAGATGAACCGATAAGAGTCGGGTTCTGTGAAGTAAACACAACGATCATTAACAGTATTAATATTTACATAACCGATTTCTCTGGTAAGATTATTAATCTTAATGGTGTCCACACATCATTTCGATTTGTTTTAAAGGAATTAATGTAACATAAGTTATATGGCATGTTTAAAAAAAGGTTATGACACTAGTATGGGTACATATACTCAAGTTGATCGATTAACTGGAGCTGGCATATTTGACATTTTTTCAAAAGTCGGATCAAAGATATTCAGCGAGTCTGTAAAAACAGCAGGTAAAAAAGCATTAGAAACTGCTGGCAAACAAATCATAGAAAGTGGTTCTAAAAAACTTGGAGATGAAGTAGGTAAAATGGCTGCTGATAAGTTAGTTTCAGTTATTAAACCTAAACCAAAAGGTGAGATGATTTTAAAAGAACTTACAAAAGCTGCCGCAAAAGATGTAGCTAAAGTTGCGGCTGATAATATAATTGAAGAAGATGTAAATACAAAAATTAATAGATTACTTTCCGGAAGAGGAACCAAAAATATTAATGCGAGAATTAATCGATTAATTAATAAAAAATAATCTAATTACTAGTATATATAGATGTTTCGAAGTAATCAATATAGTACTAGATATGAACACGTACCTATTCAGTTAGATACTCCCGTAACACAACCAGGAAATGCTACCAGGCAAATGAAAAGTGGTTATCAGTTTACAATAAATGACAGAAGTTCTTACTTTGATTGGTATAACGCATATTTTGAAATCAGTTTTCAAGTAAACAAAGTTGCTGACGGAGCCGCTTTTGCATATGCTGACAGAATTGCTTTAATTAACGATGCAGCTTCACTGATTGATCAAATGCAAGTAAAGCAAAATGGGAAAATAGTTTACGATGGAAATAATCTTCACAGATTTGTTAATATCAAAAGCTTGCTTGAAATTTCTGACGATTATGTAAAGACAACCGGAACAAACGAATACTTTTATTTAGATAATACGGCTGCTGCAGAATCTCGAGATGATCAAGCTGGTTATAACCTGGGATTTACTAATCGCCATCTTTTAATCATAACTAATAAAAAAGTTGACTCTATAATTCCATTAAACAAATATTCCTTCTTTGGAGGTTTGGAAACAAACATGCTTCCTCCTGGTCAAATTCAAATTAGCTTGCAACTGACAAATGATAATGTGTTAATTTTCAAATCAAGTGGTGATGATGGTCGAGTAATTATTAATAAATTAGTTTTGTGGGTACCCAGAATGATATTTAACTTAGATGGTTTAAGTTACGTAATGACAAATCATATGACATCAACAAGATGGACTTATCTTCGTGAAATGATACAAGAAAGCGGAAGTTCTCAACTAACTGAATCCGTATTTAGAATAACGGCTGGTGTTAAAAATCCCAAACATGTGTTTGTGTATTTGCAAAGGTCAGACAAGAGTTCACACCAAGAGCTAAATCCTCACCTTTTGGATACTTTTCATCTAAATGCTGGTGATGCTGCTTCTTATTTGCAAACAGCCAGATTGGAAGATGGAAATGGAGTTTATTATCCAGAAACTGAATACAGTTATGATAATATTATAAGAATATTCAGAGATGTTATTAATTATTCTTACAAGCAAAATGATAAAAACACTGGAACTTTACTCAATACGAGTAATTTTAAAAATCTCTTCGGAATGATATATTTCGATTTAAGTTACAAGGGAAATGAGGTTAGTGTTGATCCAAAACAACTGAATTTGAGATATAAATTAAATATAGCTCCAGGAGCTCCTTATAAAGCTCATACTCTGGTTCTATATGAGGAAGATGTTGTTATTGATACTGTTGGAAATGAACTAGTTATTGTTTAATCTAACTTATAGTATATATGACTTACGTAAATTATTCAGTAAATTTAACAGATGGTCAGAAACAAAGTCTGGCAAAAGCATATGAAAACAAAAGTGAATTAACACTCAGGTTAAAAAATAACCAACTAACTGGGAATTTTCCTTTGCTGCTAACAGCTACTCAGATTAACAATATTAACAAAGCTAAATCTAATGGACGGGGATTAGACATAAATATATCAAAATCGCAGATGAGATCCCAGTCTAAAAATGGAGGCTTTTCAGGTGCATTAGCTGGTTTGTTAACTAAAACAATATTCCCAACAGTTGCTAGATTTGCTCCAAAGATATTAGGACCTCTAGCAACTGGGGCACTTAGTGGTCTGGCAAGTACTGGAACTGGTAAAATATTTGGAAATGGAATGGTAACTGTTCCTGCTGATAAAAAACAAACACTTCTAAAATCAAATAAATTAACACTTGCACAAAGAAAGAAGATAGCAAAGTCAAAAGGTCACTGCACTGTTAAACTAACTAAAAAACAACAACAGGACGGAGGATTTCTTGGAATGCTTGCATCATTAGGAATTCCATTGATTGGATCTCTTGTTAGTGGTTTAACTGGAAAAGGTTTGCAAGTAGGTAGAAAAGGAAAAGGCCTAAGAGTTGATCGTGGAAAAGGTTTACAAGTAGATTCACAAATTAGGCCATACAGAAGTATCCCATTCATAAAAAAAAATTAAATTTTAAAAATGAACCTATCTCTAACTTAGATATAATAAAATGGGTTAAGCAGCTAGGCATACAGAACTTCAGTGGGGTGTACAGCAAAAACAAATTACCAGCAAAACAAAATAAACAAGAATGTGGTATTATTAATCTTGATGATCATATTGGACCTGGCACACACTGGACTTGTTATTATGATAATTATTACTTCGATCCGTTTGGCCTGAGCCCACCAAAAGAAGTTTTAGCGTACATGCCTAATATAAAATACAACACCATTCAATACCAAGATAAAACATGTGTTCTGTGTGGATATTTCTGCCTATTCTTCATTAAAAAGTTACAAGAAGGAAATAGAACGTATGATATTCTTTACAAATTATTAAAGCCTTACAAACCAGTAAATAATGAAAACATCATAACATCATATTTGGTAAACGAAGTTTAATCTAATCATATTATATATGAGTTATTGCATAAAAGAAAAAAAGGTTACTGAAAATATTAATCCTAAGTATGTTTTGGCAAAAAATGGTAGAAAAATGCTAAGGGCAACATGTGCATCTTGTGGTATTACTAAAACAAAGTTTGTTAAAAACACAAATATTGATATTCATAAAGCTATGCTTCCTCTGTTACCTAAAAAGGGATTAACGCTTCCTGGTTATAAATATTGCGGTCCTGGTAATCCACTTGATAGCGGAGAGCCGGTAAATGAATTAGATGCTGTTTGTAAAAATCATGATTATTGTTATGATGAAAATCCTAGTAATAAATCAATGTGTGATAAAAGCATGTTGGCCGGTTTAAAATCTAGTAAATCTAAAACTATTGGAGAAAATATTGCTAAAAATTTGATAGTAAAGCCAGTTATTAGTACTAAATACAAACTTGGTCTTGGAAACTCAAAAAACTAAAAAAAGGCGTTGAAATGGACTGACAAGTTAGCAGATGAACTTCATAAGCCTATACGAAGAAAGTTCACTCAACGCCGTGTGATTGTTAATGAAATTGATAAAATATGGTCTGCCGATTTGGTTGATATGCAATCGTTTTCAAAGCATAATAAAGGTACTAAATACTTGCTTACTGTTATTGATTTATTTAGTAAATTTGCTTGGGTTGTACCCGTTCCAAATAAAACTGGTTTAGAAATTACTAAAGCGTTTCAACAGATAATCAGTACAGGAAGACAATGTAAATTGCTGTGGGGTGATCAAGGTGTGGAGTTTTATAACAAGACGTTTAAGCAATTCCTTAGTGACAATAATATCTAAATGTATCACACTTTTAATTTTGGGAAAGCTGTAGTAATTGAACGATTTAACAGGACATTAAAAGAAAAGATGTGGAAATATTTTTCAGCTAACAATACAAATACATATTTAGACGTGTTACAAGAAATGGTTGACAAGTATAATAATACAAAACATCGGAGAAATGACACCGATTGAGGCTAGTGATGAAAAAAATAAAGGAACGGTATATTTCAACTTGTATGGAAAGATGAAAAGTACTCAGATTAAGCCAAAGTTTAAAATAGGGGATAATATTAGAATTAATAAATATAAAAGAACGTTTGAGAAAGGTTATACCCCAAATTGGACTGAAGAAATATTTGTTGTTGATGAAATTCAAAACACACATCCTGTGACATACAAAAAAAAGATTTAAACAACGAAAACATTGATGGCAGCTTTTATGAATTAGAGATGATAAAAGCAAAGCAAGAAATATTCAGGATTGAAAAAGTAATACGACGTGATTATAAAAAGAAACAAGCATTAGTAAAATGGGTCGGTTATGATAATAGCTTTAATAGTTGGGTATCATTTCAGGACATTCAAAACATTAAGCAATAACAAGCGTGTGTTCGAAGCAGGTAGTGGGTTCCAAAATGTGGACGCCAAATCCCCACCGAATCGGTTTCATTTCGGTTTCCTTTTCGTTTCGGTTTCGGTTTCGGTTTCGTTTCGGTTTCGGTTTTGGAGTCAAAGGTCATCGGAACATCTCCATCCGTTTTGTGACAAATATTTATTTTAATTAATATTTAAAAGTACTTTTACAAATATTAAAGCAAATGCCAGCGCTATTATTACCAACACAACTAATTGATCAGATTGTACGGCTGCACAATGCTAATTAAAATTACTAACTAAGATAATTTAAATTTATGCAAATTTGAAAACCCTTTTTAAAGTCAAGCGGTCGGTGGTATAGTATATATAGGAGATTGAGGTATAGTATGGTGAAAATACTAAGTGTTGGGTTGGCGGCATGGTCTATAAATAAACGTTTATATTATAAACGGTCATGTGACATTGTAAGGCAACCTTGAAGCGAAATGAATTGTAAACGGTTGTGAGATATGGTCTATAAATAGACGTTTATATTATAAACGGTCATGTGACATTGTAAGGCAATATTGAATCGAAATGAATTGTAAACGGTTGTGTGATATGGTCTATAAATAGACGTTTATATTATAAACGGTAATGTGACATTGTAACCTAAAGGGGAAATGAAATGCTAAGGCAACCTTGAAGCGAAATGAATTGTAAACGGTTGTGTGATATGGTCTATAAATAGACGTTTATATTATAAACGGTCATGTGACATTGTAAACGACTTCCCTTGAAAAAAGAAGAGTTATTTCCCTTGAAAAAAAGAGTTAATTCCCTTGAAAAAAAAGAAAAAAAGAGTTATTTCCCTTGAAAAAAGAGTTATTTCCCTTGAAAATTATAATTACCTCCCCTAAAAGATCCCGGATTGATTAGTAGTATAGATACTGGGGGTATCAGGCGAGTTTTCCTGAGCGGGGTGCTTGAGAAAACTAATGAATATGTTGGGGTTGACTTAGGCGTGACTTACATTTAGATCTTGGTGATATAAATGAGAGTTACGCCTGAGTCCCCACTGGCATATTTCACTAGTTATTCTCGTTCCCAGCGAGGGGAAACTGGCCTGGTACCCCCAGTATCTATACTACTCACCATCCATGCCCCCGCTTTAAGTAATGTATTTTTAAGCCCAGAAAGCACCCCTAGTTTAAAACAACAACAGCCACAAATAAATATAAATATATACACTAGGAAAGGAAAGCGTTTAAAACCTTCAGACCCTGCCACGGACACGGAGCCACCTGGAAAAATGTACAAAATTCCACCCTAGATTTCCCGGAAATCTTTTTCTTACCTCCTCCCCATAAAACAGTCTGCAAATACCCCCACCTCCCTATAACGGATTAAAAACAAACAAACAAACAAATGGGGGGAAAAAGCGTTCACCTCAAGAAAATTTACAGACTACCCACAAGATTTAAAAAAAAAATACATCACCTGAAAATACGCGGCTTACCACCTCCTAATAAAACAATGTATGGGGAACAAATTAAAAAATCTTCAGCCACCATACCCCGTTTGTTTTATTCGTTAACCCCTCCTTCCACCCGCAGACACTTCCCTCGTGAAATTTGTGTAGCCCCCCCCCCCCCCCCCCCCCCACATCCCCACCTAAACACACACCACCACCACATCTTCACCGCTGCCCTCGCAAGAAAAACAACATCTCTCTTACCACATTCTCACAAAACCAGGAAAATATCACCCCTTTGGGGGGCGGGGTGTGAGGAAGTATTTTGGTCACAACCCCACCCCGGAAGACCCCAGCCCATTCGTTCCTTATAAGGACACCGGGTACTGAACTTGGTATGGTACGTACCAACCTGGAGGACTATCATTGGGAATAAGAGTGATTGTGTATTAAGCGCGTAGACTTTCTCAGTAATTGTAATATATGCATTTATTATATACTTTCCAGCGAAATAGTGGATTAAATCCTATAATCACTCCAAATCAACAAATCTCCTCTATTTATGTATGTCACGCACGTGCATTGTGTAATTAATATTGAGAAAAAGCCCAACTTGCCATATCTTTTTATAGAACATAGATCAGACGAGATGCTTAACAATGATCGCGTGAGCGATTGTTTTCGGCCGATGAAATCGGCGTTTGACTGTCGCTTGTTTGCTCCTCCTTGTTTGAGTGAAACGGGACATAAGCAGTGAAGCAGTCTAGTTAGATTTCCGATAAAATCGTAACATTTTAAAAAACGAGTGTTCCGATTGATCTCATCATCATAATGAAAAAAACACCGCATATAATAGAAAAAGCACTGCATATCATAAGAAATGCACCACGTATTCAGCCGTTTGTACCGAATATAATGCAATTGAAACCACCGAATATAAAGACGTATCAACCACGTATATTATAATATGTACCACATATAAAGTCAACAGAAGCACTGCATATAAATACAAACCTACTTCATATAATGTTCAAAGGACCTCATTAATTAGATAAACTACTGCATATAGTAATAAATGCACTACATATAACGATAATTGGACGATATAATGGTTTATCTACTGCATACAATGACTTAACTATCACATATAATGATTAATCTACTGCATATAAATACATTTCTACCACATATGAAGATTTATTTACCACATATAATTAAAAATGCACTGCATATCATGAAAGATCTACCACATATAAAGGGAAATGCACTGCATATATTAATCGGCAACATCATAAGACAGTCATGGCGTTCCATAGTGTAGTATAGGTAATTTAATGATTATGCGTTTATTTTTCCTTTCAGTATATAATCGCAGTACACATGTATACTATTTACCTACTGTTTATTTGGTAGATATAATGGTTTTCATTCCAAAATAACAGTAAAATATGATCGATTGCTTGAGGTGCTGACTATTGAATAACAGCACCATACTGCATAACCTACGTTTTACTTGGTATATCCAAACCTGCGCCGACGCCAAGAATGGAGGGTTAGACCACACTTAAAAAAATTAATGTTTACCCTTTCCCGACAGACCCGAAAAAAGGGCCCGACCCAAATATTTTTTTCTCATTTTTAGACACGTTTTTTTGTTGTTGTTTTTTTAAATGCCGGTCGCATCGATATGCCGCTAAGAACAATAATAACACAAATATATATTCCCGATTCTTTTGCAATTTTTCAAATCGTGTTCATGTGAGCATTTGAAGGTTGATAATTACAGTCACTCTTAAAATATGTGATTGCAATCTCTACCAGGGACATTTGTTGTAGGTATGTGGATGCAAGGCACGACAACTCTTGTTAGAAAGTGATGTGATCATCGGGGGAAGTGTTCACACATTTGGTTGATGCAGAGTTTAAAGAAAATATTCGCTGGTCGATTGTTACAATAAAAATCGTTTTTAAGTTAAATTTAACTATTGTGTCAAATAGATTGTACCGGCACAAAAATGCAAATACTTGGAAAAAGGTCCTCAATGAAGTCATCAGCGATTAATTTGGTCCCTATTGTCAGGACATTTTAGACATTTTTTTAAATCAAAATTAATGTGAAACATTACAATTTCATAGTTTCTGGAAGCTGAATATCTGTTACATTTTAAAGACAAAAACTATTTTCTTATCTACATCAAACACGTTGAAATCTTCGCCCCAAACCCCACCCACAAACCAAAAAAAAAACAACACACAAACGAAAGTCATCTTTTTAGGGATTGTCACAAAACGTTTAGTTTTTATTGTTTTATAAAAGAAACTATGTCTCGAA